>JAUNZM010000005.1:1800000-2335000 GCA_033459285.1 Clamator glandarius
ACCGGGTTGGTCTTCAGCATGCTACAAAATTGCTACATAAACAAGATGTGTATGGAGATCATGGAAATGATGAACAAAAGGCAGGATATTATAGACTGTCTTCTCTACTGAAATGCAGTGTCTGAACTCAGCCTTTCCTCATGAATGAATAATGAAGTGGCCATGTTTTATTAGCGTTACTTAAAATTGTCTACTAGTTGAACAACCTTTTGAGCCTTTTAACACTTCTGCAATTTGCTGCAGCAATGATTTCTTTTTTTTTTGTCCTTTTCAAGATACAGTAGCTAATCTGATCTCGGTGTTTCAGTAATTGTCTCATTTAATGTGTATGGGGAATGATTCCATTCTGTGAAATGAATTCTAGGTGAATATTTAACTCTTACAAGTTTGCTACATGAAGAACTTATGGGGTAGGGGCATGCATTAATCGCTAAGCTATTGATATATTAAGTATTTTTTTTTCTTAGCTTTGTTTACCCATTACCCATTTCTGAGATCAGATTTGACTGTGGAAAATCGCCAAGTCAGGAGGAGCTCATCTGCTCACAAAGGGGCTTCATGCACATGTTGAGTCTTGTGCTGTAAACCAACTTTGGGCCAACGGTTTAACCAAAAGAGACATCATTCTGTCACCACCACAGTTTTGTGTGAGCCCAACAGCTTCTTCTGCTGAAGAGAATAGTCCACTCACTAATGATACTGGTATGGTTCTTATCTAGTCTTTAAGGGCTTTATCCAAGCAGACCTGATGTCTCCCTGGGAACTTGCCTGCAGTACAACCATTATACTCATTGCAGGCTGAAATAGTTTCTGAAATAATTATGTTTTTAGCAAAACTCCAAGTTGACCAATGCTGAAACAAATCACTTGCCTGCAGTGGTGTTTGTTCCAGCACTGTTGCAACTGTGACTCTTCGGAGCGGAGCAGAATTTACAACATTCTGCAAAACCTTGTTAGAATTGTTATTTAAAGCCAAGCAGTGTTAGAGTTTTATTGTTAATATCAGGGGGGAATGTTCCTTGCAAGGCTGTGCTTTGATTTTTCTTCATCTCCTGAAGCAACGTGCTCACAGAAGAATTCACTGCCCTCTCAAACTATGTATTACAACGATGACTTATTCCACAATCCATTTTGAGCATAGCTGAAAAGTGTATTTAATATTGCTGCTGTTGTTTCTATCTTTTTCTGTATAAAGTTAGTACTTGATTTTATGTGTCATCCTCACCTGGTATATATTTGCATAGCTCTGTTGACATCAATAGTGCTATATTGATTTATACTGCTTCTGTCTGCCTCATTATTATTTTTTATATTTTGTTGGAGGAGCTTGGTGTATTTTCAGATTCATGGAAGATAAAAAGGGATTGCCTTCTCAAAACAAAATATATACAGTGACTGCTGATGGGATATTTGAGATTGGGGCAAGTAAACAGGTAAGAAAGACATATCTGTGAACTTCTGTAAATACTGAGGTTGCTTGTAGACCATCTGCAGAATGTAACAGATATGTAGGTTGGTTTAAAGACACCTTAGATTTCTAGCTATCACTAGTAGTTAGAAGGATTTGGCATCCCAAGAAACACCCTATCATGATTTATTGTTTATAAACAAACACATTTGTCTTTCCAGAGATTATTGAAGTCTTCATCTGTCCCATCTCTCCCGACTGAATTATGAAGCCCATAGGTCAGGAACAAGACACAAGGGAGGCATAGGTAGAAGGGGGAGAAGGCTGTTCAAAAATGAAATAAATGACCAAGATATCACCTTCCCTGGAGGTGTTTAAGGCACGGGTGGACGAGGTGCTGAGGGACATGGTTTATCGTTTGATAGGAATGGTTGGACTCGATGATCCTGTGGGTCTGTGATTCTGTGTGATATATATTAATTCCTCTCCAGAGGTGTTATGCCCATGTTTGGGTCTTCTTTTGACTTGCACAGTCAAAGAAGGTGATTGGAGGGAGAGGAGGCCAACAAGGTCGCTCCCAGGGTGAAAGGCAGCCCTACACCTAAACAACGTTTAAGGCAGACAGAACAGCTAAGTGACTTGGCCTTTACAAGAGGATATAGTCTAAAGACAAAATACTACATCATTTTCTAAGCAGCAGCCATACCACATCTTCCAGGACTATGAGAAATGCCTCCATGCCTTATCTCATTCATTTGCCTATGAGCAGGCCCTCGGACCTGAAGGCAGGAAGAGGTGAAAACTGGCTGGAAATATACAACACAAATCACGAAGGAAAGGATTTTGCTACCCTTTACATCTACAGAACACACCAAACCTGCTGAGGATGATCAAAACCCTTTGCCTGAGTCTTGGGGTGCTCATGTAAAGAGAAGCTCTTCCCAGGCCCTTTTGCATGATCGTGTATTCGCTGTTACAGAGATTATAGTGTGAGCAAAATTATCCCACCTTATCTACTGTCACCACTCAGATGAAATCCTGATGTTTCAGCACCCTCCCCAGCCCAGAAAGGACTCCTCTGGGATCTCTTGACAGCTAAGCACACTGGGCAGGAGGTCTGTCTCAGTCCCTCCCTGGTGTACTCTGCACTGGAATCTTTAAGCTGCTTCCCAAGGTCAGTCCATGAAGTGTTAAAGGGAGAGAAATTGCAGACTTCTTCCCCCTCTGCTTTCAGGGGCTTTCCATCAATTTTCCTTCTTCCTTTTTCTTTTCTGTGCACACTACACTTCAGATGGAAGCGTCTGGATCGAAGAGAATTATCTCTTAACAACAACTTGGGTTGTAGCACATTTCAAAGACTCAGGTTTTATTAGTCACAGAAGACCTTGTAAAAGTTTGCTTGGGATCATTTTTAACAGCAACCAATAATCCTTCCCCCATCAGCCAATGAAAAACAACTCCAGCCTCCCCCCAGCTTCTGCACAGATGTGTCTTACAGAAATACAGCTATTTTGGAGAAGCAAAAGTGACATTTTCACCAAGCTAGAGGTTTTATCCACAGTAGCTTACGCTAATATGGACCTAATTTCCTTCTGAAAGCTACCTGAACACTAAGCACGCTGGATGCTCAGTTGGCGTAATATTCTTTGGAATGGTCAATAATTGCATTTGACTTCCCATTGTACCTTTCTGTCCTCATTCTACTTAAGGCCAGAGGAGACCTAGTTACACTGTAAGTCCAGACTCTGCTTCTGCATGTTCCATGGCAGATGACTGTTTTCATAAAAGAATATTAATACAATATGTTAAACAGCAAGCCTGGAATATTCTCTCCCCAATCTGCAGCAGCTGAGAAAACAGGTAGGTTAAAAAAGCAGCATTCCCTGCACTGTGAACTGCTTTAGTACCCAGTGTCACGTTCAGTCTGCTAACCTAAAAGTTACCGCCAGCAGTTTGTTAGTAATACAGAAAGCTAATATATGGGGGGAAACAGGCAGAGGGGGACAAATTGATTCCAGGGATGCAGTGTCCCATAATTCTTATAAAGCTAAACTGCAAGCTGAGCACATTGAGCAGCTTTAAGAATCAAGACACTCCTGTAAGTGCCTAAGTGCAGATGTGGGAACTTCAAATACTTGGGTACAAAGATCTAGACTGATAAGCCCAATTCTGCTCGCTACAGATTAACTTCAATAGACCGGTATTTTCTCTGGTAGAATGAGACACACTGACAATTGCGAGTGAACTACAGGATGTCTCCAAATCCATTTCTGACAAATAAAGACACTGTAGCTGTCCTACTATATTGCCAACAAAAAAAAATGCAGAATGGTATGAACTTCAGAAATGTAAACCTGAGCTGTCATTAAAAATCAATTTTCATGATAAATTTTATTCACATTTCATAGAGAGTTGTGTAATATCAATAAAAATGCTTTAATGATTGCTGTGCTGGCACAGAATACAGTGTAAGATATAAAAAGATATATTTTTTTGTAATTTAGAAGATGTGGAACTAGACACTTTTTAAAAAAAGGAGAAATCCTTTATCATCGAGAATGAATGTTGGAGGAGGATGTAATTTATTAGGAATTCCACTCCACCCCCATTTACAAAGACTGCTCTGAAATTAAAACTTTGAGAGATCAGGTTTCTAATTTATTCGAAGAGTTAAAGGCCAGAAAGGACCAGGATCAGGTAGTCTGACCTCGTGGATAACCCAGGCTATTAAATTTCACATAGTTCTTCCTATAGCATAACCTGTGTTGGGCTAAAACATAGTTTCTCTTAAACATTGATTTAAAATGCTGGGAAAACACATTCTTGTCTTTCTTGCATGTTCTTTTTGGAGAAGGCCAGAGAGAAGGAAAAATGTTGATTGCTTGGATCACTGTAACATGCCAGTAGAACTGGTAGAGCACGCAGTCATGCAATCTGAACTTGGCATTGCTGAAATATAAGCAGTTGGTCTTGTCTGGTAATAAAAGCTGACTGATTTTCAGGGCAGATACGTGTGCTACCTACTTAGCACTATGCTGGTGTGAACTGCATTCAAAGGGACCAAAGGGCCCAGGTATATGCTTCTAAATCTCTTAGTCACATTTGAAAATTCCATTCTCAAATGGAAAAAAACAGCTGAAAGCTCAAAGCTGAATTTCCTGAAGTCAATAGTAGTTTTCTCATTTACATGTAATTGAGGTCAGAATTTCAGCCTAGAAGATCAGTTAGCTTTTTGTGATGCTAACTGAAGAACTGTAATAATATTTGCAGTCTGTGCTTTGCTTCCACAGCAGATGTAATTCATTACCTTTTACTCCTCTTTTTTTGTTTTTTCCTTTCTATATAAATCCTGTTCTTGGTGTCCTTGATATTTGTTCCTCTGCCAACATGAATGGTTGCGATTTTTCCAAATCTAATATAGTCTTCAAAATTCCTTGATCTACTATTTATTTGATATTTTAGATTACATAGTCAGCATCCAACCTTCCAGGTTCTTCCATCTTATGAGGAGCGGCTGAGAGAGCTGGAGTTGTTTAGCCTGGAGAAGAGGAGGCTGAGGGGAGACCTCATTGCTCTCTACAACTACCTGAAGGGAGGTTGTGGAGAGGAGGGTGCTGGCCTCTTCTGCCAAGTGACAGGGGACAGGACAAGAGGGAATGGCCTCAAGCTCTGCCAGGGGAGATTTAGGCTTGAGATTAGGAAAAAATTCTTCACGGACAGGGTGATTAGGCATTGGAACAGTCTGCCAAGGGAGGTGGTTGAGTCACTGTCCCTGGAGGTGTTTAAGGTGAGGGTGGATGAGGTACTTAGGAGAATGAGTTAGGGATTGGTGGGAATGGTTGGGCTCGACGATACGGTGGGTCTCTTCCAACCTGGTTATTCTGTGATTCTGTGATCTACACTGACCCAAACTCTGATATTGCCATTTATCACCATGCTTTACAGATTCACAGTTGAAACAACCTTTATTCTACCCACATAATTTTGAATTGTGTTTTCAAAGGAAGCTTCCTGAAACCCAGGGATATTACTTTACTCCTTGTATTTGCAAATGCTGCCATTAACCAGTGTTCACAGGTTTAGTCACCTTCCAGTAGAGTAGTAACAAATCCCAAGGAACTAGCAGAATCCAAACCCACTTGGGTTTGTCTGGCTATTCATGATAAATATGCACAGCTTTACTGCTTGAGACTCCCCTGTTCTCCAGGGACCAAGATTTCCCTTGCTGTAAATTAGCATAGATCTGCTGAAGTTCTTCCGCTCTCCTTGTTGCTCTATTGTTTTAGTTTCTTCCCCCCCGCCCCCGATAAAATTACTTATTTTTCACTTTATCATTGGATTTCCATCTTTTCTGTGTACTTCTGCTGATGCTATCCAGCTTTTTCAGTTTTTCAATTCTCAGATTTCATGAACTCTAACCTGTTTTTAAGAAATAGTTATCAATGACACAGTTTTTCACGAGCTACAAAACTCCAAATTCAACTTTTCTAGGCCACCTATCCACCTAAAACACCGATGATTTCATGTGCCCTATGATCTCCCGCTATTGATAAGGATAGTTTTAGCATTGTTATTATTTCCTAACAGTAAACCACAAGAGGTTTAGAATAGAGATTCAGATGTGTGCCTACCTTGACCGTCACTGTCAGAAGGACACAAGGCGCTGGCAGACTGGATCAGCCTGGTGGTCTGTCTGGGTCAGTCTCCTGTCTCTTGCTTTGTTTTAGAGATTGTTCTCTGTTCTGAGGCATTAAAAATGTACATCTCCTTCAGCTACTTTGTAATCAATGATATGGTTACTCTGGAAGTTCTCATTATTCTTGACCTCAGTGCTAACTTGTGGCAGTGAGTTCCACTGATTGAGTTACTTCGTTAATTTGTGAAAGGAATGACTGTCTCATCTCTGTATATTTTCTCTTGATGATGCTCTGAAAACCTGTTTTCTTCTGTCTTCAACTAACTACTTCTAGTACTACTGTTATCATTATTCTTGAACAGTTTCTTTTTTAAAGGTCATAGGTGTCTTATTTTCCCTTGTTTGTTCAGTTTGGGCATTCCTTCTACCTTAACTGTTTCTGTTTCAAACCACTTTCTAGGAAAATACTTTTTTTGAAACTACCAGTCCAGCCATAAGCTATGAAGCTGACAACCTACTCTGAGAAGCAGAACAATTTGTATAAACAATGCAATTTGGAGAAAATTGTTTTAGTTTTATGCAACTGTTTTAAATTCCTGTGCCACCTACACAATCGCCCTAGCTTTTATTTTGTATTAGAATTTTGGTTCTCATTATTTACTATCCTTATAAATGCACTGTATGACCAAGGTTGAAACAATAATTAAAAGGCTGTTTTCCTTATTTCTCTTGGATTTTTTTTTTGCATTCCTAGACCAAACTCCTTCTAAATTAAAAATCATGGTCTGCATGATAGACATTCCGTTGTTTTAAACTACCCATCTCCTAAAAAGATGCTAACTCCAGAAAGACACATTTGCCTCTGCTGAGCATCTTATATGTACTAAAGTCTTAACAATTCCATTTTTAAACCTCAATGCCAAAACAGTGCAAATTACTCTTGCTAGAAGCAAAGTTCTTGCCCTTTCCTCAAGCAATAAATTACCTCCTGATTTTCTAGTTATTTCAAAATATACTTTTCAGATAGGTATGCCAGGGGCTAATCCTAAGAAAACCCTCTTTAGTGTTTTTACAGTTGCAAATTTTATTTTGCTCCAGTGCCTAACGGGGATATGGAAATTGCAATTGTTGCTTGTGGTGTGTGTTAATCTTTCTCTCTTCATTACTTAGGAACAGAAAGGTTTTGGTGTCTGTCTCAAATCAGAAGATTAAAGGTCTTTTAGTACATGTTCCAGAAGTACCCTTTCTGTGGGTGATAGTAACTAAGCATATCCAGTTGAGTACACCAGTCATTAACCTCAAAAACAGTGACTCAGCAAGGTACCAGAGCATACTAGTGTCTGCAAGGAAAAAAAAAAAAAAAAGGCAAAAAAGGAAGCTATTTTCTCACACCAGATGCCAGGCAAGATGTATTTCTAGAGTAAAAGCTAACAGGCAGCCTAAGAACAAATGTGCATGGAGGTCTGTGGTATCCTTCCCGGTAAGATGACTTGAAACACTCAGCTGGAGGCAAGAACACACCGGAGAGACAACTTCCTGAGTATCTGTCTGAGGTCTGTGTAACGGTAAGGTCTACCTGCCCTCCCTCCCAAATCAATCAAGATTGATGGAAATGCTTCTGCTAGATCAGGCCCAGGAAAGGAATAATTTGCTTGTATTGTACCTGAGAAGGTGACCAGTGATTTCTAGTGTTTGGTATAAATATCATGCAGAAGAAAAGTGTTTTGCGAGGTAGGATGAGTTAGATGGATGGGTTTTAATCTTGTGTTTTTTTCAGGAGACATGCAAATCTAGGGGTTTGTTTCTACAAAGAATGTGAAATAAATCATGCATCATTTTTATTTTCCACATACATGTATTCAAGAAGAAAACAGACTGAGCAGACTTTCAGCCATACAATGAATGTCTGCAGAAATGTACCCGACTACAGGTCTCTTAAGTCACTTTAATGGTGATGGATGTGCAGGAAACTATAATCAATTATGTTGCCCTGAAAATTACATAGTTATTTTCAAAAAAAACCCATAAGTAACAGTTGTTTGATACAGTAAGACTTAATATTTCTCAGAAGACAAAGATCTTGTAATATTTGAGCTTGACTGTATGCACAAATTGCATCACTTCAACAACATCTATATAGCTTCTTCGTTATAGTCAGATTATATAGATCTGCAAGGTGGCTGTAAATGAAGAACCTGTATCAGGAAAGAGAAACACATCTTTTAAACAGAAAAAGAAATCTGAATAGGGAGATCTAAGGTCAGATCTAGGAGGTGATGTTCTCCAGCTCGATATTTGAGAATGTTTAAAAACTAGCCATGTGCCCCTGCAAGGAGCAGCATGGCCTTCTGTAAGGTACACGCTCTCACGCTATCGGATTACTGACAGCTTTGTGCTTCCTCCTCTTCTGGTTCGCACCCGTATGCACCAGCTTAAATGTCACTGCATGCTGTCTGGGAGATGTGGTGTGGAAAGAGGTGACAAAGCTGTCCATTTGCCCTCTGGAAAGAGAAGGCGTATCTGATTCCCAGTATTTCACGTAATCACTTAATACTCACAAGAAAATAGATTATTGCTCGATCAGTGGCCTCAGTGTTAGGGTACAGGGTAAACAACATATTATACAATCAAGCAGAGCATCATCCCCTGAGAGTCAGAGCAGCCTAGAGGTAGACTGCTGGAAAAATACACATCTTGACACTCAGCCTGTATTCATTTGGCTTGCTATGGCCCTGCTTGGTATCTCGATGGAGACATGATTAGCAGCTACAGGCAGACTGTGTTCTCCAAGACAAGGTTCTTGTAGAGATCGAGTACTAAATGATTGCCCTTTCTCTTTTTTTTTTCCTCCTAACTTCCCCAATATGTTTCAAACTGTGCAGTAGCCTGATCATCCAGAAGACAGAGAAAAGCCAGTGCTGCGCTTCCAGGTCCCCTCTCCATCCCAAACATTAAGACTCCACAGGTTTCGTTCTCTTCCACGCCTTTTTCTTTGCTCCTTTGCTGTCCTTCCTAGCAAATCTCCTTCTCCTAGGTCTCTGCTCCTAATGCTTTCATAAAATAACAGAACAGTTTGAGTTGGAAGTGATCTTAAAGATCATCAGTTCGAACCCCCCTGCCATGGACAGGGACACCTCCCACTAGATCAGGCTGTCCAAGGCCCATCCAACCTGGCCTTGAACATCTCCGGGGATGGGGCTTTCCTTCGAAACCAGACCAAACAACTTCCTTCATGCACCTTTCTCCTTCCACACCTGTTGTGTTAGCTGGTTCCCCAGGCAAGGAGACAGAAGCACCAGGTGGGAGGGGGGACCATAAGAAGTAAATGTGTTGGTTCCACAGTCCTGAGGTGACATAGGCGATGTGCCCCAAAGGAGCCCTTCCACATGACTGCAGTGGGAGCCTTGAAGCAGGGAGATGGGAAAGCTGGGGTGAGAGAAGCAAATGGCCAAGGAAGGACAGAGTGAAGGACGGGTGAGCTGCAGGCAGCCACAGAATTGCAGAATGACCGGCGCTGGAAGGGACCTATAAGGATTATTGAGTCCAGCTCCTATCCCTGCATGGGACAACCCCAACATTCACACCATGTGTCTGAGCATTGGTTCAACGCTTCTGGAATATGGTCAGGCTTGGCACTGTGACTGCTTTCCTGGGTGGTGACTTCACCATCCTCTGAGTGAAGAACCTTTTCCTAATGTCCAACCTAATCCCCTGGCATATCTTCCTGCCATTCCATCAGGTCTTATTGTTGGTAACTAGAGAGACGAGCTCAGCGCATGCTTCTTCTTCTCCCCTTGTGATGAAACAGTAAACTGTAATGAGGTCCCCCCTCAGTCTCCTCCAGGGTGAACAGACCAAGTGACTTCAGCTGCTCCTCACACGCCTACATGGGGCCAGACCTCACTGGAGCAGCGGGTGGCCGCAGAAAAGCCTGGTTTCTCTCCTCTGCAGCCCTACTGCCTGTGCTTCAGCAGCCGAGTTGGGGTGTTGCCCAGTGGTGGCTGTGGACTGTGGTCCCTGGGTCTGAGGGGCATGAGTCCCTGTTGCTGGGCAGTGGCAGAAGGGTGAAAGCCCACAGTGTCCCTGGGCAGACAGCAGCTGAGGTGAAGGATGAGAGAAGGGTGGCTGTGAGAGGCAGAACAGGGATGGGAGAGCATGGGATGGCCAAAACTGAGGACAAAATTGACGAGGCGAGGTGGGGAGAATGGCATGTTAGGAAAATAAATGTTCTTTTTGTAATATAGGTGCTGAATTTTGCCTGATAAGGACCAGAGACAGACACTCAAAAAGTTGTGCCTCCCCTAATTTAGGTCTGCAGTCCAAGATTAAAACACAGTGCAAACCTGTATGGTGGTTAAATGGGCAAGTCTAAAGAGTTCAAAGAAACCAAAATCATGGAAGGAAGTGCCAACATATCCTGGGCTCCATCAAAAGAAGTGTGGCTGGCAGGTTGAGAGAGGTGATTCTGGGCCCCTGTTCCTCTCTTGTGAGGAACTGTGTCCAGTTATGGAATCCTCGACATAAGGAGATGGAGCTGTTGGAACAGGACCAGAGGAGCTACAAGGATGATCAGAGGGCTGAAGCACCTCCCATATGAGGACAGGCTGAGAGAGTTGGGAGTGTTCAGCCTGGAGGAGAGAAGGCTTCAAGAGCGACCTTCTGGTACCTGAAGGGGCTACAAGAAAGCTGGGGAGGGACTGTTTACACAGGCTTGTAGTGATAGGACGAGGGGTAATGGGTATAAACTGGAGAGGGGCAGATTTAGACTAGACATGAGGAGGAATTTCTTCACTATGAGCGTGAGAAGGTGCTAGAACAGGTTGCCCAGAGCAGGGGTGGCTGCCCCATCCCTGGAGGGGTTCAAGGCCAGGCTGGATGGGGCTCGGAGCCCCTGATCCTGTGGGAGGTGTCCCTGCCCATGATAGGGTGGAACTGGACGGGCTTTGAGGTCCCTTCCAAACCAAACTATTCCACGAGTCTCTTTAGCGTCTGGGTAAGGGAAGGAGATGCGGTGGGAGACGTGAGCAGGGCAGGAGACTCGTCGGGCCGATTCGAAGCAAACCCTTCGAGTACCAACCCGATTGGGGGGACACGGTTAGAAATGACACTAAGCGTAATAAGGGCTGGGAGAGCGGGCACGGACGGACCCCGACCCTCCTCCTCCTCCTCCTCCTCCTCCTCCTCCTCCTCCTCCTCCTCCCCTGAGGAAACGGGGCACTCGAGGGCCGCGCGCCGGCGAGGCAGCGCCCGCCGCCCACTGCGCATGCGCCGTGCGCATGGACCCCCCCCCCGCCACCGCGCGGGGAGCGAGGAGAGGAGTGGGCGGGGCGTCTCCCACGTGACCGGCGCGGGTCCGGGCGGTCGCTGGGGGCCGGCAGAGCCATCCGCCCCGCGCCGGGCCGGGCTAGGGGCGCGGCGGCGTGTCCCTCCGCCGAGCCAAGGGGTCCGGGGCGCGGAAGGGGGTGTTGGGGTGTGTGTGTGTGTGTGTGTGGTATCGGGGCTCAGGGAAGGAGGAGGGGAGCGCACAGCACAGCACCGGGGCTGCCTCAGCCGCCGCGGTGTTTCTCATTGTTGTTGTTTTGGGGAGGGGGCGCCCCCCCTCACTCCCGCCCCCAAGCTCGGCTCTGTTGTCACCACCGCACCCCCTCCCCGTCACAATTAACCCGATGAATTTGCTGTGATCGATCCTTATTGATAGCCGGAGGGGGGTGGGCGTGTTTGGGGCTGCTTTTTCCCCCCATTCCCTTTTTTCCTCCTTTCCTCCCCCTTCCCTTTTCTCCTCTTCCGCCCCCCTTCTCTTTTCCCCTCCTTTCCCCCTTCCCCTTTCTCTTTTTTCCCCTTTCCTCCTCTTTTTTTCTCCTTTCCTCCTCTTTCTTCCCCCTTTCCTCCTCTTTCTTCCCCCTTTCCTCCTCTTTTTTTCTCCTTTCCTCCTCTTTTTTTCTCCTTTCCTCCTCTTTTTTTCTCCTTACCTCCTCTTTTTTCTCCTTTCCTCCTCTTTTTTCTCCTTTCCTCCTCTTTTTTCTCCTTTCCTCCTCTTTTTTCTCCTTTCCTCCTCTTTCTTCCTCCTTTCCTCCTCTTTATTCCTCCTTTCCTCCTCTTCTTTTCCTCCTTTCCTCCTCATTTTTTTCTCATTTTTTCCCTCCTTTCCTGCTCTTCTTTCCCTCCTTTCCTCCTCTTCTTTCCCTCCTTTCCTCCTCATTTTTTTCCTCCTTATTTTTTCCCTCCTTTCCTCCTCTTCTTTCCCTCCTTTCCTCCTCATTTTTTTCCTCCTTATTTTTTCCCCTCCTTTCCTGCTCTTCTTTCCCTCCTTTCCTGCTCTTCTTTCCCTCCTTTCCTCCTCTTCTTTCCCTCCTTTCCTCCTCTTCTTTCCCTCCTTTCCTCCTCTTCTTTCCCTCCTTTCCTCCTCTTCTTTCCTCCTTCCCTTTTCTCCTCTTTTTCTCCCGTCTCCCTTTTCTCCTCCTTTCCTCCCCCTTCCTTTTTTCCTCCTTCCCCCCCCCTTTCGCTTTTTTCCCCCTTTTCCTTCCTTTCCCTTTCCCCCTTCTTCTTCCCCCCCCCCCCCAACTCCCTCCTCCTCCTCCTCTTTTATTGTTTGGTTCTGTTGGCGGGGCCGGGCTGGGCTGCGAGCTGGGCTCCCGGCTCCATCCCTGCTCGGTGCCTGAGAAAATTGCATCTGGATGCATCGTGATTATTGTGTTTGATCCAGGGAGATAAAGGAGGAGGGGGAGAGGAGTGCGTGGTGCTGGGGAGGGGACGGCTGCACCCTTCCCTGCACACACACACACACACACACGCAGGGAGAAAGGGAGCTCCCGACATCCATGCATACAAATATATATTTTTTTCTCCCTCCCCTCGGAACTTCTTTCAGTTGGGGAGGAAAGGAAGAAAGAAAATAAATTTCGTGCAAGGAAATACTCTCCGCTCCCTCCTTCCAGCGGGTCTCGCTCCTTCTTTCTTTATCCCCCCCTTCTTTTTATTTTTTTTTTTTTCCTCGCTTTCGGAGATCCTCGCCCTCCCAGCCCCTTGATCAAAGCATTCCGCTATTCTGATTTATTGCCTGCTTGGGGAGGCTGCTTTTTTTTTTTTTTTGGTCGCTTTTTTTTTTTCTCTCTCGCCTTCTTTTTTTTTTTTTTTTTTTTTTTTTTTTTTACAAAGGCGACCTGAGATCAGCCATTACTTTCCTTGGCTCGCTTATAGGAATCTCTTACATTTGGTGCTCGCTGCTGGTGGAACCGCACTCGGATTCTTTCATCCCCCCCTCGCCCTCCTCCTCCTCCTCCTCCTCCCTTTCTCCTTCCCTCCCTCCCTCCCCCGTTATTCCGCCGGGGGAGCCGGATTTGTGGCTGCGGTGGGGAGGGAGGGGGGGGTGGGTTTGAAACGAAGGAGAAAAAAAAAAAAAAAAGAAAAAAAGGGGTGGGGGGGGGAAAAGAGGAAAAAAAAAAAAAAAAAAAAAAGGAGGAGGGGAAAATAAAAAAAAAAAAAAAGCCGAGGAGAGATTGAGAGAGGACATGGATGGCCCGGCGCGATGCAACGGGCTTCGGAAGAAGCGGCGATCGCGCTCGCAACGCGACCGGGAGCGGCGGGCGAAGAGCGGGCGGCGCGGCTCGAGCGGAGCCCCCGGAGCCCCCGGAGCCGCCGCCGCGCTCTCCTCGTCGGGCTCGGAGAAAGAAGACAATGGGCCCCCGCCGCCGTCCCGGCCGCGGCCCCCCCGCAGGAAGCGGCGGGAATCCTCCTCGGCCGAAGAGGACATTATCGACGGATTCGCGATGTCCAGCTTCGTCACTTTCGAGGCGCTGGAGGTAGGAGCGGCGGGGCTTTGTGTGCGACTCATTGTGTGCTTGGGGGGGGGGGGGCACGGACTTGGACACCCCCCTTTCCCTGTTGCCCGACGCTCCAGCCCGGGGATGCCCCTTCTCTGTCCTAGGCTACCCCTTCTCCATCCCTGGGATACCCCTTCTTCATCCTAGGCTACCCCTTCTCCATCCCCGGGATACCCCTTCTTCATCCTAGGCTACCCCTTCTCCATCCCCGGGATATCCCTTCTTCATCCTAGGCTACCCCTTCTCCATCCCCGGGATATCCCTTCTTCATCCTAGGCTACCCCTTCTCCATCCCTGGGATACCCCTTCTTCATGCTAGGCTACCCCTTCTTCATCCCTGGGATACCTCTTCTTCATCCTAGGCTACCCCTTCTCCATCCCCGGGATACCCCTTCTTCATCCTAGGCTACCCCTTCTCCATCCCCGGGATACCCCTTCTTCATCCTAGGCTACCCCTTCTCCATCCCTGGGATACCCCTTCTTCATGCTAGGCTACCCCTTCTTCATCCTTGGGATACCTCTTCTTCGTCCTAGGCTACCCCTTCTCCATCCCCGGGATACCCCTTCTTCATCCTAGGCTACCCCTTCTTCATCCCTGGGATACCCCTTCTTCATCCGAGGCTACCCCTTCTCCATCCTAGGGTCTCGGTCCCTAGGGTACCCCGTCTCTATCTCTGGGGTACCCCTTCTCCATCCTAGGGTATCTCTTCTCCTTCCCTGGGATGCCTCTTCTCTGTCCTAGGGTCACCATCCCTGGGGTACCCCTTCTCCATCCCTAAGGTCTCGATCCCTGGGATGCCCCTTCTCCATCCTAATGTGCCCCTTCTCCATCCTACAGTCTCCATCCCTGGGATACCACTTCTCCATCCCTAGGGTCTCCATCCCTGGGATACCCCACCTCCATCCCACGGCGCCCCTTCTCTGTCCCAGGGTACCTCTCCTCCATCCCGGGATGCCCCTTCTCCATCCCTTTCCCACTCCCCAGGGTGCCCCATCCTCACCCTTCGACACCTGCAGCGCGGCGAGGGGCAAGGAGGTGGGGGACACACGCCGGCTTTCCAAGCCCGTGGGGAGTTGCGTGCGCTCCCCCATCCCCATTCCCGTGGTGGCTTCCTACTCCCCCATTCCCTTGCGCTTCCCCTTCCCTTCCCACGGATCAAACTTTTCGCTGTGTCCCGGCGGGGCCACCCACTCGTGTCCAGGGGGCAGCGTGGGTGATGCTGTGGGTGCACCCAGCCTATCATGCCTGGGTACCACCGTGCCCCCCACTCCCAAAAGATGGAATGAAGGGCTGTGCTGAGCCCTTCGGGAGCTTCCCAGGCATTTCCTTCCCCCACCCGGCTTGGCTGAGGCCCCCCCTATATCCCCATCATCCTGTCCCATTTGTATTAAAGAGCTTTGTTGTTGGTAACTTCTGCTCTGGAGAAGTTTGGCTTGGTGTAAAAGCAGATTATTTTTTTTATCTGGATTTACGTGCGCTGGAGTCACAACTGGAACATGTATCGACTGTCAAAATAAATGCAGAGGTGAAGCTGATTGTTTAACCCCCCTCAAAATCTCTGTAGCTCTTAAGCTGTTTAAATATTTAGCCAGGAATACTTAGTGGCGTTTTCAGTGTTTTTTAGGTTCTGTTTCTTTTTGGTTTTGATGTGGAGCCAGATTTTGTCCTTGGTTACACCTGTATCCATCCAGACTAAAGCCTCTGGGAGAACTTACTGGGGTGTGACTGAAGGGAGGGTTTGTTCACTCCAGCAAACCTCCACATGGTTGGCGTTAGGCTCGTGTAAGCAATAACGAACAAATGTTGAGGCAATGAGGAGACTTGGTTTCACCACCATTTCTCACCCTGCTCAAACCAGAAAGAGGAGGAGTGTGACTACGTCTTTGTCGGCAGGAGTGAGGTTTGCATGCTTCTGTTTCGGACAAAATGCTGTTCTTCCTCAAACAAAGCCTCAGTTTGTGCTGTTAAGGGATTTGTGGGAATATAGACTCGATAATTTGGCCTTGATCCCTCTTTGGAGGGGAAGCGAAGAGCAAGTTTTATGGTCAGAACTTGGGAGGGTATTTTAGAAAATTACTTTGTTCTGGTTTGCTTCTCAGTTGTTTATTTTCCACTTGAAATTAAAATAATTGCTGTGCTCTTTTCTCTTTGCGAAGTCAAGAATGGCTACTACTTGCATCCCATCATAATCCTACATCGCTAAAAAGGAGAGGAGTAACATTACCCAGTTCTGCCAGCTAATATCACATTCAGATAAAACAATAGCTCGCACACTGAGACTTGACATACTTTTAATGTTCTTGTGATCGGTGGCACATTTTGACCTAACGATTTCATGCTGTGTAGAGAAATAATGTCACAAATCCGTTGTTAGGTGCTTTTTCCTGCAGGTTGGTACGTATGTTGAGAAAGTTGTTTCTGAGGATCAGAGGGAGAGGAAAATGTCTAAGGCACAAGCGCAACGTGGCAGGAATTACCATGTACGTTGCGTGTGTAGTGGCTTCAAGTTTTCCTCATGATTCTAGTGTTGGTGAGGAGGTTGTGAGTGGCTGGTAGAGTGAGATGTCTCAGCTGTGGTGAGAGGTTTAGGTGTTAATGTGCTTGAGTTGTGACAAGAAGCCTTGAGTGTCACAGAAGAGGTGCCCTGGTGTTTTCACATCTCACACGCTGGGTCTGCCCCAGGCTTGTTGGAGGCCATGGAGATTTCTCCCGAAGTTCTACAAGATGAGACTTCCCCAGCTCAGGCTTTGTCCTTGAACTTCAGCGTTTTCTCAGGCTTCGCACAGCTGAAAGTGTGCAGAGACACAGTGTGTTTTGTCTGCTTGATATGAGAAACCGTGAGAACCAAAGTGCAGGATGTACTCACCGCTGGGAGAGGGAAACCCGCAGCCCACACGAGGGAAAGCAGGCAGGTGACACACAGGAGGGGACGGCCCCGTGGAGGGATGGGGCTGAGCCTCCTGCTTGTGAGGACATCTTTGCGTGTGCAAGTTGGGTGGATGGATGGTTTCACCCCAGGATCTCCTTATGAGTGCTGTCTTTAGAGTTGCAAATGAGAAGGAGAATTTCCATACAGCTTCATTTTACCTGTCCTTTACTAAATGCTTTTGGTTGAGGTGACTGAAAAAGTCCAAATTGTGCAGGTTGTGTGAAGGAACGCATCCACTTGTGGATGGTGAGGGGACACAGGTGCACAAGAAGAGCAGGCATCCATGGCCACTTTAGCTTCAGTAGGAGTCATCTGTGTTTGTTATGGTAATGTTGATAAAAGTTCCCATCCCTTGAAGCAAAATTGTCTTTTCAGCCAGCTCCCACTCTCAGAGCTGTTTTTTTCTGTCCAGGTGTCTGTAGCCTTCTGATGCTTCTCGCGTGTAAATTGTTTGGTGTAGAAATAGAGGCCATCTGCTTCCAGTTATCTGTCTCTGGATTTACAGCAGACTGTACCTTGATCTCTCTAATGTTTGCATGGGGAGTAGAGGGAAAGACGAAGACTGGGGGTTCTCATTGCTGATTTTTTCTTTTGGTTTTGCCTTGGAGTGACAGTTGAGCAAATCCAGTGTTGCTGCAGAAGTGGCCAGGCTGCTGTTCGACTCTGGGGTAGTGATGTGCTGTGTCCCCTGAACTGGGGTGCATGTTGGAGCTCTGACCCTCAGAAGCCAGCGTTCGTTTTGTAGTATAGCAGCTGAGATGTGGTCCTACGCTTTAATTGACCAGATTCTCCTGTGAGTACCCTTGCTAGCACCAACAGCAGCAAGCTCCGTAGTTCACTCCAGAGCGGTTACTCACATACTGTTTCCCTGACCTCCCAAGCTCTTCCATCCTGGAAAATGAGGAGGGTGCAGACACTTGGAATCCATGCTAGTGTGCTCAATGTCTTGTCAAGCTGACTGCTTTCTCTAGCTCGAGGTAGCTCGTGCTGCACCGCTGGTGTGTTTGTTACCAACAGTAATAGCGTGAGGTTCTCCAAAGCCAGGCGGACATCTTAGACACCGGTTTGACAGGGAAAGGGCATTCCTCAGGATGCAATCCATCAGTCCATTGGAGTGCCTCTCTCCGTGTCGTGGCCTGACAGGATTGGCGAGGAGGTTTCTGTGGAGCGCTCTGGTGAGGTGGGATTTCACCAGGATGTTTGTCTCCCTCCTGTCCCCTGGTGTGAAGGACTGCGGGCAGGAGACCAGCGTGACAAGGTTGTCGACGTGCTGTGGTAAAGATGGTTTACTGTGATGAGAAATGAAATCTGACCTGAATGTTAAGATGGCTTAAAGCATGGGAAGTACTTTGTGTTTCCTGAGTCAGCTCTGGCCATCCCGATGGAGTAAGCAGTTGGTTTCAGGTTTTCTGAACACTGAGTCTGGTAATGAGTTTTTTCTGCGGATGTTTGTTTAGCTTCAACTCAGGCAGTTCATCTGACAAGCCTGAAATGGGACACAGATATTTATAAAGCACAGGCAGAAAGTGATGTGGGGTGGGAAGGGGGGGACTTGCATTTAAATGGGGATTCTTGTTGTATAAAACTGGCACAATTTCTCACCGTGCGTGTGCTGAGCTAATTTCTGTTCAGCATGCAGGCATTAGTCAGTTTTGAGACGACGCTAAATTATCGCCAGGTAAAGCCCCATATAATTAATTACAAATGAAAAATGCTGACAAATATTTGTCAAGGAGCTGTTTAATGAGCTTCAAATTCAGTGTCAGATGATTCCATCCACCTAGTGTAAATATTTTTTAAGCAGTTGTTCCACTGTGTTTGTGTGGTTCAGGCAGATGTTAGCTATGGCAGTTTTACATGTTGGATGGATAATGTGGGACTGGATGGAGTAAAGCTTAACAGCCGATGTGGCCTTGAAAATAAAGGCACCACTGTTACACAAACGAAATGTGGAAGTAGCAGCAAGGTTTCAAAGATGCCGTGGTCTCGGTTGTGTGTCTGCATGTGCTGACAGTGTAGCTCTGTGTATGCATCTGAATGCAGGAATTTGTTTTAATAACTGTTGTGTGATACCCATCGCTAGGCACGGCCCGCTGCAAATAGAAAAAGCTTGGCTGGGTGACAGCAGAGGCTTTGAGCTGGACACCAGAATGACTGGCTTGCAGTGTGGTTTTCCTCCCCAGATCATTCTCTTCTCACCAGCCTTTTAGCTGGCCTGATTAACCTGTTTACTTAAATTCTCTGAGATTTCAGGCAAGTTTGTTCTGCCTTGTCTCTATCCTTTCATATTTCAAAAGGAATTTGATCTTCATGCCTTACTGCAGCAGCATCATAACATCAGGTGCTTGTTCAGTGCTGTCAGCAAATCTGGGTAGCCCTTCTTGTGTTTGTTGACTGCTTAGATGCTTAGGTGTTTGTCCTGGTCTCTGTTTGCACATGCAAGTCTGCAGATTTAGACCAGCCGAGAAAAGAAGGGAGTAACTAAATGAGGATTATCTGCAGATGGTGAGTGGCATTAGGTTTTGTGTGACACTGGGATATCATACGAAGTGATGTGCTTATTATTTTTCACTGTGTATTTAGAGGAAACAGTAAATTGACCTGAGATCAAATTTCGAGATAACCTTGACAGAGCAACTGAATCTCTTGATGAAAACCCTCAGCGACCAGACCTGAACAAACAGCAACCCAAGCTGAATGTGGGACTGAAAACAGCAGGATGTGTATTCCACTAAAAGCACCTCTTGGGTAATTTTTAAACCTATGTTGTTATCATCTGGGCACCTGAATACGTTAAAAAATGCTTTAAAATGACTTTTAAAGCCTGATTCCTTCCTGGGAAACAGGGCATCTGCAACTCCTGCTGATTTCAGTAGCTGTGGAAGAGCTGAAACTGCCTCTTTGGGCAGATAGTGTCCAAGGTCTGTGATTGTTGCATAAATGTTCTTTGAAACTACCAAAGGTAACAGTGTAATGAGGATGGGGATTTTTGCCATTCCCATAGGCAGTTGTAGGAGGCACAATGGCCTTGAGTTGAAGAAGGAAGAGTTTAAACTCTAAGGACGAGTTCTTTAGATAAATGTGATTCAAGTAGTCTCCACTGGCCTGCTCTTCACTATTAACTATAATGGGAATTATGCCGCATATCAATAGGACAAAAGACATCCTTATCCTTCTTTTTCTTGGTATCTTTTTTTCTGCTATTTGGGTGAGAATGTAAGCCCTTTCTCATTAAATATCTGGGGCCTCTGCTGGGGTGATTGAGTGTAAAGGAACAGATCAGGAACTTGGAAGAAAAATGATTGCTAGGGGAAAGCCAAAAAAACATCAGCAGAAAGACATCAAGGGGCTGAGTAATTGAAAGATTGAGTTACAATGCTGAGATCAATAAAGAAATATCAGGGACTGGATGGGAACACTGAGAACCAGAGGGGGATGTTGTTACTGAAAGTGGAAGGTCCAGGTAAGAGCCATTGCTGGATACAGAAATTCTCCTTGCTTAGAGCCCTGCCTGTAGTAATGAGGAGGAGGACTCAACAAAGTCTGTCCCTTCTTAAAACATTATTAAATCTCGTAAATCTTCAGTTGGGAGAAGGGCAGAAGGATTTTTCACTTGGTGAGGTGGCCCCTGTCTCTGCTACTGTGGTTTTTTTTTTAAGGACTGCTCTATCTGTTCAGCTGGAAGACCCTACCACATTACACCGGGGGTCTGACCTGCAGCCTGGTAATTATCTGCGGCTAAATTAGAAGTTTAATCTTTGTTCTGAGCAACAGTAAGTTGAGTCAGATAGGTTTTAAAAATAGCCCAAGCTCAAGTTTAGTGAAGTCTCAAATGCAATTAATAAAAAGGTAATGGAGTTAGGAAGTTGCGGGCTGAAACGGGGAAATGTTTAACTCTCAGCTTTCCTTTACTTGAGCTGCAGTGCTTTGCTGAGGTTCTGCAAGGGGAAGTTGCTTCTAGCGTCTCCCTGTGTTCTTTTATATCATCCTTAAGATTTATCAGTTCAGTATGTGTTTTGTCCTTGGGGTTTGGCTTGGAATGCACCACAAATTACCAGCTGTATGTGTTTTCTGTATAGTCCGTTTGTTGCATTTTGACTTGATGCCCAGCCATAGTGAAGACCACTTCAGAACATCACAGTCCTCTAAACTGCTTTGTTGTAAAATGGATATGAAAATCCACTTTGTAAGTAACGAGGAATGGCTAATGCAGGTAGGGATTTGTTTTGCTGTAACAGCAGAATGTGCAGTGGCAATTCGTCAGATCCCCAGCTCAGCTCTGTTCTACTGTTTGCCTTTAAATAGTGCATTACCTTAATATCTTGAGATTTTTCTCCTTGTATCTTGGCAACCCTACTGCTGAAGTTCACACACTCATGTGGTGGAGAGAGACGGTCTTAACCAAAAGGATAAATCTTTAGTCTGGCAAATACTATAGGAAGGAGTTTGGGTTCTGTCTTCCTCTCAGCAGGAGTGGTGGAAAGTCAGTCAGCAAAAGCAGTGTGTTATTCCTTGGCTCAGCACGTGTTTTCCTGTTTGTGAGTTTTTGCCTGTTGGGTGTAATTCAGTCATGTTGCTTGATGGACGCTCGGTATGGATTTAATTGGTATTTGGTATGAATCATGGTCCTACTGGTTTTCAGATCACTTGAGACGGAGACATGGGAGGTGTGCAGAGATGTATTGATATCAGATGCACCTAAGCTCCTGGCTGCCTGAACTGTAGCTTTTGTAGTGCTGGCTGATGCTCATATTGGTGATATGATTAATGTCCTAAGTCCGAACAAGAATAGTTACTCCACAGCCACGCGGGAGATGATTTTGGTGTTCTCTGCATAAGTGGATACCTGTTAATCTGTTTCACGTGATTGTCAGCTTCCCAAAGCGGAAAGTGCCTCTCTTGTAGAATGAGTACTTTAAAAAACCGCTTTTTTTCCTACTTGTATTTGGTAGCAGAATGGATATACTAGTTTGGTTACAAAACCATCACCAACCTGTCTCCCCCATCCACAAGCCCAGGCTTATCCTTTTCTAGAGGAGCTCATGAAAACAAGCAGACATCTTCAGCCTTTGTGTCCCCTGTGCTGGGCATCACTTGAATGAACCCATGTGGGGCAGATTTGTGGATGCTGCAGGGAGATGGTGCACACCTCGGTCACAGAGGCAGAGGCAGGCACCAGGAGGCTCTCGGTTAGATTAGGTTCTGGGTGGCTGAAGCTGCAGAGAGGCACTCCTTGTGTTGCAGAGCAATTGAACAGAGTTGCTCCAGACTTTAGAATGTTTTACTCTCCTGTGCAATCAAACAGCAGTTAGATCTAGAACCGAGTTCATGAAAGTTGGTGAGAAGCCTTAGGACCATAGAATGGTTTAGGTTGGAAGAGACCCTAAAGCTCATCTGATTCCAACCCCTCTGCCATGGGCAGGGACACCTCCCACTGGATGCTCACAGCCTCATCCAACCTGACCTTGAACACTTCCAGGGATGGAGCAGCCCTCTGGGCAACCCGTGCCAATGCCTCACCACAGGAAAAAATTTCTTCCTAATACGTCATCTAAATCTTCCCTTTCTAAACTTAAGACCATTCCCCCTCATCCTATCCCTGCACTCCCCGAGCCCCTCCTCGTCTTTCCTGTAGGCCCCCTTTAAGTACTGGAAGCTGCTATATAGCCTCGCCCCGTAGTAGGTTGACTATTAGAAGGATGATTTTTTTAGAGGACGGTGTGTAACAGGGATAGTATCAGGTGCAGATTCCCCCTTACCTATCAGTAAATCTGCAGATGGCTGTCAGCTTCTCCCATCCATGTGGGTACAGGTTGCTGCGTCCCAGGCAACTCACCCTTGGGGGGACCCAGCGTGTGGGTGCCTATGGAGTGACCTACATCTTTTTAACTCTCCCTCCTGGTATAGAAAGGCGTTTTCATTTGTTTGCCTGTGAAGTGTTGTCAAACACTTCTGCCTCCTTGGTTCCACAAGCAGGTGTCTCTTGGGCATGGGACAGTGGTGCCCTGGGTACAAAATGCCTGTGGTGTAACTTCTCCCTCCTGGCAAGTCTTCACAGCTGGCTGTGTTTGCACACTGTTTCCTATTGCTGAGACCTAGATGAGTTACAAACATGGTGATAATTCCTCAAGGCATTGATTTGTATTTATTTTCACTCTGGAAGTCCAAAGTGACCAGAGACCTTTCAGTCTGAGAAGATCTGTTCCAGTTTTTTTTTGAGTCGTCTCCTCACTTGTGCAGTGGGAATAGAGGAGTTGTGGCCAAGCGACAGGGCTCATTGCCATGAAATGAGGTGTCTGACTGGAGGGTTGTTGGCTCGGTTGTTCACCTGGTCCCTGACCGCTTTTGCCACCTTCATCTTGGCTTCTGTACGTCCGAGTCTAAGCACTTGTGTCTCCAGAGGGTGCCATGACTCCTACAAACATCCTCCAGATACAGGCATCTGGTCTGCAGCTTCTCAGAGGCCAGGGGGAAGGAGCTGGGAGGTGCTGCTGTTGCAAGAGCTGGGTATCAGGCTCTCACCAGCTTGCTCCAGAGCTGTCCGGGTGTGCTGAGTCGCTGGGCGTGATGCGACATCCATCGGAGGGGACTCCGATGGAGGGCTGAGGCAGTGAAAGTAGGTCTGACCTCCGAGGACTCTGTGTGGTCAGAAGGCAAGCGAAGAAGTGCTGCTGTTGGGGACAATTAATGTTGTAACTCTGTTAGTGTTGTGGGTTTTAATGCACGTCAAGGGCACTTTGACCTTTGAATGGAATCTTTTGGTGTGAAATTGTGTTGTTTCTTCTCTCTTTTCTTCCCTTAAAGAAAATTCAAAATAAATACTGCAAATCAAAACCGTCTGTTTTGAGGGGACCAAATTGCCTCTCTTTATTTTCTGTGATTTGGATATTACTGAACAATTAAATGTCCTAGTATTTTTTACTGGCTGGCTATGGTACTTGCAGGCAGTGACTCTTCTAGCGTTATTCATTTTAACTATGGAAAAAAATAATATAAATGCAATTAATGTGGTTCAACAGCTGAGTCTGCTGGACTTTTAAAATAAAAATAAAGTAAATTTTAATGAGTTCTGGGATCAGAAAGATACATCTGGTGGATAGATTTGCCAAGTTTTCGACCTCAGAATGTGTGTTGAAAAACTCGGTGAATTATGTAGCTGCAAAAGTGGATCTTTGCATGTTTATAAGACCTCAGTGCAATCTTCTTCTATTTGCCTAACGACAAACAGACGTTCTCAGAGGTTCAGTGTGGAAGGACACACATGTGCTGAAGCAGCTCTGTAAGCCCATACGTAGTATTTATATCAGAATACTGCTATTAGTGAAGGAATTCTAGAGGATACATTAAATATGGGGGGAAAGTATCTTGGTATTGGATAAAAGAAAAGAGAAGAAAGGGAAATGGAAGGGGGGAAGAGGGGAAAGGAAGGACTGGAACTCTGAATGTGCATAATGTATGGGCTAAGATACTGTGTCTCCACTGCTGAACCAGAAAATATATGACAACTGTTTGTCATGTGCCTGTATTTATCACCATTCACATAATGAAGAAGTTTCACAAGGTTGTAATAACATATCAAGTTGGATATAATTAAAACAGAAGCAAATTGACACCTTTAGATTAAAGGCAAATTCTAAACTAATACACCTGTACGCTGTCACTTGAGTATTGGTTGTCTGGGGCAGCCTGCCAGATATGCAAATAAAAAGGCATTGGCACGTTTCCTGGGGTGTGTGGTTATGAAAAACCCAACTATTTAATCTGTTACCTCACCCTGTTCGGGTTTGTAGCAGCAGTAGAATTTCTTAATTTTGTGCCACTGATGCCGGGAGTGGTATAAATGGTTCAGAGGGGTGGGAGAAGAGCAAGAGGAAATGCAGAGCAAGCAGCTGTTGGAGAGGAATATTCCTTACAGTGAGACCTTTCCCTTAGGAAAGAGATGTCAGCTGGAGCGTTTCAGGTCTGACTCTAGAGAATGAAGAGTCCTTGACACTGACTTTCTGTAGGGTTTGAACTCAGTTAAGTGCTTCTGAAAACTGCACTGTGACAGCCCGTTTTGGTTCTGTCCCGCAGGTGATGGGAGTTGCCAGTAGGGAAACTCCTCCTAAAATTTATACATTTCAGATACAGTGGCACAGTCTGTTGTAAATCATTATGAACTCTGTGAAATGGCTATACAGTATCTTAACAATTTTACCTAATAGTCTTTTTTCAACTTGCTTCAGTTTGCAGGAGCCTACGTTTTTTTCCAGCAGAGTTGTGGATACGTAGATAGTGAATTTAAGCCTGCACTCAACAGGTTGGCTTTCTGAATCAGCACTCCTGGGGTTCCTATTCTAATAGTTTGCAGACTGTTTCTAAAATAGGCTATTGGTAGGGAACAGGAACGGAATTATTTACCTTGCTAGCACCAGGCCTGTGACTGGCAGTGCCAGCCTTGCTTTGAGCACCTTGCACCCTGGATAACCTGCACTCTTTTGACATCCCCAGGGAGGGAAATAGATCCTCAGGTGGCTCACGTACAACCCCCACAGCCAGTGATCAGGGTTTGCTGTTAAACAGCTATGCTGGTACCTCCAGCTCCTCCTCCCCAAGTGTGACAACTCTTACCTTTTGGGGATTTGGTGGGATTTCTTCTGGGAAGTGGCTGTCCCAGAGACTCGCGTCTCGGCTCCTGCCGGGAACCTCCTCAGATGGTTGCGGACACTTGGGTTAGTGGCAGGTCTAGAGAGCTCAATGAATGCCAGAATTCTTCAGTTCAGCTTGGAATTCAGGCTTTTGGAGTTGTCTGCCCCAGCTGGGGAGGACCCAGAAGGAAACAGAGCTGCTGCCTTGTGCGGTGTTGCAGGCATGAGCCTGCTCCTGCCTCTGGGTGCCGGGCTGTGGCTCTGCCGAGAGCTGCCTGCAAAATGCACCTATTTTCAGGGAGCTGTCTGCATAAAAGCTCCAAAGGGCATGTTTCATTGTACTTTTCTGAATTAAAAATACTTTTTAGTTCATGTGGACATTAAGAATCAATTGTATGAGGTTCGTGGGTTCAGAGTGATTTCAGATGGTAGGATTTTTGTCTTCAGTACTTCAACAACTTTTCTTCCACCTTTAATCTTTCATGAGCAGAAGCTTCAAAAGATAATTAGTAAAACATGCTTTTATCTGCATTTATCTCAAAACATGATTAATTTTTTAGCTGCAATTACAGCAATCATTTCGAGTTTCCTCTATATGAATGCGTAAAGGATTAATTCTGAGAGAGCACAGGCTCTGTTGGCCAAGTTGAAAGGTACATTTATGAGTGTGCTTTTTGTTTTCATTGCTAGGGATTGACTTTCCGGTTCCAGGAAGTAATATTTCACATGGATTAAAGTCTTTGAAATGCTCTTGCCTGGCTTCACTGGATCATTTTGAGGAGCTGACAATGATAGGAACTGGATTGTACTCTTTGTGAGCCCTGGCTACTGAACACCCCTTTACACGTTCCCCTTGAGATGTACTGTGCACGTGTGACAGGCAGGAGATCTCCTCCACTCTGCCCTTGCCACTGACGTGTCAGAGATACACGATGCAGCCCATTTGTTGTTAATGAATTGGCAATGAACTTGTAAATATTCACCTTTACCGTTTCTGTCTTTGTTAGAGGCAGCTTAAAGCATTTTTTATTACTATTTCACTTCACGGAGAAAGATGTTCGTGTCTGTTCTTTTATTGCTGATATGGATGGATGTAGGATGTCCTGCAGCCTGGATCCCACCAGTGGGTTAGTGTGTGGTCCGACAGGATTTTGAGCACCTCCTGTTGTTTATGCTGGTTGTTTACGCTCTGTGGTCACCCCTGGCACCCTTAGAAATTGGTGCCACTGGTACAGAGATACCCCAGAACAGGCATCCAGCCTAGAGCCCCCCAGAGCAATGGACTGCTGTGGGGGTTATTGAAAGGAAACAGAATTTAACTCACTTTTCACTAGAGTACGGCTTTGGTGTAATTTTGCCCCTTGGAGGCTGCTCGCCAGCCTGGGCTCCTGTGTCTCAATGAATGAGAGGGAGAGATTTTGGGCTGGAGCTGCAGCTGGTTGCTGGAAAGGATGCTGGGGTGGTGGGGTGGCCTCCGTTACCATAAAGGAGCCCAAGCAGGGAGACAAACAGAGCAGGGATTTCAAACTGCACCTCTAAGAAGTGTAAGGACTCCATTTTTCTGGCTTGTTTTTTTTTTTTTTTTTTGGTGTCCTGTTAGGCCCCAGTCCTGGACGTCAGAGGTGATTCAGTTTAAGCCTGCATGGCCTTGGTTCATGTCTGATTTTAGCTTATTGATAGGGATTGCAGTTACCCTGCCCTGCGATGCCTGGGGAGGTGGGTGGGATGATTACCGCAGCAGTGGTTTGGGCAGCCGCATGGGAAAGCATGCGAGCGTGTGGTCAGATTTCCAATAAAACCAGGTCTCCAAGTCCCTGAAATGAGGAGCTGTGCTGTGAGAAGCCTCATCGGGTCTGCAGTGTCTGCTCTTTGTTTGGTACTCTGATAGAAAAATTGCTCTGGTATCCTTGTTGGCATATTTTTACATCTGTTATCCATATTTCGGATTTGTTCTGGCTGCAGTCTTATTTTGTTTTGCAAAATCTACCTGGGATTGGGAGGGAGATATATGTTTGCTGAGGCAGATTTGGAAATTGCATTGTTGAAATACAGCTCATATGGGCCATTGTAAAATGGTTACTGCAGCATATAATTGCCTTCACAATGATGTGCTTTGTCATTTTACTTCCATCTTCAAAGAGGCTCTCCTGTAGTCTGCTGACAGCAGTGGTGGTATTAGAAAACATATGGATTTGTAAAGGCATTAAACTGTCTTTACTTCAAGGATTAGATTACAGTGTTGGAGTGTGGGTCACCACGTTTTCGTGTGGATAGTCTGTGCTTGACTGTGTTGGTTGATGTTGTATGTTAGGAAAGGGTTTGTTTATTTATTGAAGATATCTGACATAATGTCATTGGGAATATGTGGGGAAGGAGGCAGCTCTCGTGCTGCCATACGCTGTGTGAGCTGCATCTGTGTCCCGGTGCTGCGGTTCTGCCTCACACTGCTTTGCTGGCAGGGCTTGCTGGCCACACGAACAAGACTTTCAAGAAGTCCTGGAGGGAATTGCCAGTTGCAACATGGAAAAATACATGGAATGCAAACCCCACAAAATTGGCTTTGAAATGTTCAAGGGTTTTTTTCAGTCCTTGGTGCTGGGCTGCTATCCTGAATATTTTGGGCGTTTGTTTTATGTTCACATAAAAAGGATGAGTTTACACTGTAAAGCTCTGCACTTTTCAGTGCATAGGGCAATCTGTTTAGCTTTTACTTCTTTTTCACATTTTCCAGTGTGGGTTTCACGGGCAGATTTGAGTTCAGCTGTGCCCCTCTCAGCAGAGGCCAGTGCAGCGTTCACACGGTGGGGTGCCTGTGCCATGGGATGTGCCACACAGACTCTCAACTGATGTGATACTCATGCCCTTTACCCCCCATCAAAAGGGGAAGGCTGGAGAGTGGGAAGGATAATACACATAAAGGAGATCCTTCTTTCCCAGTTTGGTTGTTTATTTTTGTCTGCCATCCTGCAGCCGCTCAGTTCAGAAACTGGCTGAGAGATCTCACTTGGCCAACTTCACCATTGGCCACACGCGCTTGCGGTTACACATGGATCCCTCCTAAAACAACTCTTGTGATATCTCTTGTCCTTCAACCGGGTTCCTTAGTTAAGATGCTGAGCTGGTCCCTGGGAGGTGTGCGTGTGTTTCCATGCAAGCACACTCATCCTTTGTAACCTTGAAGCAGTCCCTCCCCTCCCAGTCCAGCAAGGTCCTGTGAGCACCTGCTTTGTGGCTGTGCTGAGTGAGGATGGGTTTGGGTTGGATCCACGCCTGTGCTTGTGGGAGCCGCTGCACCTGGGCTGGTGGGTTTGGGTTTCTTGGCTAAAAAGAGCAGAGATTTGGGGCAAATGCTGACGTGTGAACTGCTACTTATTGTGAAGTCAGATAAGTGCTTAGATGCTAGGACATTAGTTTTGCTGTACCTGAGTATTCCTGACCACAAAATAGTTTTAATAATACTTTCTTTCTTTAGAGCTTGCCTGGGTACATCTCCAGTATGCTCACATAGTAAGTGGTTTACATAAAATATCTATGTAATTTAACCACGCTTTAAAACAAATATACAACTTTACCTTAAAATTGCTGACAGGAATCACTTTGTTAAGGAAACCTGATGTGAAGGGTAACCCTGTGAAATTCTGATTAGCGCTTTATCTTTCTTTATGCTGTTATGATTACTAATGAGGTAAAAGTTAGTGTTGCTTAGTTATGGCTTGCTTCAGTTTTAAATCACTTGCAGTATTACCTGCCCCAGCTGTGGTGGATACTGAGGCTAGCTTATGGTAATACCTCTCCTTAAATCCAGTGTAGAACAGGGAAGAAACTCTCATTGAGTGCTGAGAAATGTTAAAGGATGTATTACTAACTCTGGCAGCTATGACGATGATATACAAATAGGTCTGTCATTAATGCCAGGCTCTGCATGTGTAGTATGTCATAAAACTGGTACTAACTGGCCTATAAAAGTAAATAAATGCAGGGCTTTTTTTTTTTAATCCCTGTGTAGTGAATTTAAAACCAAAGCTGCTTTGTGATAAGGCTCTTGTAAGATGAAGGTGAAGTTCAGGTATATGGCATGTTTTGGCAGCAAACAGCACAGAAATGGAAAGGATGGAAACAGTCCAGTGAGAAGCTCCTGTTGTTATCCTCACGTTTTCCAGGAGGCCCCTGTCAGGGCTCTGTTTGAGGACAGTATTTATGCAGATGTTTAAATCAGCCCCTCTTTAAGACAGTGCTTTAATATGTTGTTAAAAATCACAGCACAGTGCACTTAAAGTGAGTGTACGTTTAGGTGCAGCCAGGAGCAGGATGTCACTGGGTACATACATAAATATATCCTTAATGCAAGGCCAACAGTAACAGTGACTTCTTAAAAATGAGTTTATTTTGAGGGAGAGGTTGGGAGAATGCCTTGGGTTTGTTTGTGCTGGGGCTTTGAGGCAGTCAAGTCTGGTGTGAACCAGCTCCTGCGTTGCTCCTGGAGCAGCAGGGACAAGGTGCAATCTGTGCTCTCTCCTGATTCAGCTCAGCAGCCATCCACGGGATGCAGGATACGAGATGCTTGCTTGGAGCACACACCTCCTGGATGTGCTTGGAGATGCCCAGCAGGCAGCTCGGCTGGGTGCCCCCCAGGAGCAGGGCGATGGCAATGGAGCCGCCGTGCTGCAGGCTGGCATGAGCCTGCATCTGCAGAAAGCTTTCCTGGGTGTCCCCTGCCTGGTCTTGGAATGCGAGCGTGAGTCTGTGCAGTGGGGCTGTTGGATGGGTTTGGATTCAGTCAAGGGCTGGGTGTAATGTACGATATCAGGGCAGGCTCTGACCAGCTTGAAATGTGTGGGATTGGATTTTGTTTCTTCTGAAGACCAAAGAACTTTGCAGCTTCGCTCACAGTGCGTCCAGTTAATGAGGAGTCATCAAGATTTCCCTGGCAAGTAGCATTACTTTAGGTAATTACTTAGGGAAGTGACCTGGGGTGCTTCCTCCTCCCCCTGGTGCAGGCACCTTCCCACCTAGTCACACAGTGTTGCTCCCTCCAGTCCCGGCTAAACAGGTGGCAGGATTCAAATCACCACTCTCTGAATGGAGCTCACTCTCCACAATAGCTCACCAGAGGCCTGTTTTGTTACAGAACATTGATTAAATAAATATTCCTATGCATACAAAAGAGGAGAAATCTGTTACAGCACTCCGCAGTTATTTTTCCATTAATGGCAGGGAGCTCGCTCTAATTTTCCTGCCCCTTTCAATCTTTTTTCCCTGTCTCCCTCCCTTCCCATCACTACTAATGCCTTCAAGTGCATGAGTAACATACAAACAACATCCCCTCCAGTTTGGATCTACAAACACCTTTGCTCCAACTCAACGTGCTTTAGGAAATTCCGCTAGCCAGTGCAGGGAATAACTGACTGCTTCATGCGTGTCTCTGACTAACGTAGTATTTCAAGTTCGGTATCAGTATTCCTTGTGTTAACTGGCTCTCCTTTCATTAATTTATATAGCAGCAGTGAAAAACGCAGCATTGCAACACCAGCATCTTTCAGAATATGATAATTGGAGCAGAATATTTGACTTCTGAAATAGATCACCTGTCTTGTGTTCTTCTGTGACCCCTGATCTTTTAAAACCTTAGAGGCAGAAGTTACTGCTCTGTGATCTGTGCTGGGGAAGGTGTGAATATGTTGTGCAAGAAAAGCACCTCTTGCTCAAAGATCCTTACAGCCCAGGGCTGCTTGGCTGCAACCAGCAGATCTGTTTTGGTGTAAAATAGTGGTGACTAGAAATAAAGGTATGTTAAAGGATTCCTTCAGGGGCAAAAAGTAGTTTTACTAGATTTAAGTTCAGCAGATACTTGTCTTGAGAAAGAACTTTTCATTGAATAAATGTCTGTGTGCGGTAACTGTAAAGCATGAGGAGATGACATGGCATTGCTTTGGCTCTATGCTGATGTGACCGAGATCAGAATCCACAAAAAAAAGTAACTTGAATTTAGCTCCCACCACTAGGCAATAATGTCTCTACTTTGGACAAAACAGAAGTCAGCCTTTCTAGATCATGGTTTTTCTTAAACAAATTTAAAGCTGTTAAGTCACAGAGCTGTTACTCTAGAGATGTAAATTTGTGATGTATTAAAGACCATAACTGAAGCCTCCTTCCATTATATGAGTTTGTTCTAAAATCCTTGCTGTTGTTGGCTGGATTTAGGAGCAGGATTGGAGAAGCATCTGTTTGAATAAAGCTGGGCTTCTGGGCACTCTTGCACGGAGAGCCCTTTCCCTCTTCCCTAAGCTACGGTGTAATTGCCATGGTTGAAACAAAGCTGTGACAGCACGCTCTGCAATCCCCCTGCTTCGTAGTGTTGTAGGTAAGAGGGGACTGGTTGTGGAAGGCTGCAGCAGAAGCCTGGTGTCCTCCCTTTGCTTAATGTGGGCAGTTAGTTGGAAGTGACACTAACATGAGTTCAATTCCAGTTTTACATTGCAGCAACTTGCCAGTTGTTCCCTGTGTTCTTCATGATACTGCAATGCAATTATTTTTTTTTTATTTTCCAAGATGTAATTTTATATTGGTGCGCTTTCCCACTAACCCTTTGGCACAGAAAATGAATGGCTAATTCACTTATCCTGTAGCAAGAAGAGGCAGGGGAGAAAATCTCACATCCTGCGGCCAAATGGCCCCATTGAAGGCAGCTGAGGAGCGATGTGCAGAGAGTCAAGTCCCCGTCTCAGGCAGAGCCTGAAAGCCACTGGGACGTGTGCAGTGATTAATGGTATCGTTGCTTTTTAGCTTCATCAAAAGGTTTCAGTGTAAGAGTTTCTAAGGAATGCTGATAGTCACAGGAACCTATCAAAGGGTACGGAAAATATCAAATGAGCAAGCTGGAATGGGAGTTAATTACTGAGCAGTGATTACTCAGATATAACCAATTATTGGATCATTAAATGTTTATTACCTTTTTTATGCTCCTTTCCCCTGTAAGTGCAGTTTTGTCCTCATAGTATTAAAAAAAAGGGTGGATCTAAGGCACAAAAAGCCTTTTCAAAACCTGGAAGGTATTAAAAGAGCATCTCATCCTAACACCTGACACGCTGGCCTACTCGCTCTGCTTTCCCTTGCTCTGCGGATTTGGGGTCAAGTGCTCTGAACCCTGTTTAAAGGGCAGATTATCTCACTTCTAGGAAGGGGCTGGAGAAGAGCACAGCAGAAGGAGCAGGAGCGCGGCTCCATTAAATGCAGCTGGCAGGACCATTGCTTTTTGGTAGCAACGTGGGGCTGGGTTCATGCCTTTGGCTCCTGCTGGAAGTGATTGGTGGCTTTGTGTCTCTCGCTCAGAGGGTCTTCTTCACGGCTCCCTCATTCCCTAAGGATGAAATGGCATGGCCTTTATTTGTCCTGCACTTGGAGCATCTCCTCCTCTCTATTCACTAGATCTCCCTGAGGTTTAGTGGAAACCTTGAAGAGTTTCTTTTGCAAGACAGAAGTGATGCTGTTTGGAAGCGAGACGTAAACCCTGCACAGGTCTTCTACTGGACATCTGCACAGTGAAAAATACCATCTTTTCATGCTGACTGCAGTTATTTTCAATGATGTTTTAGGGTTTAAAATGTTAAAGCGATTTTTAAAAATATAGCTATTTGTGACTTTTGCCAATGATCCTTAAATGTTGAGTTGTTTTAGCTTTATATCTTGGGAGAAGTAAGGGTCAAGGTGAAAAGAAAGCTCTTTCCCTTTCGTCATGGTGTTTCCTGGCAGTGACACACACTGTGTTTGGGGGGGGGGGGGCAGGAGGGCTCTGTTGTTGTCAGTGAGTGGTGGGAGCAGGTGGAGAGATGCTGGGTCTGGTGCAGTCACGTTGGGTCCTGCACAGTCCTGCCCTGCCACGGGGCCCTGGCACCGAGGTTTGTGTGGATGAGGAGGCAGGAGCTGTGCTCTTCTGGGTGGTGGATGTGGGTGACCATCACCGAACCTGCTGAAGAACACGAGTTAAGCTGTTTCTGAAGCTTTTGGGAGAGTCTAATCCTCAGCCACCCGCATTGCCACCTCTCAGTAACCATGCTGGGTTTGTCTCAAATACAGTATGCTTGTACAGTAGAGAAAGTTCTTGTGAAGCAGATTTTTCCATGCCCTTATTTGTGAGCTTTACTTAATTACTCTTTTTATGAACTTTGAGGGAATTATTGTTTATTTTCACCAGTATCTCCCTTTGCTGATTTAGAACCTTCAACCATTTTTGAGGTAAACCTTCAATCAGTCTGTCTTTTTTCTCTTCATCTCTTTTATTTCCTTTGGATTTCTAGCATAACCCAAGCAGCCAGAAATCTGCTAATGGAGCTTCCCTCTCAAATGTAGTTTTCAGTTTTTACCTCTGATACCTAAACCTCTATGGAAGTCAGTGGGGAAGGTCATAGGGGAATGCACAGCAGAGATAGAAACCATGATGCTGTTTGCAGCTTTATGTTACTACTGTACTGGAAAAAGAGGAAAAACTGATCATCCATGCTCCCTGCACTCCTGGGAATTTAAATGATTACCTATAATGCACTGCTGTATTGAATCAGTTGTGTGGCAGTGGGACTTTGCCTTCTTTGGAAGGACTCTTCCCCCTCCTCTGTGTAATCCTTGAAATGAAGACTTTATTCTGGGTTCCTTTCCCTGTATTTATCTTTATCTTTTAAAATATAGAGCATGTTTCCTTTGCAGAGCAAAATACAAAGCAGGTCATGGCTTTCTCCAATATATTAAGGTGGTTCTGTCCCTGCAGTGCCAGTCTGTGGAGTCAGGGCTTGTCAGAAGTGCTTGAGGATGCATCACTGGCAGGAGCCTGGGTCCCCACACAGGTGTCTGCGCTAAACACCATCGCTTGAATCTCCAGCAGTAAACTGCTTCCTCAAGGAGTGAATCGCAGCTATAAAAGTCTGCTGTGATTGCAGTTTTGGGGATGGATGCAGATTGTTTCGATGAGGGCTTGATGTTGTGGCTGCTGCGGCTTCAAGAGGCACAGGTACACGGTGCTGCTGCTTGCAGGCTTGTATGCAATTAGACCTTTTTGACAGCCCCCGTGTAAAAGACTTATAATGATAATATTAATAAAACATCGCTCAGGATTTCCTCTTAATAACTAAACATAGAGCAGCAGTTGTAAACTGTCTGGGCGATGTCGTAGCCTTTCTGAGAAATGCAAAGGGCAGAGAACTACAGCCGTTGAGCATCCCAGTAACACGGCAAAAACAAAGTGTCCGTGTTTTAGATCCTGTAGAAAAATGTATCGTGGCTGCAAGGCCGTGGGAGATGAGCCAGTCTCCAGGACGGCTACAAATGTTAGATTTCAATGAAAGGTCAGCCAGGAACAAGGTCAAAACAAGCCCGATACGCATAGCAAGCAGCGAGGCTGCGAGGCGCAGATAAAGGTTAATGCGAAAGGGCTATTGGCATTAGTACAGCATGTGGTCAGCGTGCTGCAGAGCAGGGGCTGAACCAGGAGATAATGAGGAGGGTTTACTCTAATTCTATTATAATGTATAATTAACTAGCATAATTGATAGCAATTTTCCCTGTGTGTCTGCGTCTCTGTGCATGTGTATGTAAAGTCTCATTTTCGGCTTTTGTGCGATGGCACCGCATGCCTCGAACCGATGGAAACCGTCCGGCGGCTCCCTGGGCTCGAGCTCGCTGCCTTGCTCAGCCCACGGATGCAGGGCTGGGGGGGAACAATGTTTTCAGGAGCCTGTGTTTTCTCTGCCTCTGAAATTAGACATAATATCTGGGTGGTGGCCTGGATGAGGCAGAGCCGGCGCTGATAAAACAGCCTGTTGTGCTGAAGTCAGTGTTTGAAGAGAGAGCCAGAGACAGGTCAGCCCCGTTTCCTTCTGGGTTGTTTGCACCTTTTATTCTCAGTATCCCTGTGAAAACAAAGAGAGCTTGAACTGAATTTTGCCTTTGTGATCATCTTTTGTACAGGATAAAGTTGATGCTTTGTTACTGTACAGAGATATGAGGATGCTCGTGTTTCAAGCACACTGGGGAATTTAATTTTCATGGTGTACAAAGAATAAAAACCATTGCTGATTCCTCTGGCTGCCTTCTGTAGGGCAGAGAGCAAACATGCTAAATCTTTTCCTGCCCCAAATGAATCCGAACCCAGGCTTTAATGCTCTCCTGGTGTGGTGATATTTGGGGTTTTGTTTTTTTTTGGACAGGTAGGAAAACCCTGCTGTGGCATTGACTGTGGATGCCACAAAAGTAACCTGGATTGCCAGATGTAAAATCAGGCTTGATGTTGGTGGCTTGCAGGGAACCGTGTTGTACTTGCTGCAATTCAAATATATGAAGGTAGGAAATTTAGGTTGGGCTATTTTTATAAACTGAGCTTTGTGATGGTGAGGTCTACACAGAGTCTTTAATTGTAAAGTTATAGAATCAGGACAACAAGTACGAGTGTTTGAATGATTTATCTGGACACTTGTTCTACTTGTCCTCTCCCTTGATTTTGTGGGGGAAAATTGATAGAGGGTGTTATTGTTTACTTAGTTTTTCATTTGCTATCTGGTAATGCACTGTTTTTGAGTGTAAATGCAAATAATTCACATTTCCATTCTTAATCCCTTGGGATGGGAAACCTGAAGGACGTATTCTCACTTGAGATTGGGAGGATTTAGCCTTCCAGCTCCATATAATGTTAGCTGGGAACCTGTGGCTTGTGGATACTGAGCTGAGACTCTTCCCTGGAGGTTCTAGTTTGTTTGGAAATTAAATTAGTAATTTTATTTTATTTTACTTTTTTTATTTCAAGGGTTACACAGCACTTTAAGCCTTAGATTTTAGGTCACGCTGCCTTTTACAGCCAGATCCATCTCATCAGTGAGAAGGCTCTCTGAGGACCACACAAGACTCAGGCTTGGTGTTATCCAGGAAAAATGTGTATAATAGGTGTATTATAAAGTAGTAGGTAATGTAATCCCCGTCTGTTAGCCTGACGAGCGCAGTGTGAATAGTGTTACAGTACGATTGCATGCACTTACAGTCTTTTTTTACAAAATAATGCTAATTGCCCTATGCTGAATGATGCCAAGGCCTTAGAAACACCTGCCAGTGCTCAGAGAGGGAGCCAAGAAAAGTCAGGTGGAGAAATGGGTGAGATTGGCTCTCATGCAGAGTTTCAGTGTTGGAGGCACTGCTAAATCTAGCAAAGGATTAATACCAAAATAATCCTGCTTGTCCAGGAAACCCGTGATAACAGGCAGGCTTGAGATCAGCGTGATATGCTTTAGCAGGAGCATAGTAATAAGCTTGCAAGTTGCCAGAGATAGAAACCAATTGCCATTCATCCTGCATCACATCTGAGCTTTCTTACGGTTTGTTACCTGCTCCCGTGATACAAGAGATCCCATTCCACTTGAAGTCCAGCATAATTTCAGTACTGGCTTTCACCAAAACCCATAAAAATGCTGCAAATCCAGCAAAAATCCCTCTGTTGCTCAAACTCAACTCCTCTAACCATTCAGGGAGTCTCATCCCAGATCCTAGGGGGTCTGTACTGCTCTCCAGTGCCATTGGTGTTCTGGCTGCAAAAGTCATGCTGAGATGGGAGTGGAAGTAGCAGATACATCAAGATCTTGCTGGTGTTCCGCGTTGCATTGTGTGTCTTGAGCTATGATATCCAAAGCATTTAAAAGCAGCCCCTAGCTCAGCACGAAGTCACCAAGGCTTCTGCTCTTGACCTTTTTCCAGACAGCTAGAGCTGATCCCAACACTCACTCCAGCCTCGCTGCTGAGGTGAGCAGGGCTTGAGGTTTCTGAGGGTTTTGCAAGATGCCAAGCAACTGAGGAATACACAGGGATAGGACTTATTTTTTCAAACCTTGTTTCCTGATTTATCCCCATGTGGTGCAGGTAGGAGTTGGTCCCTGTCCTGAGCGAGGCTGTACCCAGGACTCAGGGCTTTTTGGATTGTGGGTTCTCCTTTGAGTGGCCTCAGTGGTCTTGTTTTTACCGTGCTGACAATGTCTATGGGCATGGTGTGTTCTGCTCACCCTCCATCTGTGATCCGTATAGCTGCCTGCTCCCTGTCCATCTGCAAAAATAACCCCGAGCAGTCAGGGTCCCTTGTGCTCCCCTGGCACGGCACAAAGGATTCCAGTGGGTGGGTGGCTGGGGAACCAAATGGATCTCAAGCACCTGGGGCATTACCTCCGGCCAGGTCTCCCACGCTGGAGGCTCTTGGTGGGCGCGTGCCCCATGCTTGGTGCAAAAGTGCCTTGAAAATCCTGTCAGCTCCAGCTCCTTCTCCAGCAGCAGAGAGATTGCTTTCCCGAAAAGCACTTGTGTTTTTAAGCCATTTATTTTCCATCACACTGAGTCATTAAACATTCCTGCTTGTGTTTTGTTGTTTTTACCCTCTGTAGGAGCTGAGGGAATTTATTCAGCATCTGAGTCCAGTAATGGAGGGGGCTGAGGAGGTGCTTGACTGCCTGACTCGGCAGGCAGAGGCACGGCTGTCTCTGCTTGTGACATCTTTCCAGTGAAGTGGGATGTCAAGATCTGAGATCCTTTTCCACTTAGTGTACAAGAGCATTAGAACAAAAGGAAACAAAAACCAGCCCTGCGCTGCAAAAGAAACCAAACTCAAACCCCTCTGGCTAAAGGTGCATTTTTAATGTTATAAGCAATTTCAGACTGAGCTTGCATGAAAAGCTTTACCTGAGTGTTAATGGGTCTGCTGGGGTCAGAGAAATTATGCTGCTTTACACCAACCTTGTGTGGATCCTTTCTTTTTTTCCCATTCCAACTGTGTTCACAACAGATGGTGATTATTGTGTTTGCTCAAATCAATGAATATTAAAAACAAAAAAAGGGCAAGACAAAAAAAAAATAGGCAAAAAGGCCCTTCAACATGGTGGAGTCACCCAGGGTTCAGCCGTAGCCCCTGGAGTTTCATTTGGACAATGTTATGTTATAGTAACTTAAATGGTATTTTTATGAGCAATTGTTTTGCCATGAAACAAGATCTCCCGTGGCACTGGCGCAGGGGATATCTGCCCGTGGGACAGGGCAGCTGGCTCTTCCAGCCACCCCTGCTCTCCTGGGGGTGCGTCTGAGGAGTGAGATGCTTGTGTGATGGGCAGGTACCCTCGGGGCGTACCTGCTCCTCACCTTGCTTTCCTGGAAAAGACACTTGTTTACGAAGCAAAAATGTTAGTAGCATGTGAGATTTGGAAGCACATGGAAAGAAATAATTTGAGATGGGATTCAAAATAATCTGTTGGAGTAAATGGGAGAGCCAGGAATGAGCACGTGGGGGTTGGACTTCTGGGTGGCGGCGATGGACAGGAGTAGTGATGGGAACAGGAGTGCTGTGTTTTCCCTATTTGAAGGTGTAGGTGCTGTACTCCAGCCTTTGCTCCTGAGTTGTTCAGTCCAGGGCTTCTGTGCTTGCTTGATTTTTCTTGTGTTGCCTCAGCATAGGCTCCTGTGCAAGGATCCGCACTGGGATGTGAGGACACATGGATACCACTGAGATCTCTTCAGAGCTTCCCTCAGCTTCTCCCTGATGGCATCGCCAGTCCCAGAGAGCGAGGGTTCCCTTCCAGAGCAGTAACCTTTGGTGCTCTAATGCTGGCTATAGCTTGTATATATAGGCTCTATCTACTGTCCTGCGTGGTGTTTGACAGATGGAGGAGCCATTTGGAAGCTGGCCTGGCTTCCATGGCATTCATAGACAGGATTCATGCTGAATTCACTGCAGGGTGATCAGATCCCTTTTATCCTTCCAAGCTGATGGCTGAGTGGGATGAGGAGCTGCTCTGTGCTGCCTCTGAGCACTGCTGAGTGCTCCATCCTGCTCAGCAAAGGATCCTGGTAGGAAGGGGAGGCGGTTAGTGATAGTTAAAATTCAAAGGATTTAAGGAATAATAATAAAGACCATAACAAATCGCTTTGAAACGGACTGAAGGAAAACGAGACTTACTGTTTGGTCTCTTCTCTGCTGAGATTTTGCAAGGATTACCCCAACTCCAAATGCCGAGTCTCCAAATGAAGAGAAGCACAGCGAGCAAATTGTGCCGACGGCCTGAGGACATGCTTCCAGAGGGCAATGGAGCGATGCTGGGAGTAACTGGGGTGAGCCCATCTGCTGTGATTCAGTGCTGCAAAGAGAGACGACAAGGTTCCATGAGGTGGCGGAACACCAGCAAAGCCAGTTTTTCCATGTCTTGGCGTGACTCCCAGCCCCTTTTACCCCCAGAAATCTCCCTGCAGGAATGGGAGTTCTTCCCTTTCTATGTAGGTGTTGCCAGGCACAGTTTGCTTGCAGCCAGCTCAGATAGGATCTCTCCCTCAAATTTTGTGGCAGTTTTTTTTTGGATGTTTTGCTCAAGTCTGGCTGCAGTGGCCTGTTCAGACAGCAGAACAATTTGCTGTTGTGTTTGGAGGAGGCTAAAGGTTGTCTCTGGCCATGGGCTGCCTGATTTGTCCTCTGTGGGCAATAAAGATGAATATTCTTTGGATTCTGGTGTGGAGGAGCGGAAGGGACACAAGAGACTGGATGTCTTGGGACAAAATCAAACTTGATCCTTGGTGAAGAATTGGAAGAGGCTGCCCAGGGAAGTGGTGAAGTCTCCTTCTTTGGAGATGAAGTTGGGCTGACAGTTGGACTGGTTGATCTTAAGGGAGATTAAGAGTGGGATGAGACCGAATAGCAGCTTAGTGTTTTTAACCCCCTCTGTTCTGTAGTTAGCTCATTTGTAGAATATTTGTAATTTTGTCCTGACGCACACAAGATGGGCCCAGTGCAGAAGGCAGAAAGTCCCTGTCCCGCTGACAGTGTCATTAATGAATTTATGTTTTTGAAAGTAGTTGTGTGGTTGCATGCTGTTGGGCAGTCTATCTGTGCAAGTTTTAATATCCCCACAGGTGTTTGGAATTGAGGGCTGGTAGCTCCAGGTGACTCTTGGATGGGAGTTTCCCTGAAGTGGGGACCTTGATGCTGAGTTCCCAGCATTTGTCTTAGGTCCAGCCCAAGCCAGCTGCAGGTACTGGTGCTCTCTTAGCTCCCACCTACCCAGCAGCTGCTCACATACCAGCAGTGTGCATGGAATTTGTTGATAGATGCAGTCTACTTGCTCATTTTCAGCTGCCGGTGGGATGGTCCCTTGCCTTGATTAGCTAAAACTCCGCCTTGGCTTTAGAGCTGATTTCACAACATTAATCTTAGAGCTGCAGGAATCCCTCAGACCTGGGAGGAGGGTGTAGAAGAGAAGCTGGAAATTATGTATGTTTACCAACTCCTGCCTTTTCATTTGCAGCTTCAAGTTCAGGTGCTTAAACCATGTGTGGACAAACTGTAGTTAATTCTTTGTGTCTCACCGAATATTGGATTTTTTCGATGCTCACAATAGCATGTTTTTTTGAAGATTACCATTTACCCTTGCATTTTTGGAAATCACTAAAGCTGAGGTTGAAACAAGCTGTTCTCCTGTGGAAGCTGTTGCATTGCACTAAAATAGAATATCACACCTTCAGGGGTGTGTGGTATTTCACAACGCGTCTCCATTGTATGCTAAATGATAAAGCACTGTAATAAAATATGTCCAGATTGTTCTTATCTGTTTTATGCCCTGTAATATTTTTCTGTTTGCATTGAGGTCTACTAAAAAAAACCCTGAAAGAGGCAGGTCAGAGTGTGACAGAGGATGGGATTGCGGGAAGGGGATTTCCTACTGGAAGGAGCACAACTGAGCAACTGAGAAGGATTGCTGTTGGAAGATAAACTTTGTACAGAACAGTTGTTATTTCAGAAGCCTTCCTTTTGCTTTCCTGGGAGAATAGTAACAGGAGCTTTGCATGGGCTGGAGTATTCAGAGGTTGAGATCTGTAAGAGACTCAGGTTCAGATGCAGACATTTCACGTGTGAAAACCAGCCAGTGCTGAGGACTATGTCGCTGGTGAGTCATGGTCCGTGTTGTAAGAGGATGAGGCTGTTCCCTCAACTGGGGACCTTTGTTCAGGAGGGGCCCAGGGGCACTTTCAAAAGCAGCAGCAGAATTTGCAAGGTGTAGACGTGCAGCTAAGGAGAGCTTCTTTGAGAAGCAGCTGTGCTGTCTGTGACTGGAGAAGTTGCTAGTCGTCATGACTGATTTTCCTGAATGCTGAAGTGCATCCAGCAGTTAAAATGACATTATTTCAGGTCTTTGGCATTTGTAAAAGATGCTCGCGATTTTCTCTTTCATCTCCTTTTTTCTCTCCTGTGTTCCCCCTCCTTCTGTAACGTGCATAACTATCATAAATTGCCTACAATGGGCTTTTCTTTAAGATAAACTCATTCACAGTCTACTCACTGCTTTTGTAGCCCCCTCTTGAAAAGCTGAATCTTATTCTGACACTTAGCTGACTATTATTAGTACTATGAGTATTGTAGTTCTGGGGTTTGCAGCCTGAGCCAGACACTTTGCCAATGCCTACAGTCACCAAATTTTCAGATGTCCCTTAAGCATGTTCATTGTGGATGTTGAATAACAAATCATTATGCTCTTTGTACTTCAGCTCTGAAGTCATATCCCAGGTTGGTCAAGGCTCAAGAGCAGTACAGGATGATCTGAGCCCTGCTGGGGTGTGTACCCCCAGTCCTGCTCTGTTCAGTCTACATGTAGATGTTGGGCCATGAGTCTAAGGGTTCCTGGGCTGCCGATAGGCAGAGGAAAGATGCTCCCTTGGTTGATATCGAGCCTCCACACAGCTCTTCCCCTGCACCCTGAGCACAGTCCTAAGGAAACAGCACTGCAGGACTCAGGAACGTTCACAGAATAAGTGTAGTATTAGGACTTGTTGAGCAGAAATAGAAAGGCAAAAGAAAATGTCATCGTAACGCTGTACACATCCATGGATTCTGATGTCTTAAATGTGTCCCCCCTCTTGGAAGAACGTAGTAGAACTGGAAGAGGTACAGGCTGTGAAGGTGGTGATCAGAGAGAGAGAAAATACCTGCAGTGTAGGGAATGGGTGAACAGCGCTGAGCTCTTCACTGCAGAAAAGGGATGATTAAGCAGCAGTGTGCTAAACATTGATACAGCCATGAATGAGGTAACAGTGACTGTTCAAGCTCTTCTTCATACAAGACCTAGAGGTGTCAGATGAAGTGTGGAGGCTCAAAACAGTCAGAAGAAGATATTTCTTCCTGTGAGCAGGCAGTGAGCTGTGGAAATCATCACCTCTGGGTGGGTGTGAGAAGCTGATGTGGGTTTGAAAATCTGCTGGAAGCATTTGTGGAAGAGACACGGATCAAGGCTGCTGAGAGTGTGACTCAGGGGATCCTCAGTCAAAACTCATGCAGGTGGCTGATTATTCTGGGGAGACTCGTTATGCGCTGAGCTTGTTTTGATCTTCCTTAGACCTTCAGGACAGGCTGTTGGCAGAACATCTAGCGAGATGGAGGCTCTGACTGGGTCTGTGTGCTGCCTTATGTTTTCCTGGGGAAAAGGCAGAGAGGTAGCTGGAAGCATCTGGCAGGCAAGTCCGAGCCCTCGTGCTCTGCCCAAACCGTGCTGCCTGAAACCACAGAGCTGCTTTCCAAAAGGGACATGGTTTGGGAAGAAGAAAGACGTTCAGAAAGTTGGCTTAGATTGAATAAGTTACGTTAATGTTGTTTTTTTTAATTGATAGTTTTGAAATTTCTGAAGGGTGGGGAGAATTTCCAAAGAGCTCATCTCCTTTGCTGTCTGCTAGTTAATAGTGTTTTTGTCTGCTCCCCTGCACCAAGTTTATTTTTAAGTCACTGAAATAATAGGCTGAAAACAGGAGGGTCCCTCTCACATTTGCACATCTTTTCTCTCTTCTTCTTTCAACTCATTCAGAAGATTTTTTTTTTTTTCTCTGTAGTATGAAGGCCTCTCTGCAGCTGGATTCCCTTCTTGCAGTGGTCCAAATTGTAAGAAACTTTATTAAAATCAAAGTATTTAAATGAGATGAGGTGCAGGAAGAAGCGATAGCCTTCGCTGGAAGTAGCATCACTGTTGTTTCACTGCTCTGGGGCCCAGGAGAAACACGAATCCTCTAATGGTGGGCTCAGTAAAGATGCAAATTTTATACCTTCATCTGCAGTTAACATCAAAAAAAGACTGGGCATTTGTAGGAGGACATTGACTTTGTTAGAGCGTGAGCTCGTTTGGCTTTGTTCCTGCTCTTCCAGTCCCCACCGGCATGGCTTCAGATGACCCCTTCTTTGTCTGGTGTTGGAGGATGTCTGTGGTTTTCCCTACCCCTTCCTGGAAAAGAGGTGGCTTCGGCACATGTCGTGTGTGTAAGGAGCAGAAATTTGCTGCAATGGGTTGATTTTTTTGCAAAAGAAAGCGCCCTTTCCCCCTCTTCTTTTAATAAAAAAGAATTATATAAATAAATAAACCCCTAGACAAAAGCCAATATATTACAAACTGCCTGTACCTGCAGTTTCCCAATTACCTAATTATAACACAAATTTGCACGCACATGCATGCAGGCTTTTTTAAAGCAGACTGTTGCTATTCCCTTTCTGTACAAGGTTTTTAGTCACTGTACATCTTGTGTCTTTAAATAATGTATTAGGAACATTTTCGAGTCTGTAAGTGCTTTTTTAATGAGAGTGTGAAGATTTTAATGGAACTAGATTGCTTTTCATGACATTTCAGAGTGACTTAATTGTAACAATGTTGAGAGGCTGTATTTTAAAGTTTGCTAAGTATGTCTGGTGTGGATTGTAGTCAAATGCTTTAAAGACAGAATGGCTGATGAGATCAGATATAGCTTCTCCCTTTTTTTTTTTTTTTTTTTTTTGTGTCAGCTTTGTTGAAGAGCCGAGTTTGTAAAGGTAGCGTGGAAATCTGAGCTCAGAAAAGTTATAGAATGGTTTGGGTTGAAAGGGACCATAAAGCTCATCAGGGCATGTCCCACTGTCATGAGCAGGGATGCTTTCCACCATTGGATTGCTCCAAGCCCCATCCAGCCTGGCCTTGAACCCCTCCAGGGATGGGGCAGCCACCACAGCTCTGGGTAACCTGTTCCAGGGCCTCCCCACCCTCACAGCAAAACATTTCTTCCCAAGATCCCATCTCAATCTCCCCTCTTTCAGCTTAAATCTGTTCCCTCCTTGTCCTGTGCCTGCACTCCCTGATCAAGAGCCCCTCCTCAGCTTCCCTGTAGATTTTTAAGGTCTAAACTGGTGATGGGTCATCCATTCTGCTGAACCTTGTTTTCAGTAGTTTTCTAAGATTATTATTTCGTTCGGTGCTGTATTTGCATTGGTGCTGCTCTAGTCAGTGATGGTCTGTGTAAGACTTTTCTTAAAGCAGCAGCTGGGTTTAATACAGGGGTTGCTTTCAGCTTTGGGTTAATTTAGGCAACTTTGAGTAAGTGTGACAGACTCCTTTGGGATGACTTTTCATTTACAGCCAGATGGCAGATTAAGGGGTTGGCATTGGTCTCCATCAAAATGCAGGCTCTGTCCTGAGCCCGAGAAGCGCTGTGGAAGAAGGGAACGATCAATGGGAGACAGCTGAGAGGAATCGAGCATATCCTATAGCAGCTCGTACTACGTTAGTTATACAAACACTGTTGCACAGAAGAGAGACGGGGGAAAAAATAGCATTATAAAAACAAAAAAGAATATTTGACTGCAGCGGTGTGAAAGACCACGAAACTATTCACATTGCTTCCCAAAAACTTAAGAGTATTCACTGAGTATAAATGAACGAGTGGGAGTGCTCAGGTGGGACAGGGCAGTCCCAGGCTCTGAAATGAGCAGCTCGAGGTCACCTGCAGCATCTATGGCAGAGCCGGACCAGCACCTGCACCGCTTGACTCTGTGGTTTTAATGAGGCAGTGGGGCCTCTTGTTTCTGGCAGGGCTTCCAAAAAGTGACAAAACTTTTTCTTTAAGAAAACCCAAGCTATAATTTAATTTGAATTAGCACCAACTTACAACCAAAGTAAATTCCTGACTGCAGATTTAATCCTCATTTAAAAACAAATGCAGCGTTTAGTGATTCTGAGGGAATTCGAGACATGAACCTGTCTTTTACCATGAATGCAACAGAGAAATGAGTTAGAATGAGTGGATTAATCTGCATGTGAAATTATTGTCATGTGCCAGTGAGAGATTTCCCTTGACTTGCTCAGTAGCTGTTACTGTCTCCTGTGCTCTGGTGTAGGAGTGGGGCAAGGGCAAGCCGAGAGGGCTCAGCTGCTGGCAATGGGAATTCTTTTGGGGCAGAGTTAAAGGCTTTTTGAGGAACATTGTCTTTTGAGTTGTCGGTGATATGTGTTGGGCCTCTTAGCCTTGATTCTGAGAAGTAATAGTTTCTGCTGGAAAACGATGGGAGAAATACTCATTTAAGAAAGAAGTTGGTTGCGTGAGAAGATGCGCAGGGAATAAGGAATCCCTTCCTCAGCCTGATAAGTTAGGATCAGCTGAAATTGTTCACGCATCCTGGTGTGTCCGTACCTCTCAAAGTTTGGGCTGTTGGGAGGGCTGAATTACAGGGTTGGGCAAATCCTGCCCAGAGGCTGCTGCAGGCTTTCCTCTTTGCTCCTCTCTTCTGGTGAGTATCACTGAGGAAGAAATGCCTAAACTAGTCCTAGAAATTGAACGTAAAGGAGGGCTGAATGGATTTGCAGCATTGCTGAGCCAGCCCGATGCTGATCGAAGTCAGCTGGCGCTAGAGCTGTTCCTCTCATGCTTACAAAGCCGTGCATGGATGTCTGTAAGCAGATCCACCTCGAGGGATGCCGTGGACTTGTTTCAGTGCAATCTCTCAATTCCTATATTTGTTTTCCCTGGACTTGTGAGGACAGAGGTGATAGATCAGCAGACACCTGCAAAAGCCACACTGGGATGCTCCAGATGTTGCTGCAGCCCCTCTGGCTTGCAGGTGCTTTCTTTGCTGTGTGTGCACAGTTGACACTCAGTTGACATGGGCAGGTTTTTAGGAGGGTGTTAGACACCTTCTCTACTTCTCTGTCAGCCAAGGATGCTTGCCAGCTTGTGAGGTAGCCTTTGGTTTTGTCTCCAAGCTGGGATTTAAAGAATGAATACTGAGAATTTCTTTTTAACTGGTGGAGAAAGGAAATGTATTTGTTAGTGGCTAAAAGCCCCTGAGGAGACGGTAACTCCTGCACTCGCTCATCCCTCACAGGGGTTTTGCTGACTTCCAGAGGGTAAGTGCTCATCAGCATGATTTATAGCATCATCTTTGCTTATCAAATGAGATGTCTGTAGAGAGACCCCCTCCATCTCCCTTCCTGGCGGCGCTCTCCCATTATGTACTGGCCTGCGGCTGCCTCTGGTCAGGTGTGTTTGTGCGGCAAGAGCTCTGGGATAAGATTGTTTTTATTTCTTGATCCTTAGTACTGCTGATCTGCACAGCACCTGGTGCCCAGGGGCATGAGGGTTCCTCCTAAGCAAGAGTGACAAATAACAAAAGGGTAAACTAATTTATAAGGCAAAATGAAGGAAAATGGGGACACGGGGCGTCCCTTCAGCAGCACTTAGGCAAACGCTATATAACGTGCAGGATAAGACTATAACCAGCTGTAAACCCAGGCTTTAATAATTAGTGGCTCTTATACTTGAAGATTAGCCTCAGATGTGTCTGCCTGTTTGTATATGATGGGACCTGGATGGAAATTGTTTATAGAGATGTACTATGAAAATGACAGAAACATCCACTGATGAAATACACCTAGGCAGTCTTGATTAGATTAAATCAACTGGTTACAGCATCTGGAGCCTTTAGCATGTACGGGGCATCCTAATGGCCCTGAAAGCCTCCCCAAATCCTATTAGATAGGTTAATCTCGTTGGAGAATACATTCCAGGTCTACATAAACTGCATTGCTGTAATACTTTCTGTGGTTACCTAATCCTTTAAGGTGAACTGTCATAGACTAGCTCTGTGGAGCGCATCGTAATGCGGTGCCCCAGGGAAGGTCAGTAAAACAATGCAATTAAAAAAAGCAAACCCCTAGAAGCTCCGGTTCAAAACTTCCTCCCCTCCCAGGGGAAACAGTCATGTTTTTGTCAAAAATGAGCCTTCACATCCAACAATATGTAAGATGCCCTTGAAATACTGTAGGTTTAAACTTTGAACATTGGCTCAGTTGTGGGTGCCTGGAGGCTGAAGCTGCCACCCCTCTATGCTGTCCAGGGAAACCTTACTGTGTTTTTCAGTACAAGAAAGCTGGGGACAGACTTTCAGTAGGGCCTGTTGCAGTCGGATGAGGGGTAATAGTTTTAAACTAAAAGACGGTGGATTTACACTAGATAAAAGGAAGAAATTTTTTTCAGTGAGGGTGGACGATGCTCGATCCCTGGGGATGTTTACGGTCAGGTTAGACGGGGCTTTGAGCAACCTGATTTGGTTGAAGATGCAAGGGTTGGACTGGATGGCCTCTAACTAGATGGTCCCTTCTAACCTAAACAATTCTATAATTCTCTTTTCTGCATCCTGCTGCTTGGAAAGAAATGAGACTCTCAGCTGCCTTGATGTGCTGGATGGCAAAGTGCTATCTTCCCTTTCTCATCCCACCTCTGCGTGCACGTGGCAGCGTGTTCCAAGTGCCGATGCAACCTGACTGGCTGCAGTTAAATGACAATTAGATTTGCTTGTTGACCATTTGGCACTTAGCAATCTTGTAATTAGTAACTGTAAACCAGTAGAGACAATGAAGCAAATCCCTAATTTTTATAATACTGCCCTGCTTTATGACTATCTGCAGAATCATAACCTCCTGCTTGCACAGCAAAGCAAATACTTAAGTATTTTGACAGATGTTTTATATGAAAAAAGAGCCGAGCTTGTGTATTAATTTGCTGTTCCTTGTATTATCTTATTTTTTCTTTAACTGAACACATTCATGGATGGTGTTATCTGTTTTTGATTAATTTGCCCCTGCATTTGCTTTTGCTTCTCCCATCTGGTGCCATGAGGTGGAGGAACAAGGTCCTGTGGAGCAGGAGAGTTGCTTCTGTGACTTTGAAGCTCCTGCTGGAGTGGTGGCAGTTCCAGCACTAGTCTGTGGAAGAGCAAGTGGCCGTTGTTCTTACACGTCGCCCACTGATTTGGGGGGAACTTGTATGGACACAGCAAGGGCTCACCAGCCGCTGAGGTTGGAGAAGTGAGTGGGATTGATACCAAGCCAAAGGAAAACATGCCATTTGCTTTGTAAGGAGACATGGGATTGCTTTGCAGGAGGGTGGTTTGGGTTAGCATCTCCAGGGTCTAGACAGATAACCTCACTGTTCTTGTGAAAATGAGAGAAATCATTGAATCACCTGAGGTCTGTGCATGAGAAATGGAACAGCAATGTCATCCCTGCAGAGAAAAACCAGTAGGTGCTTCATTTGGCTGGGAGCATCCCTGTGTTCGTATTATGCTCAGAGCAGGGCTGCCATCCTTGCCTGCTGTTCTGGGATCCTGCAGCATTTTCCAGTATGCTTGCTCCAAAGGCAGGAGGGTTTGCCTGAGGCCGAGTCCCAGCAAGAGGTGTCCAGAACGTGTCATGATCAGCTTCTTTCTGCCTCCCGAGGAGCTAGACGTGAAAAGCGTAAGGAGACGCTCCCACATTTAGTGAGTATTACCCTGAGTTAATTTGCTTGCTTGCTGAAGCACTTCACTTTGTTGATCACTGTTCAGTTTTGATGGGTTTAAAAATCCCTTTAGGAGCGGTAGCTTTGGTGTACTCATTGATTTTAAGCGTTAAGTCTGTCTTGCTCCTTTGTAGTAGCTGGGACTGGAATCGCTCCACAGAGATGAGGTTCATCATTTGCACTTGGGTGTGCAAAGAGGAGGAGCATGAACTCAGGTCACTCTGGTCACCCAGGGCTCTCCTTGCAGCTGGGATTAGGAGATAGGCACCTCTGGAGTGGTTTGGCTCAGTTTCCAGCTGTTTCTTTCCATTGAGTCTGGAGCCTCTGTTAATTCCATTTCCTCATGAATGAAGCCAAATGCAAACAGAAAAGCGGATCTCTACTTTAATTAATACCGGAGCAGGTTCTCTCTCATGCATTTGTCATTTCTTCCCCCACCACTCCCTTGAAATAATTTATTTTCTCTGCTTAAAACATTCCTGTATTGTTATTGCTCTCACAGTAGTGTGTGCTGCGCTTGCTAAATCAAATTTATAATGCAGGAATTAATTTAGTAGGTTTCTTCCATTTTCTCTCCATGTACACTTAAAAAAGAGAAGTTCTTTAAATTAACCTAATGTAACTGGATTTGTTTTCACTTTATTAGCTTTAGAGGGGGTTCTCTTGGGGACCTCAGTGTCATTATATTATCTGAGGAGCAGAACTGCTTCAGTCTGATGGGAATTTTTAACAAGAGCAGTGTTTTCCCATTTCAGAGTGAGTAAATACTGTACTAAAATCCAGGGGGCTGATGCTCTGCTGAATTACCAGTGAACGTGAAGCAAAAACCAGCTGACGGAGTGGAAAGGAGGCAGACCATGCAGATTGCTGTTGTTTCTATGGATCTGGAAGAGGGCTTGCATTCAGGTGTATTTTTGTGCATCGTTTTTATCTGCTTAGAAGGATTTAACTCTCTCTGCAAACTCTGCAGCAATCTTGATTTCGGTATTTAGTTGAAGCTGTGTGTCTGACTGCACCCTGTGCCGCTTGCCGGTGCTGTGGGAGCTCTGGAGACTTCAGCATCGGGATGCACGATGCCTGGACATGGATACGTCTGGCCCCTGAACTTCTCAGCTGCAACCCTTGCACTGCAGCGAGCTCTGCAGGGCTGGAACTGGACGTGGACTCTGTGGAAGGTGTTGGGGAGGAGGCTGGCGGATGCCATAGCCAGGATTGCAAAACTCAGCACGCAGTGGCTGAGACGGCCAAATGGTGGAGTGTCCTTCCTCTTGGAGACCAGCTCTGCTTGTTATTCGGGCTGTGTAAGGAAAACATCCAAATACGAGCCTTGTCATGAAACTAATTTTCAACTATTTGATTATACAGAACCTTTTTGGTACAGATAAATATTCCTGACCCTGGCCAGCACATTATTGCTTTGACCTTCCACCCCTGGCAAGCCTCCCTCTGGATCCTCCCAGATGAGATGGCTTGAAAACAATTACCAGTGACAAGTAAAAGACTGCAGAGAAATAAACAACTGAGACCTATGGTCTTGCCCTTGTAAACCATGAGCTGGCATCACCCAAAAATCACCCAGAATACAGACAGATCAATGCTCTGCACAGTCCTCTGCAGACACGCTTGCTCACAAAGGGCTTCCACAAGCTATAATGTGTATTTTGATAATGTCTTAGCACTGCATTTTTTTAATGCACTTCCTTTGTTTGTTAAGGTGCCTTTCAATCCAAATTGGGGCTAGTTTTCCATAAAGATTTTCCAGTGCTTCCATCATATTCATTGAGAGTGGTGTGCGCAGAAGCGGTGCTGTCGATGGTGTATTTTTATGTATTATTCAGCTCCTGTCATTTGTGTTCGCCAAGGAAGCTTGCCTGCAATCTGCCAGATGAGCTTCTTAAAAGCTTCGATGCTGAGTTTCAGTTTTCATCTAACTCTTCCCTCTGGATAGGAATGAGCTGTCAGGAGCAGGGGTATTTTTTGTTCAGTGCAGGTCCTGCGTTAGTGAAGCTCTGTAAGTCTTGGATGTCCAAATGGGAATAAATCAGGTGGGAAAGCAGGCATGTACATTTATTTTAATCTAAAAAGGATTTGTAAGTCCTCGAAGCAGTTTTTATTGAGCAGTGTTGGTGTCAAAGTGATGTGCTCCGTCATCCTGCAGTAGGATGGCTGAAATTTGAATAAGCTCCTGATTTTTATCAGTCATCCCTTGGGAATCGAGGTGAGCCGCAAGGCCTTTTGTGTAGGATCTTCGGTTTCACTGTTTTAGTGCCACTGCAGGCAACAGCACTGGGGCAAGAGGATTATGGTTTGGATGAACACCCAGAACTAATCTGCTTCCATCTTTTGCTGAGGTGCGATTGGGAAGCAAGCTAATCCAGAGGGAAGCGGTTTGCTTTTCCTTAAACCTTTCCCCCCACCATGTATACTGGGGATGAAGTCGGCCCGAATGACCCCAGTTACCCCTTAAATGGATGTGATACAAAATGCTGCAACAACTGTGCCCGTGGTGATGCCATGTTGCCTTTAGGATGTTCCTAATCCCATTTTCACGGAGGTCCCAGTAAAATGTCCTGCTCGCTTTGCCTGTTTCTCACTGCTACATAAGGAAATCCCAGGAGAGGTGTAAAATTAAAGTTAAGTTTACAGAATTCGCCTCAAAGGCACTTTTGGGGTGATACACTGCTTTTCTACCTATTGGGGTTAAAATCGTAGCAATATATTTGCCGATATAATTTTGACTATGTAGGGGAGACCTCATTGCTCTCTACAACTACCTGAAAGGAGGTTGTGGAGAGGAGGGAGCTGGGCTCTTCTCCCAAGTGACAGGGGACAGGACGAGAGGGAATGGCCTCAAGCTCCACCAGGGTAGGTTCAGGCTGGACATTAGGAAAAAATATTTCACAGAAAGCGTCATTGGTCCCTGGCAGAGGCTGCCCAGGGAGGGTGTTGAGTCACCTTCCCTGGAGGGGTTTAAGGCACGAGTGGATGAGGTGCTGAGGGACATGGGTTAGTGATTGATGGGAATGGTTGGACTCGATGATCCAATGGGTCTTTTCCAACCTGGTGATTCTATGATTCTATGAACCTTATTTTATTGTTATTTTTTTTTTTTTTTCACTGCTTGTAAAATATCAGGGATTGATGGAATGGTTTTCTGGAGCAGGAGCTGTTTAATAGGCAGGGGTGGTTGGGAGACTTGGGTTCTGTTTCTCCCCTAGCTGAGGACTTGGTCCTGAGCAGTCATGTCAAGAACAACTGTATCAGCTAAGTCTTTGCTCCTGAGGTTCCTCATGGCAGAGAAGCTCAAAAGATCTCCAACCATATTATAATAAAGACAGCATGTGGTGTCAGGAAGGGAATTTAGACCCAGAAATCTCATCCCTGGCTTTCTCTGCATTGCTCTGTAAAACCAATAGCTCTTCCCAGCTTCGCTTGTAGGTTATGAGGAAAGATGCATTAAAGATTTAGGTGTTTAGAGAGTCTGATAATAGGTAAAATACTCAGAATCAGAAATCTGCTCTGAGGGCTTAATCTTGACCTGTTTGAAGTCTGACTGATAGATCCTAGAGTCCAGAATGAGAATTTTGCTCTTCCTTTTAGACAGTCCATTCTGTTGTGCATGTGTTAATGCAGATACTTGTGCATGTTGGCTTGGCCAGAGTCCAGAGACATGAGGCAGGCAGGGCCCGGTGCAAGGGTTAGCTCAGAGACAGCATTTCCTTCCCTTTGTTTTCAAATTCTTCAAAATCCTGGTTTGGGGCATCAATCTGAAGCCAGGCTATGTTTTCATCTCTGTTTTCCTTTCCCTCTGCTTGACTCTGTTACCTGCTTTGCTTATATTCCTGGTGTGCTTTCCAAGAGCTGCCATTAGTCATGTTCCTAAGATCCACAGGACTATGTGATTCCTGGCCGTGATACAAGACATAGCTATAGATTTGCTGTTTATTTAAAACTCGGCTGCAGTAACATACAGCTTTTCCCCCTATGCATCTTTCAGTACTAAAAGCACCAGGCTATTTGTGATTTTCAATAAAGAAGCAGTCATTTTGCTAATCCATCTTAAGAAATGTGATAACCCACCAGTAGAGTGCTGATTTTGTTATTTATTTGATTCCTTCTCCTAGATCATTTCCCCAGAGTTGCGTCTCTCTGTCGCAGAAAGGGTCATCAGGCACTGGCAGAGGCTTCCCAGGGAAGTGGTTGAGTCTCCATCCCTGGAGGGGTTTAAAAGATGGGTAGACAAGGTGCTCTTGGACCTGGTTTAGTGGCAGATAGGAATGGTTGGACTCGACGATCCGAGAGGACTTTTCCAACCTGGTGATTCTATGATCATGTTGTTCGGCTGCTGCAGGAGATGCAGGAGGTTGGTTGACTCCTTGGGCACTCTCAGCGTGGGCAGTGTAACTCCCCAGAAGTTTTGAGGTGCTCACCCAGAGATGAGTCTCTGTTGATCTCCTATGGAATGGATATTTTTCTCCCCACCTTCCTCTGCCTCCCGTGGTAGCAAAATCCTGCTTGCTGCCTTACCCATCAGGTTCTTCTGTCAGCAGTCAGATCTCTCAGTCCAGGGTTCATAAAACCACGTTATAGCAGCAGTTGCACAACCCAGGGAGGAAACAATAACACAGACGCTTTGCTCACATACTTGCCTCGACCAGCTCGTGGCAGGTATTGCTTGCCTGGTGTTGGACTCGAATTAGGAGGGCTTGATTCTGTGCTGTTGATCTTAACACCATCAAGACAAATCTGTCATTTACGCTGGAGTAAATTAGTGTTTCTGCTTCTGCCTGTGGAATTACATCAGGCATAAGTGAGAGAAAGATCAAGGCTGTAGTTATGGTGTAACTCTAAATGGGAAACCAGAGGATGAATTTTCAGAAGTGCTTGTTCCTAGCTGAAGTTTGCACTTGGTGAATTATGCCCTTAATTTCCAAGAACAAAATAAAATCACTGACATGAAAATCCTTTCTGTACCTTTAAAAAACACTCATATGTCTGGATGTGCGTGCTAACAGCATTGTTTTAAAAATAATAACCCAGTAAAAACATCTATTTATGCTGTAGGTAACACTTATTTGGCTGTGTCTGGGTTTTGTTTGGCTCACGTAAAAACCCAAAAGCCCTGATGCCTTCTCCCCAGCATAGATTGTGGCAGAGCCTCCATTCCTCTGCTTGGCTTCAGCTGCTCAGGGAAGCTTTTGGCTATGGGCAGCATTAAGAGAGACACCAAGTCCAGAGAAGGATGTGAAATATTTAAAGCTGCTGGCTTGGAAGCTTTGAGACATGAACAGGAAGGTTGTAGATGTTATTGGAATGAAACAAGAGTAAGGTGGTGCCAGGTGAGGCAAACAAGAATGTGAAGGCAAATTGGATCCAAACTGATGTCATGGACCTTTGGAGGGAGCTGCCTTCTGGGGCAAAGCAGACCCGTGGAGATGCTCTCAGGAACCAAGAGCTGATTTCAAACTGGCAGTATTGCATCCTGCAGAGGATGGAGAGGAATGCATTTATGCGTTTGTTTTAAATTAGTTTGCCTTTTTTGAGTTTGGGAGCCCCGAGCCTGTTCCTTTACTAGGAGATGGCGTTATCAAGTGCATGTGCGCTGAGCATATGTGAGAGGGGAATTGAATTGCTTAGAGAGGAGTTTGTGAGCTCTATGTACCAGCAAAGAGATGAGAAAAGACAGACGTTTTGGGACTGTTTGAGCTAATTTTATGTGAGAGTGCTTTAAGTTAGTCTGGGAGAGAGGACGTGGTACTCGAGGCACTTAGGTGGTGCCTCTTTGCACAGTAAAGAGCAACCTATAAAAGGAAAAGCAGCACTGGGAACAGATGGTATGATTTGGGTTGGGGGGAGCTAGACTTTGATTCTTTAAGTTCTTTTTTAAGAGGTGAATAAGGAAGGCAAGACCTACAAATGAGACAAAACTAAGAACAACCTTGCCAACATAGCTTTGTGGTCATTGCGAGGTTTCTGTTGTTGTTTTCTTCAACAACCTTAAAGGTAGATTTCAAAACATGTTTCCCTTCTCCAGCCCTTGGACCATTCCTGGGATTTCTGAGAGCACTTCTGCTTGTAGAGGTAAAGCTTCTCTTTCTCTCACTGTGGATGGAGCTGGCTCACCCCGCTGCTGCGTGCCATGGCCCAGGGGGCTCCAGGAAAGCTGAGGAGATAATTTTTACAAAGATGCGTAGTGATAGGACTAGGAGTGATGGCTTTAAATTGGAGAGGGATAGATTTAGGCTAAATGTAAGCAGGAAATTCTTCACGATGAGGGTGGTGAGACACTGGCCCACGTTCCCCAGAGCACTCTTGGCTGCCCCATCCCTGGAGGTGTTCAAGGCCAGGTTGGATGGGGCTTTGAGCGACCTGATCCAGGGGAAGATGTCCCTGCCTATGGCAGGGGGGTTGGAATTAGATGATCTTAAAGTCCCCTTCCAAATCAAACCATTCTGTGATTCTGTGACAGAGTTTTATGTAGTTACGGCATGTTTTACGTACACCATTGTCTCTGGCTGGTATTGCCTGGCCTCATCTGCCATTGTTTTGCTTTCCCATTAAAGTCTGTTATCCGTAGCCTGTTCAAGAATCCTCCCAGAGTGCGAGACAGTCACAGGCGTTACACGTTTCTCGCCAAGCACAGCAGACTGGCAAATTGCAGAGGTGGTGTCACCACCGGCAAGGGTCTGTGCTTAAACCCATCTGCTGGCCCGTTCGGATGGGCGCATGTGCGAGCCTTCCCAGTGCCGTGATGGAGAAATCTTTCCCTTCTGGGCTTTTTGCTGGCGTGGGTCGGGTGCTGGTGCCCCAGAGGTGGGATTGCGCTGTGCGGTTTTGGGCTGTGGGTTCTCTGAAGTCTCTGGAGCAGGAGCAAACCGAGGTGTCCCTGTTATCGCTGGAGGGAGATGCTGCTGCCAGAAAAGCTGAATCGATCCAGCAAGATGAGGGAACCACGTGGGCTTGAGCAGGGAGAATTTGCCGGGGAGTATTGTGAATTTTGCATTTATTTTTCCAGGCGGCTCGTGTTCCCCTGCATTTGCCACAGCTGTCCCTATAGCACTGATCTTTTTGTCTGTATTTATTCTATATTTCACAACAGGAGGTTTTAGGTTTAAGTGGCACAAGGGTGTATGTAATTGATATATACAAAAAAGATAAATTGCTGCTTCTTGAGACACAAAGTGCAACTGTTGCTTTGTTGGCTGAATTAACTTTTGTGCTATGTCAGACGTGGGAGGTATTGTTAGAGATATGATTTTAGTACATAGCAGTACTAAATATTTTATCTTGTTGGCAAGTGGTGTTGTTGCAGAAGGTTTAAACTTCAAAGCAAGCTTTACTAAAATGCCTTTAAACTAAAAAAGAAAAAAAAAAGATGGGGAGGGAGATGTAAGAATGACTCGATTCCTGCTGGAAGGATTTCACAGAAGGATTGTGATCCACTGAGACACAAGGCTTCTATTTGACCTCCTGCTGACTGTCCTAAACAGTGTTTGTGGGATGTTTTAAAGCACTTGAAAACAAAAAGGCTGCTCAGCCAGAATGTCTCCATGCAGAGGAGCCACATCTGTATTTTTATAAGTGACAGAGAGAACACATTTAGCACTTACAGAGAGCTTGTTGGCAAACTCTCAGGTCCAGGGACACAGAATCAAACTGGTCTCTCTGTTTAATCTCATTTTTGTCGCTGGATTGCACTTTCTGCTCAGACTTCGCATGGAATCAGTGCATTGGTCTGGTGTCAGTGTCAGCAACACGGAATCTCCTCCGTTGTGCCGTGCAGAACGGGTCCAGGAGGTGCTGCTGCTGCGTGACAGCTGCATCTCCAGGGGCTTTCCCGGTACTGGTTTGGGCATTGTCCCAAGCTGGTGTCCCAGCTGCTCTACAGCCTGAGCATGGGCTCTGGTGGTGTGCACATGGTTTGGAAGCTATTTTGCGATCCCTCTGGCAGAAAAAATACAATATCATTGTCAAACAAGGGGATTAACTGCTATGGGATAAACTATGACTAAGATCTAGGCTGGCAAGCAGTGCGGAGATCTCCTGGGCACGGGTTTCTGCTGTGGAGTGTAGGCAACGGGGAGTTCAACCACTCCTCGTTGCTGCTGTTAAAGCAATTCATTTCAAGCTCAGGTTTCCAAATTTCGCTCGGTAGCAACAAGCAAGTTCCTTTTAAGGCACCTGTTCATCTGCCTGGAGCCATTCCCATCTGTTTCACCCCCTCCATGTCTTCTCCTTGCATTCCCAACACTTGTGATTCCTTTTATGTGTCTTTGGTGAGTGGCTTGAAATCTGGCGAGGACTTAGGTTGCATCTCATACCACGGAGGTGGCCAGGTCCTGATGCCTTCAGGTCATCCCTGACTACAGGACAGGGAAGGCTGAGTATGGGATGAGCGTGGAGGGAAGGTTGGATGTGGGATGACTTTGGAGCACAGGCTGTCACCGTCTGTAGGGATGCACCCAGGTTTCCTTCCTGTGATAGGCAGCAGGAGATACTCTCCTTTCCTGTGGGAAGCAGCAGGAGATACTTCATTGGGGCAGGAGGAATGTGACTCAAAAATTGTAGATCAAGGTGAGCTCAAGGGTGCCTTATAAACCAATTACCAGGTTAAGCTGATAAAGCCAGCACCCGTGCTTGGGTTGTTTGGTAGTTTTGCAGATCTGAGGTGTTAAGAGGAAGTTTTTCCCTTTATCGCTTTATTGAGGGTACAGTGAGGGTCACGAGTGGTCAATGGGGCTCTCCTGCTCTCCCGTCTTGCATACACTTTTCAGGCCATGTATACACACATGATTCCCTTCCTCCCACTTATCCTGCTGTGACTGAATTTGGGACACTGGTGCCCTGGGAACAGAGCTAGTTTTTAAGCTCCCAGTTGTCACAGTTTGGGACAGTGTCTCAGCAGCAGAGATGAGCAATGACCTTCAGCAAGGAAGAATGGAGCTGTGCACACCTTAACCTGGTACAGCTGTACCTCTGTCTGTGTCCCACTGTTTTGGAATGGGGATGTCTCCAGAGCTGATCCAGACCCCAGTGGTATTAATGGTAAGACCTGCATGTATCAGAAGTGGCGTGATCAGCAGGTCCAGGGAGGTTCTTCTCCCTCTGTACTCGGCGCCGGTGAGACCGCACCTCGAATCCTGGGGTCAGTTCTGGGCCCCTCACCACAAGAAGGATGTTGGGACCCTGGAGCGAGTCCAGAGAAGAGCAACGAAGCTGGTGAAGGGGCTGGAGAACAGGCCTGATGAGGAGCGACTGAGAGAGCTGGGGGTGTTTATCCTGGAGAAGAGGAGGCTGAGGGGAGACCTCATTGCTCTCTACAACTACCTGAAGGGAGGTTGTGGAGAGGAGGGAGCGGGGCTCTTCTCCCAAGTGACAGGGGACAGGACAAGAGGGAATGGCCTCAAGCTCCGCTAGGGGAGGTTCAGGCTCGACATAAGGAAAAAATTCTTCACTGATAGGGTCATTAGACAATGGAAGGGAGGTGGTTGAGTCGCCGTCCCTGGAGGTGTTTAAGATGCAGGTGGATGAGGTACTGAGGAGCATGGTTTAGAGATTTGTGGGAATGGTTGGACTCAACGATCCGGTGGATCTCTTCCAACCTGGTGATTTTATGATTCTATGACTGCAGAGGGGCAGTTGGGATCTTCTGGAAGGACTGAAGGGAGGGTGTCGGTCATGGAATCATAGAATCACTAGGTTGGAAGAGACCCACCGGATCATCGAGTCCAACCATTCCCATCAATCACTAACCCATGTCCCTCAGCGCCTCGTCCACTTGTCCCTTAAACCCCTCCAGGGAAGGTGACTCAACCCCCTCCCTGGGCAGCCTCTGCCAGTGCCCAATGGTTCTTTCTGTGAAAATTTTTTTCCTAATGTTCAGCCTAAACCTCCCTTGGTGGAGCTTGAGGCCATTCCCTCTCGTCCTGTACCCTATCACCTGGGAGAAGAGCCCAGCTCCCTCCTCTCCACAACCTCCTTTCAGGTAGTTGTAGAGAGCAATGAGGTCTCCCCTCAGCCTCCTCTTCTCCAGGCTAAACACCCCCAGCTCTCTCAGATGTTCCTTATAAGGGCTTTTCTCCAGCCGCCTCACCAGCTTCATTTGGTGTAACATGGCTGTGAAACTCAAACGTAGGTGCTAACAAGGTGAAATTTTTTGGCATACGTTAAATATTCAACAAAGTACTTGAGCTCTGCTTTGGCAAACAAATCCATCCCCAAATGGATCAAACAAGTTGTAATGCAGAACAAATTGAAGTAGCAGAGGATTTGTCTCAGGCGCTTAAAATCATATTTTATCCTCTGCCTTTATATTACCATCTCTTCAAGGGAAAAAAATCTTTTGAAATACTGATGGGGGAAAAAAAGGCTGAGCAAGTGTTGTTCCTTCAGTGCTTCAGTGCTGCTCAGTACAGCTTGTATTTCTGTCCTATGCTCTTTTCCAACCTTGGAATGACCCAAAACATAGCTGTCTAATGTACTATACTGAATTCTGGTCTTTTTTTTCCTCAAAAGACTTGCAAAAATTATTTTAAATTAAGCAGGGTACAAAGTTGTTCTAATTTCCAGCACGGAGAATTCATTTTCAATTTCTCTATCAAAGCAAAATGACAAATACAAAATGCAAGTGAAACCAGATGGACTAACTATATTAGGAGCGCTGCATGCATATTTTGTGTCACTTATTAGCATTCATTAAGTCAAACAGGGGGAGGACTAAGCTTTGCCTACATGTATTAAACCAATAAGGCTGGCAAGAATCCAAGCCTGCTCTCGTGGATTAATTGTTTTATAACTGCTTTAATTAAAATTGTTCAGTATATGATTAACCTAAAAGTTTTAATTTCCACAAAATTGTTGAACAAATGAGACATTAATATTTTACATTAACCGTGGAGAGTGTGCTTCGGTTCTCTGAGTAGCTAGCGTACTGTGAACTGGGAGCGCGTGGCGTTGTGGAAGGAGTTGGGGTGTGTGGCTCCGGGGTGCCTCTGTTTGGATGGAACGCTCCTACTCAGGCAGGTTCCGTGTGCATCCCCCTCTGCTGCGACAAGAGGTGAGCTCACAGTGTGGTCCCCTGCTCCTGGGGCTGGTGGTGTGGGTTTGTCCCCCAGGGAGGCTGTCGGTGCTACAGCCCGGCAGGAGGAGCAGCTTTGTCCTCTGAGCTCCTGCTCACCTGCCTCGGTTTAAGTTTTGCACCTTGCTAGAGGGAAGTGTGGAGCTTGACAACCCTGGATGTGCATCTCTCTGAGAGCTGGCCCTGTGCTGGAGATGGGCAAAGCGAAGAAGTGATGGATGGAGAGAGGAACAGCACGAAGAAACGATGGCTCCAAAGGCGAACAGAGCAAAGAAGGATAGCTGCATCAAGCAGGTACCAGGAGTGTGGGCACCTTGGTTGTGCTGGTTGCCTTTTTCACCTGCAGCCTCTTTTCTCTCTTCTCTAGTACCATCTGGTTGCTGTGGGCTGCTAATCGTGAGCTTTTACTCCTGTTTAATGGCCTGGTTTGTCCTGCAGGATGGCTGGGATTTGAGAGGTGCTTCTGCAAAATAGGCAACAAATGCTGCAAGACAGATGGAGGTTTGGGGCCAGCTACTGCTGGCAGCTCATAGAGCTGTGCCGCTCTTCTGCAAAAGTGGTAAATCCTTGTGATTCCAAACTCCTCTGGGGATGGAACACTTAGAGCTGTTGGGTTGAGGCAGAAGAAGAGCTGATGACCTATGCTGGAATGTGTTTGGAGTCAAGGCATGTCCACCAAGGAAACCTCCTGTGGGATTTTTGGAAATGCAAGAAGTCATGAACTGTGGTTTTCCATGTCTTTTCAGGAAATCTTAACTTTCCATGTTTAGATTGGTGTGATGCCTTTCTGGGGCATTAGGTTAATGGAGGTTGGAGGTGCGTGCTGCAAGGAGCCATCAGCACCGCTTCTCACAGTGTTGGGGTGTGCCTGGGAGATTTGTGTCACACTCTGATCTGGCCTGCCCTTCTCCTGCTGTTGGATCCAGCAGGATTGCAGTACGAGTTGGAGTGGCTTCAGGGTGCAGATGTGCTTGCATGCTGATGGTTTACCTGTTTTATTGGAAATATTGGGACCCATGATATTGCAGGCAGAAGTTTTGGTTTGCTGAAGGGACAGAAGACTGTGCCTTGGTGTCCTCCTGTTCAAAACCAGTCAAATCATGGTCTCAGCTCCTGGCCCATTTGAATTGATGACAATATTGTCACTGGCTTAAGAAGGGAGTTCATCTCTATGTTTAAACTCCTTAGGGACCTGCTTTTGAAGTGGCTGGCGTGCTTACAGGAACATGGGTGTTGGGCCCCCAGTCTGTGGGACTTCTTTAGGGGGAGAGGGTCCTCACCTGGCGTGGGAGAACTCCACACATTCTTGATGGTAGCTCATGTCACCTGCAGGTGCTCCTTTAGGAACCAAGACTGGGAAAAAAGTCTGTATATTGATGATCTCTGTAGTCCCATAGTATGCCAAAAAATAGACTGAAATGCTGGCTGTGCAGGGTCCAAAACCTCAGCTTGTTTTACTGGAGGTGTTATGCAGAACCATGAGATCTCATGTTGTTGGGTCCTTTTAGAAATACTTTTGTTCAAATGCAGTTGCTTCTGGTTCAACAATATTATCTGGGCTCTGAATGCCCCATAAAATATTTTGCTTTGCAATTCTTGTTGAGCTTGTGCTTTGCAGAATGTCTGCGGTTGCTTTGGAACACCAGAATTTCTCCTGGTGGGAGGACAGTTGTGGAGGACTGGCTCCGTCAGCTTTCAGCACTTCCTTCTGGCATCACTATTAAAACTTCATATGGCTTAGAGTTACCAAGATCTGGGGTAAATTGAGCAGCAGTCCATAGTTTGGTGGAGCAAGGAGCGCAAAGGAAGCCCTGGTCTTGGTAATGAATTTATAAACACTCTGTGTGTCTAGGTGAGGTAGAGTCAGGGCAGGATTGTTGGTTTTGATTTATATTTCAGTTTTAGGAGATTTGGATAAGCTTGCAACATCGAGGAAATGAGAATGGAGGAGTTTTCAACAAGTCTGTGAGGGTTATCTAACTTATATTCCTGTCGGCTTCCTTGAAAAACATACGGAGGGTGTGTACACACACACGCGCACACACGAACATATGTGGTGCGTGCTACTCTCTGTAAATACAGCAGTTTTCCTTTCTGTCACATCTGATGAAAGATTTTGTGTAGCTGAATCATGTAATACAGGATTATAAAAAGATAATGAGTTTTCCACTCCAGTGCCCGGAGTTGTCGGTTGTTTCCTGCTGTTGTGCGTGCTGGGCATTGCTGGGAATGGGGCCGTGGCTCTCGCTCCCTAAGGCTTGGGTTTGGTGGCTTTGGTAGTTTGGAAAAATAGAATTATGGAATAGTTTGGGTTGAAAGGACCTCAAAGCCCATCCAGTTCCATCCCCTGCCATGGGCAGGGACACCTCCCACTGGATCAGGGACTCCAAGCCCCATCCAGCCTGGCCTGGAACCCCTCCAGGGATGGGGCAGCCACCCCTGCTCTGGGCAACCTGGGCCAGGGCCTCCCCACCCTCACAACAAAACATTTCTGCCTAAGATCTCATCTCAATCTCCCCTCTTTGAGCTCAAAACCGTCCCCCCTTTTTCTATCCCTGCACTCCTTGATCAAGAGCCCTTCCTCAGCTTTCCAGGAGCCTCTTTCAGTACTGGAAGTGATCTGTGAAGCTTTTTTCATGCAAAGATATTTCTGTAGTCAGCCTTTCAGGGTGCACATGGGGGATTCTGAACTTTTGCCAGCCCAGCAGACCCCACCTCTGTTTTTTATGCCTTTTTCCTGGGGGAGATGATGATGCAAAATGCAAATCCCAGTGAGGTGTCCAAGCTCCTCAATCCTCTTGCAGGGCTGCTCTGGAGCACTGCTTTCTGGAGTCACCTCCTTTTTTAAGCTTTTTTTTATGCTCAGCAGCATCCTCGGGCTGAGTGTGCGGTTCCAGTGGTGTCAACTGTGGGAACCTGGCAGGGCTTGTCTGCATTTTAAAGCTGAAAAATCCCTTGCCTGTAGCCCCACCTTGTCACACAAAGAACCAAAGCAAAGATAGGTAGGTGTAGTAAGTGTGGAATTGTGGCAGGGTGAGCACAGAATGCTCTGGTACATCTGTAAGGGTTGGAGCCAGGTGTAAAGCTGCGTGGTGGATCCTGGACACACAGATCGATAGGAAGTGCTGCATTAACCACTAGGCAGGTGGCCTTGAGGTGTTTTTGAGGGCTAACCCCTCTAGGAGCATTATGTACATGTTGCGTTAGCTGTGAGTGCGAACAAGCATTGCTTGACTGTCCAGAGAGGAGGAGGAAAGTGCTAATTCCTTCTGCCAAACCCATCTCTCTGGGGACATCCACTGGGATTCCCTCAGTTGCTAATTTGGATGCTAGTTAGAGTTGAAGGGATTTACTCTGCTCTTGAGGCTAAAAGGCATTGAGGAATTTCTGTTGCTAAGTGTTGCCCAGCTTATAAAGCTGCCCCGAGGCAACTCTCTTATCTGCAGGGTTCTGGGGTGGCTTTAGAGTCCTAGCATGATAAATGCAAGCGTTTTTATGCCTTCACGCTGAATAATGGAATTTTGTATTCTCACGCTCCTCCAGTGTGATGCCTGACGATGGGAAAAGAGTGAGGCAGGGCTGATGGAAGCGGCAGTTGTGATTTTGGAGCTGCGCTTTGGGCAGTGGTCAGAGTGCCTGTCTCTGCTGTTGGAGACCTGTGGAATGCAGCTGCATTCCCTTCCTCCAGCTTTTCCATGCGGAATCTGCCCAGTGGCCACTGGTGCAGTCAAGGATTTGTTGAATCCTCAAGATGATGAGAGACACATAACAGGAGTATCTGAGCATTGTCTTTTATACAGCAGGAGATGCTGAAGTGCCTCTCTGGAGAGCTTCAACCTGCCTTTCATGTGCAATGAAAAGACCTCTGCTATTTTCCTGTTATGCTCTTTCCCTTCGGTTGATGTGTGGCAGAAGTAACTGCAGGCTGGAGTGAGTGAGATGCAAAACTAGTGCAGCTCAGCAAATTGTTGCTTTTTTTAAAAAAAAAAATATATATATACATAAAGCATTTCAGATCTAAGACCACCACTTCTCATTAGTGCACAACTTGACCTCTGCTGTTCCCATTGGAAATAGAAGTATGTCTGCACTGAGAGCTGAAATGGACTGCAGGCTGGGGAAATCCAGGCTATACTTCATGGTGTCCTGGGGGAGCTTAACGTAGTGTGGCCTTCCTGGCTGTGGATGTGCATTGCTGTGCAGAGGGGTGAATCCAACTGCTCTCGAAAGCTTCATTAGGTAGGGAATGCCTAATGGTGCCTCGTGATGCCTGTCGTGGGCATGTCCCATGTCTGTCTTTCACCCGAGGGTACTGGAAGACAGAGCAAGAGCAGAGCCCTGGGAGAGTTTGATATGAAATACTGAAAATATTCCTGCCTGCTGTGATTTGCCAGCGCCCCTGGCAGCAGGGGTCTAGCAGAGCATGTTCACCAGGAGGAGGAGATGGTCTTGCGAGCTGTACGGATCTTGCCATACTTGAGATTCCTTTAGGAAAGCGCTCAGGGAGCTTGCACCTGTGAGTTCACCAGACCTTTCTGTAGGAACCGTGCAAAGAAGGAGCATTATTGTTGCAGTACTAATTATTTGTCCTTATTTGAATGACTGCACTGATGAATTATCTAAGCAAGGAAAGGTTCAAGAGATAAAGACCTTCCAGCTTTCTTCTCTTCTTCTGAGCAGAAGTTTAACTTTGCGTGTTCACACAGTTTCTGCTCCCCTCCTGCATTTAATGTGGGGGTCCAGACTGGATAGTTCTATGATCCTATGCTGAGCATGCCAATTTGCTGAGAAGTCTTTTTTCTGATGGCCATGGTTTTGGGTTTTGTTTTGTATTTTTAATGTAGCGTAGCCAGCTAATTTGTTGGTAGCCGTCACTTCAAGATTGTTGACATTATTCTCTGACAAAATATAATGTGTGGTTAATCCCATTTCCTGCAATCAATATGGTAATAGTAATTAAGTATCTGAATTATGAAATACTTATGTTGTTTATTTTTTTAAATCACACAAACTTCCTGCAATTAGAAACATAAAGCTAAATTATTTAATACCAGATCTCGAATCCAAGTCATCTGCACGCTCAAAAGCCTTCTTTCTGTCAAGACAGCCATGCTTAGGTTTCTAATAGTTATGTTTTATTTGAATTTTCATGAATAGTTAAGTTCCCTAGTGGTTTTTGAGGTAATCTCCCGACTTTGAGAATCTAGAAATACAACAGGGCAACTCTTTTAGTTGCAGAGTTAGAACAGAATCACCATTTCCCGGGACAGCCTGTGCCAATGCTTTACCACTCTTCTAGTACAGAAATTCTTCCTAGTATCCTGTCTAAACTCTCCTGGCACGATTTGAGGCCACTTCCTCTCATCCCATCACTTGTTACTTGGGAGAAGATACCAAAGGTTTAGGCTGAACATTAGGAAAAAATTTTTCACAAACAGGGTCATCGGGCCCTGGCAGAGGCTGCCCAGGGAGGGAGTTGAGTCACCTTCCCTGGAGGGGTTTAAGGCACGAGTGGACGAGGTACTGAGGGACATGGGTTAGTGATTGGTCTCTTCCAACCTGATGATTCTATGAAAGATACCAACATCCAGTTTAGGATCCAGGGCAGTCCATAAAATTGGTCTTCTGGCCTGCAGGCACATTTTTGGTGGCAAACTAGAACTTTCCAACCTCGACGTCTCAAAGTCCATCTCTCCTCCTTTGGGCTAGGAGCCTGTGTCAGCCCTTGCAGCCTCCCTTCATCCTCCAAAGCTGCCGTAGCCACAGACACCCTGGCACCTGGCGAGCTCGGCAGAGGGATGGGACCATAAATCCAGCATGTGGAAACCAGACCTTGCTCCCTGTGCATGCCTCTGTGTGACCAGCTGATCCTGTCTCCTGAACGTTTGCTCTGCAGAGATGGGTAGCAGGAGACTTGCAGTATCATGGAACACTAGTGTCCAAGCATCTGCCCAGAGGAGCTGCAAGGGGTTCCAGCTCCCCTTGTCTCCCTGTTCTGGGAATGCACAGAAGATCCTCCAGTTAGTTCCACGTTGTACATCCTGGGACAACATATTTGCTGACCTTACTTGATGTTTGGTTCTCTGCCTGCAGATTATGCGAAGAAAGGAGTGGTTGGGTACTCTGATTGGTATCGTACCCAAATGGATTGTGTGTCAACTTGGAGCCTTCTTGGCGGGGCTGCAGTGTGCTGTGTTTTCCACCCTGGTCACATTTTTGGTTCCTTAGTTCTTGCTTCTCTTTATTCAGCCCAAGCTCTGTTATTCAGTTCATTTTGTTCGTGACAGGTTTTCATTTCCTTTATAAATATATAGCATTTTCTTTGGCCTCTTGGCTGTGAAAAGGATTTAGTACATTGTTTTCTCCACACTTGCTTTTTTTTTTTTTTTTTTTTTTTGTGACTATCAAAGGCTATTCTTTCTTTTCCTCGTCTCTTGAATAATCACTGGAGACAGTAAGGGAGTTTTTCTGCATAGCTGCATGCTTGCAATATGTGGTAATAAATATTAAGCTCCTTATGAATTGTAGCAACTTATGTTTTTATTTAAGTTTTAGCAATTGGAGATGGCTTTTGACTTGCAGACAGAGCACTGTGTGCTGAATTTTTGAAAGATCTGCCTACCGAATATGCAGATAGTTGTACATACAGGCACTCCCGCACACAGCTCCTTGCTTTGCAATGCAAATGTATGATCTGCAAGTACAATACGGGCTCTTCTGTGCTCCGGAGGAGTGAGGCAGCATCTGAGCACAGCCTCTGAATTCCAGTCCTCGTTCTTATTTCTGTGACCAGAGGCAAAAGTTGCTTAACATACTCCGTACCTCAGCACAATGCGCTGCAAAATGGGGGCGACAATACCGCTAACATCACACAGAGCTGAAGACAGAGGCTGCAACCACTTCTGACACTAGGAATAGTACCTTTCATTAACAAAATGTGGTACCGTTCCTTCCAAGTGAGGTATTCTGTAAGGCAGTGTGGGAAGGGGAGATGCAGATGTTCATTCCCGAAAGGATGCTGACTTGGGTTTGGCCCCAAATATAAACCTTGTGATAACAAATGGCACCAAAAGACGTCAGGAACAGTTTCCATCATTTTTGAAAACTGGGATGGAAAGACTCAATGCCAGCCAAATAAACCACCCTGCCCAGTGTTTGTGCCTTGGCACTGCTGGGCAGGGAGCCCTGGGAGTCTCCTGGCAGGCAGTGGGTGCCTCCCTTTCCCAGGAACCTTGACTGTCCAAGGGGCCTGCAGAGAAGCAGATGAGTAGACAGAAGCAGTGAGATGTGACTCAACCTGTGAGTGGTCATTGGTTTTAATATTTAGAGGGAAAATGAGTAGAAAAAGAAGAGATTTCTGTTGGTGTGCCCTGTGATTAGTATTTTAAGGTGAACTGCATCGCTTGCAGTAGAAGACAAATGGGCTCGATCTCCAGCGAGTGTAATCTATTACTCTTCTCTCTCTAGCTCATGTAGAACAGACATGTATGTGTCTGTGATGGGATCTGTCTTTCCTGAGGGATTTGTGGCATGGACCCGTGTGTCCCTAAAGCCCCGCAGTCATTATTGCATTCCTATTTTCCTGCAACGTTCAGCGTTTTTTTCATGTCACCTTCCTTGGAGTGTTCCTCTTATTTTCTCTGCTAGTTTAAACAGTCCATAGCATCTGTTCTTAATTCTATAAGTGTATTAAATTCCATTCCTGGATCTGTTTGAAGCACAGGGATCAAATACACACACGGTCCCAAATGGAACAAAGCATCTTTTTGCCATTGAAATATATTGTGCCTAAATACATACTTGGGGGAAGGAAATCAGTATCACATTTACACTGCAAACTGGAGAGTAGATAGATGTACGTCACCCATCCCAGTCACTAGAAAGTTTTATCTAGATTTAATGAGCCTGGGCTGCGGTGCTGCGAGCAGGCAGCAGAGTGCATGGGGTTGGGATCTCTGTCGTGCCTGTGGGGTTGTGCCTGAGGCTGGGGGTGCATCCCTGTGGGCAATTACTTGATGCAGTCGGTGTTAGGGCATTCCGATATTGTCAGGAGTGGGTGAGAGCTGCTGGAGCTCTTACTGCCCGTCGGAGAGCCAGCACTCTATGCAGAGCTTGCAGAAATAACCAGAATAGCTTAATACAGGGCAACCAGTCTGGCTTTAGGCACTTGAAGGTGTGGGTGAATAGGAGGAGAAAGGGTGATGACTGGGAAGCTAGGTGTGTTGTAAACAGCTTGGCTTACCTGATAAAAGGGCAGAGGTGGGAATGTTTTTTTGCAGTCTGTCTGCCACTCCAGTGGAGATCAGATAACTTGAAGGTTTCATACCTGAACAGAAGGATTGCAGATGTCTCAGCAGGATCTGAAGCTAGATGTGGCTCATGACTAAAGCAGGTTGGGCTGATGGATGGTCTCTGTTGAAAGGCTGACTGGATGGTGCAGCCAGGGACCTTTGCTGGGTCACCCGTGTCCAAGGAGGCCTGGCAAATACCAAGCTGCCCTTTCAAAGCATTTTCAGATAGCTGGATGTTTGTCCCACTTGGTTTATGCTGCAGAACAGAAACTAGTGCAGTGGGTTTTTACTTTCTTTGAGATACCAGGTTTGTGCTTTGCTCATACAGTGACTCCATCTGGCTTCAGACCAGCCCCTCTCCAGATGTGGGGAAGGGGACATATGGAAGGAGAATGAGTTGCTGCCTTATCGAAATGTGGCCTGCATGCATTGCCTTTCCCTCTCTGCTTCAGTTCAGCCAGGACTTCTAACACCTGTGAGGTGGAGGAAAGCGTGTGTACTAGTCTGAGAGGCTGATTTGCTGTCTGAGCTGCCTTCACACTTGTGCTGCTTCAAAAGGAGCAACTCAATCCATGTTGGGCTTACTGGAAGACTTGACTGAGAAAACAGAAGCTAGGTGTCTATGACTGAAGCACTGAGCTTTGCGTGCATTCCTGCCATTATATATCAGACCCAGCATCCAGCTAAGTTTGGTCCTCTGGAGCAGGAGGAACGCGATTCAGATCCACAGATGGGTCTCAATCCCTTCTCTTTGAAGTTATCTGAGGTTCCTACGTAGCATCCCGTCTCAGTACTGCTGGTGCATCAGCAGATGTTTTACCTTTTACATTCTATATGCACAATGAGGCTTTTTTTTGGTGATCTCGATTAGTTAAGCTTCATAACACTGATTTGAGTTCTATGAAAGCTGGCTGGATACCCTTGCTGCTCTTGCTCCCATCTGATGTTAAACTTGCTGAAGCAGTAGGTAACAGACTCAAAACAGATTAAAGCTTTATTATTCATATAGATGTTAATCATGAGCAGGGATTCTTTGCGTGCTGTAAAACTCTACATATCTTGCTGGGCTTTGAAGGAAGAGCTAGGCTAAAAATAAAGGCGATGAGTTATTACTATGTCCTCCTTCAGGGAGTGAGTTCACTGTATTTTTGAAGAACTGGAATGAGCACTTGAGACGTTCATGGAAAACTCATCTTGGTTTTTAGCTCTCTGACCCTGTGTGTTGTTTGGATGAGGGAACCTCTTATGTAAATGCAGATCTTGGATCAGAGGCAGATCTTGCTGAATTGGTTAGAAAAAAGTGTTTGTTTCAGAAAATGAAATAATTAGACATTTTGAGCCCAGGCTGCAATGTGCTTGGTGCTCTGGGTTTGCCTGTGTAGCACCCTTGTGCATCTGCTCGTCTTGAAGCACAGGAGCAGTACAGCTGGTGTCATTGGGATTATTGCTTGGGCAGAAGGCATTCTTGGAGCATGCATCATCTTCAAGAATGGAGCCTTTCCAAACAGATTTGCTATAATAGGATGCATTGGAGAGAACATAAACACCAGAAAATAATGGCAGGAAATACCTCACATCAGCAATCTTTTACTCTCACTTAGAAGAAATCCTCAAAGACACGTCATTCGTGTCATAGCTTTCCTCTGAGACATCTGTCTAATAATAAAACTTTTAAAAGTGCCCTGAATCTGGGGCCACATGCCACTTTATTCTGGATTCTTTTCTACCTCCGGTAACTGTATTGAGTTTCAGCTGTTGCAGTGGTTATTTGACAGCAATACTAATGGAAATACTGGAAAGAAAAGGCCAGAAAAAGTTGGAACTTGGGCATATTTCTTATCAGTGGCTTCTGTTACTATGGATTTCCTCCCTCATTTACTGCTTATGAGCTATTCTAGAACTTCCATGATGAAATGCCAGCACTTGGATTGAATTTCTGTTTGACTTGTCCAGCAATGGATAGAAATACTGGCGTGATTCTCTCCTCCCCTGTGGTAAATCTGACGCCCTGGATTGCCTGTTACTGGGCCGTAGGAGGGTGGGTTTGGCTTTTCTTCCTGACTACACACGTATCTGCTTCTAGGAGGCAAACTGTATTTGTATTTCTTGCAGCTGCCCTTGTGCAACATGTGGAGGTGCAGCACAGGCAGAGCTTCAGTAAAAGCCAATCCTGCAGAAGCCCTGATTATCTTGCATGTCCTTTGTTGTTCTGTTGCAGGTTTTGTGTTTGTTTAATTAGTTGCTGGAAGGAGGAAAACTTCTTTCTCTGAGCAGCAGGGACAGATCGCACAATCTCAGTGGTCAAGAATGAAGCAGGATGCCAGCAATACTCTAGCCTCTTTGAAATCTGATTATATGTTTCAAGACTAGCCCTGTGAAATATAATAAAAGCCAGCAGGAGACTATAACAAGGCTGGAATATCATGCTGCCACCTGCTTTTTCCAGTTTGTACTGCCTTTTGAGGAGTTGTTGGTTTGGCAAGAGGTTGGCCAGCAGCCTGATACGGCAAGACCAAAGCAAGGAGCGGTCTGGGTCCTGGAAATGGTTACACCTTTCAAACATCTGTCCTTGGAGTACAGGAAATATCTAACCTGTAATAATAGTGGTGAGAACAGAAAATCAGTGTGAAAGGGTGAAAATCATGGGTATTTGCAGTTTTCTGTTATGCTCCGTGTGTGTGTGTACATCATATTCTCCTGCAAGCCAGTTGGCGAGCAAGCAGCACAGAGGGCTGCAAATTCCAGCTCCGAACTCCAGGAGAGGTCATCAGATTTGCTTGTGGTTCCAGAATTCCTTAATCCCAGGTAAGCCAAGGGAGGAGTTGGCATGCTGGCACAAGCAGTCCTGTTTTGGTGGTCTGGGAGCATAAGAGCTGAGGACCAGCCTCCCCTGGACTGCAGGCTGCAGCTGGAGTCAAGTGGATTCATTGCAGCCAAGAAAGTTATTTAGCAAGTCTCTTTTTGTTGTTCTGTGTCAGGCTAGGCATGTTATGGCCCCTTTCCTTCAGGGTTGTTTTTGAGTGTTACTTCAGCATCAGTGCTTTGTGTTTAAGAACCTTCCTGTCCTCCCACACCTGAGAGTTTGCCCTCCTTTCCTCACCCCGTGATCCCTACCTGCCGGTTTGACAGCAGAATCAGGTTTGGCTCTCAGTGTGTTTCATGAGAGAGAGACCTGCGGGTGTTGGTTGACAGCGACTGAACATGAGCCAGCAGTGGTCCAGGTGGCCAAGAAGGCCAGTGGCATCTTGGCTCGTATCAGAAATGGTGTGGCTAGCAGATCCAGGGAGGTTATTCCAGGTGGGCGAGACACTGAGGGACATGATTTAGTGTTTGATGGGAATGGTTGGACTCGATGATCCAGGAGGTCTCTTCCAACCTGGTGATTCTATGATTCTGTGAATCTGTTGCGACTCCAGTTTACGCAGCTGAGATTTGGCATATCAGGAACATGCACCATCTCTTTCGTTACAGCAGCTGTGGAGAACAGGGAGGGTATTTCCCCGTCACCCTTCCCTGCAGTCTCTTGAGCTACAGCATTTCAGGGTCTCCCTCTGTGAGTGGCTGCGGGGTGAGCTTGTGATGGATTGACTCTGCCTTCTGTTTACACCAGCGCTGCCTTTCACGCCCCATTGCTGTTTGTGGTTTTTGATGAATGATTAATTAGAAAAATAATCATTTGTAAATTGTGAGTGAACCAGACGTTTGGCCTTGCCTGTAGGGAAATCGAGTCTCCGAGCTCTGCTGCAGTGTGCAGCCTGCTCACAAATGCAGGAGTATTCCCAGGCTAGTGATGAATTTACATGAAGTTCCCTTTCAGCATTTTAATGACTGTTACATCTGAGTAACTAATGAAAGATATTAACAAACAGAAGAAGTAAATATTTAATTTTTCTATAGTTTTTTTTCCAGCTCGTGGCAACCTGTGTTTTTAAACGTACATATATGAGAATTTCTGCTCCAATCTCTTCATCTCTGCCCAGAGTACAAGGCTCGCTGTATGTGTTGGACATGATGAACGCCTCTGCAGAGGTATTTTGCTGTGAAATACGCTGTTCCCGTGCCCTGTCGTGACAGGCTGCAGGCAGCATTTCATGGCTGTGAGTTAGCACAGCCGAGAAGGCAGCTCCCTGCACCAGGGTTTGTTGCAGCCTGTGGTCCCCTGAAGATGAGATGGCCACAACAAGGTCATTCAGTAAACTACAGTGATTAGTGACTCCATCAAGAAAAACTGCTGAACGCAGCAGGGAGTAGTCATTTGAAATGTCTTAACTCTGGTAATTTACCTCCTTCCACCCATCAGTATTTGCCTGCTCCCTTCATCTGAAAAAGCCTGCTGGGTAAGATTTTCTGCGGGGCTTGTTATCTCCCAGCAGATTCTCTCGCCTGGATTTCTCCTGTATTCCTCCTGGGATGTGATGATCTGGTGTTACTGGGATTTGGGGTCAAGTTGAGGAAAGTTCTCTAGCCTAAAAAAGTGGGCAAGAGCCAGAGGCGCAGAGGAGAACCGGGAGCATAATTTGCCCAGAGGAAAATTTGCTGTCAGAAACAGGGGGAAGGATTTGGAGAATGAGGGTCTTTGTTATTAAGGGAGCGTGGAGGTGGCTGTGCTTTACTCTGGTGTGTGGTGAACCCACGCTGCGCACACGGGATGGCACAGGGCGGGTGGCCGGTTTGACAGTCGTGCTGTGTCCTGGGTACAGTGCAGGGCACGTGGACATGGTCTGTCCATCCCCACCTCGATCCCAGGCTCCTGCCTGCTTTGCATCCAGGCTCGGAGCAGCAGACGCAGCGAGAAGTCGCAGCCCAGTCCCAAATAAGATTCTATGCAGTTATAAAGAGCTGGGGGAAATTTTTTGCAGATACAAACCGTGAACAAATGAGCCAGCTGAGATTTTCATCTCTTAGGCATTACATGCTTTGGAGGATGAAGGAATAAATCTTTACTCTAAGCCTCCAGGAACTTCATCAAGCACTTACTTAGGGAATTTGGCCAACTTCGTATACCCAGTATGTCATTATGGTTCTCTGTGCAGGGCCCCACGTGATCTAAATCTCTCAGGGTTGTCTCTGGCTTTGCTGTTGTTTTTGACTGAGCCTGTCCAGGCTCCATGCGACTGGGATCCAGGTGCCTCTGCTCTTCCCTGCTTTCATTTAGTCTCCCCAGCCTGCCATCTTTTACAGCTAAGAAAAACTTATGCTAAGTGATCAAAAGCATTCACTTGGATGGAGATATGGATATATAGAGAGAGACAGTGTGTGTTTTTTTTCTATTTTAAAGAGCTCATCAGAGTAGATCATAAAGCCAGAGTGAAATACAGTGAAATTTCCCATTAGAGACAGTCTTTCTTAAAGTGTTTCCCATGGGAGCTCCTTCGTACCTGCATCAAGACTTAATTGCCTCTCCTGCTTCTGTCTGCGAGCTTTGAAATATATGAGGAAATGCAAGAACAGGACCTTCCAGGGGCAGCAGACAGGATGGGGACTGTCATGATCCATCCCACCACTTCTGAGAAAGGTGAGAGGACAATGGATGCTCAAAACTGTAGTGTTTCGTGCTTGCATGGACAGCCTCGCTCACCTGTGCGGATCCTTTCTCACCTCGTCTGCTTCCCTATATGAACACCCTGTCTGGGCAAGCATCTCTGCCCTGTTGCAAGTGGACTTGAGCACTCTCCTCCCTGGGAGGGTTTCTCACCTCCTGTGCTTTAATAAAACATGAGCTGAGCCCATCTTCCCCTTTCACCTTTGCTCTCCCCTCTACATCCTCTTTATACATCCTGCATACCATTCCTCTAGCTTCCCTGTGCTAATATGCCTCTTCTCTCCTGGTCTGGATCTTTGCTGAGGTGGGAGGTGATGATTCCCATTACCTGGGAGTTGTCAGCTTTGAAAGGTGTGGTGTCAGGAGCGGAGGCTGCCTCAGAGAAAAGCCTGAGCTGGTTTTCCTCTGCCGTCTTCAGGGTAGTGCTGCCGTAGAGCTGTTCCCTGGAGTCTGTGCTGGACATCATGGGGAGCTGAGCTGGGCTTTCTGGCAGGACTGTCCTCTCTAATGTGGGACCAGCTCCTTTTGGGACTGAGGTTTGTGCTTATCCAAGGCAAGTTACATGTGGGATTTAACTGGCTTCTGCCTTGGTCATTGTTCTCGCGGTACAAACCTTCCGACCTTTGCTGTCACCGAGGACAGCCAGGACCTGTGTAAATCAGTCCTGCTTAGAAAAGCAGAAAACAAACCCCTTTTCCTCGTGTAGAGGACAGGCACCTAGCAAGGCTGTTGCCCTGCCTAAACAACCGTAGGAAGGTTGTTTGTCCTTTCTAAAATGCTGAAGGGAATTAGATCTTCTAATGGAGTATTCAGCTGCCTAGTGATTTATGGCAAAGATGCCATTGAGTTATGGGAGCTGTTCAAATGCCTGTTAAAGTATTAAATGTTTTTAAAAACTCATATTATTTGGCTGATAGACCGTAAGGGTCTAATGGAGCTGTTGCTTTGCTCCGTATAAATACCCATTTGCACAAGTGTTATTTACGTACCCTCTCGCTGTTGTGGATCGGAGTGACCAAAAGCCATTGTCACCACATGGTTACATGTCAGGCTCTGCGAACTGGGCAGTGGTTTTGTTCCTGGTGTCTCGCTGGACTCATAGTCCTTACCTGTGCAAGTTCAGGCTTCTCCTGGCACTGCCAAGGTGATCTGAAGAGCAGTGTTGAGGCATGCATGTGTCTGGAGGTGAGGTTTTCTCCGAAGGATTTCAATGCCTTGACTCACTGGCCAGGTTTTGACAAAGAGCAGCAGGTCTGCTGTCTGAGCCAACGCGGCTGCATCTCTCCTCAGCACTGATGTTTCTGACGTCCCAGACTTGTAATACAGCTGTATGTGTGAGCTTGCAAGCCTAAATGAGCTCTTTTAGTGTTTATACTTAGTTTAAAAGGAACTGGGTGAATTTGTGACCTGTGGACCTTGGTAGTTTTTGATGTGGAAATAATCTTTATTTTTAAGGCTTAGTTTTGCACCTGCTTTTAGATGTGTTTGCCCTGAAGAAACAGTGAGGAGTCAGTTTATGGGCGTGTGTCAGATCTTTTCTCTTCCCCAGTGCCTTGCACCCCAGCAGAGTTACACTGACCTCCAGGTTACCTGGTGCTCTAACCACTGGAGACGGTGAATGTCTGTTCCTGAGAAATAAATACGGGAGACTCTGGCCAAGTTCCTGTGATTTCCTCTAGAACACAGCATTTCTGGGTCAGCAGCAGCCATCTGGCCAGCATGCCCTCCTAGAGCGCATCCGAATTGAGATGCTGCTGGATTTGGTGAACAGCAGATGTGTGTGCCCTCCCCGTACAGCTTCCTTGCATTGACGGCCCACGGCTGATACAGAGGAAAAAGTTCACACCAGCTTCTCATTCAATGAATACAAAATCAATTCTTTTGGCTTCCTGGACTGTTGTATACTTACAAAGGGTTTGCTGTGTAAATTTGTGGTGCTGTACAGTAAATATTATGCTTTAATGGTCGCAGGTCTGACATTTCTGTTGAGTTATGTACCATAATGTTTGAACACTACGGGCTGAATTTTGATCTTAAATACGTGGATGCACTTTACTGCATGCCTGAAGAAAATTGGCCGCTAAACTTGCAGGTTTGTGTGCACAGCAGTGACTCTTCAAGGCATCTGGTGATGCCCCAAAAGGTATGAAATTAATTTTCAGGTACAGTAAACAATATTTCAGCCCTGACTGGCTTGATGGAAGCTTCGTCTTCTGGCACAAGAAATTGAAATGGGTTGCAGGGTTGCATTTAGGAAGGGATTTGTTCTGCCTGTCTCTTTAGTGCCAAGGAAGCTGACAAAGTTGTGCGCAAGCAGTGGTGATAAACAGGTGCTGCTTTTGCCCGAGTGCCACCTTGAATCGTGTACCACTACTGGAGGTTTGGAGTCATCATCAACTATCTTAAAAATTCCTCATTGTGTAGATTAAATAGAGATTTTTCTTTTTCATCTTATTTGTCTTAGTGTGCAAGCTGGATATAGGCCTGTCAAAATGCAATATCACTGACTGGCTTGGATAGGGGATTTCTGCACTGGTTTCTTCTCTGCATGTGAAGGGCTGTGCGGGACCCTTTTCCTGGGAGATGCGGGTGGGTAGCAGGTAATAGGAGGCTCAACTGATCAATGTTTTTTTTAATTTCTGTGTAAGGGTTACTGGTGATTGGTGAAAAGAAATCTCTGAAGAGGCTGTGGCAGAGAAGTGTCTGTTGTGGGACATGGGGTAAGCTGGAATGGGAGTCCAGCAACAAGATTGGTAAAGACTTGTTGGCACAAGGTGGCAGATCCTTGGGACAGGCTCATTGAGGCTGTCCCAGCAGCAACTAATCTGGTGTCTGCTCCTTTATTAACGTATTTGCACACTTACAGAATGACACACTGGTTTGGGTTGGAAAGGACCTCAAAGCCCATCCAGTTCTGACCCCCCTGCCATGGGCAGGGACACCTCCCACTGGATCAGGCTGCTCAAAGTCCCATCCAATCTGGACTTGAACACCTCCAGGGATGGGAAATCCATGACTTCTCTGGGCAACCTGTTAGCTTGCCCCTCTGTTATATCAGGTCTGTCTTGCCTTGTAAGAGTGTTCGAGAAGTTGAGAATCGTGGTGGGAGCAAGCCTGTTTGCTCCACAGCACAAAGCAGCCATTTGTATTAATCACTTCATGCTGTTTTCTCTGTGGGTCCCCTTCAAGCTAGGCTCTAGATAAGGGGGTCGATGTCAGAGCTTGGATTCAGAGGCTGGGAAATGACAAGTAATGAATTACACTAATTTATCTCTCTTTTTTTACTCTCCTGTTTATAATTGTCAAAGTTTGAACCTTCGGAAATAATAAGGTAAAGTGGCCCTCTCTGACCTTAGGTGAATAGGAAGAAATATTGCTGTGTGAGACTCGGGCCAGTGCACCTCGATGGCAAAGAAACAGAGGCTCATTTGAAAAGCCTGCTAAATTATCCTGCTTAATGCAAGATGCTCGCAAGGTGACTTATGGTACTGAAGAAACATAAACATCCATAACTGTGTGTCTGCTGCAACCCAGAAGTGGGGTTGCTGCGTGCCTGGGTTGGTTATAGGAGTGATGGCAGATGAGTGCCCATGGGCATCACCTTGCTGGGGATCCTGGATGCTGCACAGCCAGACCCAAGCTGGTACTGTTACCCCAGCTCCTGTGCAGGTCCAGGCAGCTAAGCTGTGGTCACACCTGTAGTTTTAGGGCACGTCTTTAATGTGGGAGCCTGGCTGGGCTGCAATATGCTGTATTGCATAGCAGTGGGGTCCTCTTGGCGCTCCCCAGCTCCAAGGAATGGAGGCTCTCTGTAGCTCTACCCCTTGGCCTGCTCCTTTGCTCTACAGTCTAAGGAAGGAAAACTGGATTTTGATGCTGGGGTTGCCTTATAGATGCTGCCTGTGGGACGCAATTGAGCAAGAGATAGCTAAAGCATAACTGGCTGGTGTGAAGTTTGAGTAAGGCCTGGTAGCTAGCGTGTTCTTTTGGTGGAAGGAGAGAGAGCCTGTTGCTAATGTAGCACCTGATCCAAAAGAAAATGTGGAAATGGCACTGAGAAGTCATCCTTTCAGCTCTGTTTAGGTCTGGCCTTAAAAAGCATAGAGAGTTTTGGCTTGGATGGCCATCTGTCTGCTCCAGGTAGGGGCTCAGGAGAAGAAACGTCCTTTTGTCCTTGAGTCCAGAGCCTTGGAGAAGAGCAAGCTGTCCCTGCTGCCGGGCATGAGCAGCTGGGTATCAGCCTGTGCTCATCGATGCCAGAGCTGATTTAGTCTGGGTGAGACTCTGGTTCAGGGTATTTCCAATGGGATGCCTTTGTTCTTCTCTTATCTGAATTATCTGCAGTTACAGAAATTCTTACTTGCAGACATGTTTGCTAGAACATTTGGGGAAAGAAGGTTCAGAGCTGGACCGAAATAGACTTGTTGGAGCGGTGCTGTGTTGTAACTGCTCCCCCACGCTAAAGAAAAGCTTCTTCAGCAAGCACATGAAATAAATTGGCATCGTTACTCAGAAGCCAGATGGAGCAGAAATCCAGATTAAATAGAACAAAGTCAAATTCAAAGAAATTTAGAGCGAAGGCACAGTGCGAGTTAAAGGCGACTCCGCGTTGCCCTTAAACTGAACAATCGTTGTTCCCCCACGTTCTCCACGAGCGCCGATCACCCCAGTGGGAGTTTCAGTGTTGGGTTCGTTACGGTGGTGTAAATTAACTCCTCCTACAGAACTGAAGATTCAACTCCCAAAGCTAATCAGCAACACAGGGATCTAATTTCCCCTCTGCTGTCTAAATAAAATGCTGCTGCAGATGGAAAGCTCCCTAGAAGCTGCTTCTGGACCACTTCCACCTTTTTATGAAAGCTCCACTCAGACGTGGTACCGTATGCAGTAACATAACCCGTTGGGTGCTGTGATCCCTGGAAAAGGGAGGAGGGGAAGCTAGGATGAAGCTTTGAGATTCAGGGTTGGAATAATGACGAGAGAGAAGTTTTAGTATTTCAGAGCACAGTCTGCTTTGCAGAATCCAAGGGGGTTTGAGGAAGCAGATGGAGGGAGCTGGGTCTGTGTTTCCCGAGGAGGTGGCATTGTGTCTGTTGCTTTGTTAGTTGGAGTTCTAAATATTGAAACAAAAGCACAGAAAAGAAAGAGGCTGAAATTTAAATTGGATGATTTGCACTTGCTTCTCGGTTTGGGATTAAGCTGGAGCTGTTGTCTCTCAGTCTGTGAAGTGTTTTGGTTGTATATGTTTGTTCTGTGCACACCTCTGCACGTGGGTGCTCCTGCAGACCCTGCCAGAGCAGGCGCCGATCCGGAGCCGTCCTCGGAGCTTGTCCCATTGCAGTTTGTGGCACACAATCCAGCCTGACATAAGTGCACAGCTGAGGCAAATACAGCTCTACAGATGGCACGGCAGCCACCGGCACAGGAGTGCCCCTGGTTTCTAAGCTCTGTTTGTGCCCTAGGGTATATGCCGGCAGCCGGCTGTGTGTCTTGGGGAATAGTCTATTCCTTAAGCGCAGCAGAACTGCGAAGTTCAGCCTTCGTCCTCAAGTTTCATTATGGCTTGTGGATTTCTGCCTTGAGTGAGATTCAGCTGGACCTCCAAGTCATATTCTCTGTGTCCAGTGAACGCAATTGCGTTGTGCCTAAAGCTGGCTCTTCAGGTTGCTGATCATAGAATCATAGAATCACCAGGTTGGAAAATACCCACCAGATCATCCAGTCCAACCATAATGATGGTCTCTTTTGGGCACTAGGTACCAATGGCTGTCTTGAAAAACATACTATTTTCTCTTAGGATGTGCATAACGTTGGCAGGAGCTGCTAGGAGTTGTCTCTTAACGTGGAGAGACTGGGAAATGGATACAGAGAAGGGCTTGGCTCAAAGTTTCCGCCTAACCAGTTGAATAATTCCTGATAAGATCTCATGGGTACTAGGTTAGGTCTGAGTTGGAGTGTGCTTGATGGTGAGAGTTGTGTGTTTAAATTTCAGGATGTGAAATCTCTCCTTTTTGGCAATCAAGTTGTTTGAACTGGGATCATCCTGCTTTTTAGAATTGGTCTTAAAAATGTTAATTAATCTCCTGCAGTTACAGGGAATCCCCAAATCTACTGTGGACAACTGTGCAAGAGGAGCACTTTGGGTTTTTTGAAATGTCTTTCCACTGCATACACTAGGCACAGTGCTGTTGTCGTAGCTTAGCCTCATCGCTGTGTGAGATAAGTCCCAACTGAATCCTCCACGGTGAAAGTCCTTCTGGTATCCAACTACCTGGCAGTGATGACGGTGGTGTTGTTTATTGGTGAAATTATACATAAAGACACACACCTCTGAAGCTCAGCCCTGGGACTGTTTGCTGTAAACATTACATTGGCCCACAATTTATATTAATGAGAATGATTTACATTCATATAGGTCCTTTCAGGGGGCCTCACAGACTAAGATACCCATAGCTTCAGCCATGTGAGATGCTTGTCACGTGAGCCCACAAAGACAGGAATAACACACGCAAACATTGTCTGTCTTAACCAAGAGGTGTTTTTGGGAAGCTGGTCAAATATTTCATCCTATGCAAACCTGGCTGGACCTCTTAACTGGAGATGCGGAGGTGGTCTTGTGCTTTATCTGCAGCAGGAGGGATTGAGATGACCTTGTGGTTTCCAAGTGTCTTGCGGGAGGTTGCATGATAAGCAAGATTGTTCCTAACTAGTGAAGTGCTTCCACTGCCTGAAAGGAAGGTTTTCCTTAATGATCCCTCTCACGATGGTGTAGTACTTGCCCAGGATGTCTCCAGATCCTTAGCAGAGGGAGGCAAGCAGTGCCTACAGGGGCACAATGAGAATGGGACTTGTCCTTTAAGGCAACACCACACATGGGGATAGCTCAGGTCTGTGTAGTTGGTCCTCCCTGAGCTCCCCCATGGTGAGTATCTCATTCGGCCTCCTTGTTCATCACCACACACGGCTTCTTGCTGTGCCAAACACCGCTGTGAACATGACCTTCCTCCTCCAGGCGGTTTCCAAAAGAGAGTTTTAAATATTCATTTGCTTATTTTTAAGTGTATATTTTAAATACTACCACCGTTTCCAGGGAGCATTTGTAAACGAGGACTCTATTAAAGTTATGTTAGTGCATTAATTCATGAGGCAGCTTCAAAAATTCATGAATTATAATAGGACTTTCTGCCAGGAGGGATTGGGGCATCCTTGCTGCACCTCTAGAGTGGAGCAGACATTTTGTTATAAGGCAGGAACTCTTAAATGGAGTCTCCTGATCTCAGCTGCACTGATTAAAATACTAAGACAGGCTGCAGAGGTGCTTTATATGTCTTTAAGATGTCCTCGTTTCACCAGCCTTAACTGTGATCTTACTTCAGCAGGGATTAAGCGAGCTGCAAAAATATACCTGGGTGGCAGAAGCAGCAGTATCCCTCTGGATCAGCTCCCCAGGGTGTCCTGGACGTCCTTAGGCTCTTTTTGGCTTATGGAATGGAATAAAACAAACCCTCTTAGGGGCATGATTTTAAATGTGGAGCGACTCTGCTGAAATCAGCACAGCCGCTGTGGGCTGATGCTGGGGTGACCGAGGGGTGAAGTCAGCTCCGTTGGGGGATTATTTCTATCAGGCTAAAAGCAGCAGTGATTTAAATGGAGCAGATTGTGCTGGAGAGGCCAGCTTGTGCCAGTGCTTGCGCTGAAAGAGTGGCCGGTGGACTTGGGTTTGGTTTAAGGAGGTAAACCTAAGTGACGTCAGTGTAAAATGCATGAAAAAAGAGAGGTGGGCCTCTTCCCACCAATATGGGTTAAACTAAACCAGAACAAGGTGTTTTTTCTCTGCAGTGAGCAAGTATCTACAAGTGGAATTATTTATAAACAACTCTTTACTATGAATTCCTATGTGGACGATTGTTCTTTGTATCTTGTAGTAGGATCTTCCTCTAAATATTAAATTGTGTGTTTGGATGTCTAAAGAAGGGAAGAGCAAAGTGTTTCAGGTCAGCTTAAGGACTAGACCCAATTTCTTGCTGATCTTTGAGTTAGGAGCGATGTGCATTTGTGCTGGCTCCTGCCCCCAGCTTTCTGCGTTGCTTTTGATGCCAAACTCATTGTGCACATGCGTGCTGCTGCTCCTGGTTGTGCTCCGTGTTTCATGCTATTCGTTGTGCTTTGCACAAAGATTGCTATTCTGTGCGCTTGATGCAAATGTCAAAAAGAGAAGGAGAAAACCAAAAGCTCCCCAGACTCTCTTGGGGTTATTCTTTCCAGGTAGCTCCTGACTCAATTTTCTTTGAATATTCAGTGTTTTTCCATTGATATTGGTAGGGTTTAGTCTTATGTAAGCTTTAGGGGTGCTCCCTCTTCCTCTCACTAAGTCTTTTGATTATTATCCATTAAGAAATAGTCAGAAATTTCTAAAAAGAAGGATGGCTTTCATTCTTTAAAAGCCAGTGGTATTCATGCAGCTTTGCAGTTTGCAGACAGCTATAAATGATAATGGAAAGCATGGTAAAATCCTGTCTCTGTAGCATGGCTCTAATTGCTGTTGATTTGCTGCTTGATTTCGTGTAAGATGCTCGGCCAGAGCTCCCAAATGTGTCTCCTAATGAGTACCCAGTCTCCACTAAAGTGTGGTCCCGGCGCACACTGTGTGGTTTGTGTTGTCGCAATGTCAATAAACCTCCCATTAGGGATGCTCCTTTCTCTCCACATTTACAGTCTCTAATAGTCCAAGTGCATGTGGCAAAAGTAGCCTGGTTACCCCTGTATAGAAATGAGAAAGACACAACTTCCTTGAGACCTTACGGTAAGTCTATAACAGAGCTAAGAAATGGTTCTTTAACCTCCTAATCCTTCCTTTATTCCAAGATTGTCCTTTCTATCTCTGCAAAGTCTTGCTTTTCCACTTGATGACCCTCCTTTTGCATTGCATGTGTATAAACTGGAGATGAAGGCCCTGATGTCTTGAAGCAGCACATCTTTGACTAGGGGGATTCATAGAATCACCGGGTTGGAAAAGACCCATTGGATCATCAAGTCAAACCATTCCCATCAGTCACCAAACCATGGCCCTCAGCACCTCGTCCACCCGTGCCTTAAACCCCTCCAGGGAAGGTGACTCAACTCCCTCCCTGGGCAGCCTCTGCCAGTGTCCAATGACCCTTTCTTTGAAAAATTTTTCCTAATGTCCAGCCTGACCCTCCCCTGGCAGAGCTTGAGGCCATTCCCAATCATCCTGTCCCATGTCACAGGGCAGAAGAGCCCAACTCCCTCCTCTCCACAACCTCCTTTCAGGTAGTTGTAGAGAGCAATGAGGTCTCCCCTCAGCCTCCTCTTCTCCAGGCTAAACAACCCTCCAGAGCTAAACAGCTCTCTCAGCCACTCCTCTTGTTCTCCAGCCCCTTCCCCAGCTTCGTTGCTCTTCTCTGGACTCGCTCCAGAGCCTCAACATCCTTCTTGTGGTGAGGGGCCCAGAACTGACCCCAGGATTCAAGGAGCTGTCTTACCAGTGACAAGTACAGTGCCGAGGGTTGTGCTCTTAGGGCTGCTCAAGTGGTAGTTGTGGTGGCAGCAGGTACAGTAAAAGGCTTGTGGTTGCCCAGCTCAGAAGCTGTGCTTTCCAAAATGATTTTGTGCAGTGGTGAAGAGTCAGGAGCATCTGCATTGCGTGGGAAGGTCAGGTGGGGTCTCACCTATAAAATGTGTGTTTGATAAACATGGGAATTGGCTTTCCTATAGCATATTTTCTGGGTTTGTTAAACTCTGAAGTTAGAAGAGCAGAAGAGCTACTGAATTATTTGGGCCATTGAGCTGATGTGCTGTGAAGACTCGCTTGTATTTATAATGTGCTGCAAGTTCATGGAAGGTGCACAGCCCAGTGCAGTATTCAAGCAGGAACGTTACATGTCTTCAGTTCCACATCACCCCGAGGTATGCAGAAGAAAAGAAGAAACTGTAATCATCTTTATATACGAACAAAGGAATTCTATAGTTTCTTGGAGGGGGGACGGTGTGATCTCTAGAGCTGAGATGCCTCCTGCTTTCTTTTCCCATAACATCACACATATATTGAGCCATTTGTCGTGGTGGCTGGTTACTGAAAATCCACCAAACTTCCCAGGTCAGAAGAAAAGCCTGTGCAACAGGGCACGTTCTACAGTGATTTCATAGTACAGATGATTACAGGCTGCGGTGAATTACTCGGTTACTTGGTGTGTGGCAGTAGATCTGTTTCTACAGAAAATGTGCTACAGTATTGTACATCAGTTCTTTCTGGTTTGAGGGCCGTTTGGTTTTTGGTTTTTTTTTTTAAGGGGGTGTAACCAATGATTTTATTATCCTTCTAGTGCTGGGCCCTTCTCTCTTTACAAATGCTCCAAAGCCAGAACTCTGCGTTAGAAAAATGGATTTGTCACTGAATTTTCATGCTTCACCCTCGCAGAAATGTAAATATTGTCCTGGGCTTTAGTACTGTGCCTTCAAGCTTGGATTTAATGCCGATCATTATACTTTTAGAGCAGGTTACGTAGAAAAACAGGCACTGAGCAGATCCAAAAGCCAGTGGTCTTGCTTTCACTCTCATTTTGTTCTGGTGAGGATGCTGAATATTTATTAAGAAAATCCCGCAATCACACTTTTAAAAAGGAAAATAAAAACCATTGACCACTATTCTGGAAATGAACAGATGCAAGCTGCAGCTGCTGGGCTTGTGTCATGTGCTGCTTGGTGTGGGGAGCAGGAGAGCTGCACACATCGAGGAGAACACGCGAGTTAGCTGTGCCCCGCGCTGTGTCTTTGCTGTGTTAAGGTCGTTTGGTGCTTCGTGCTGGAGGGAACACCCACGTTTTTTTTGGGAAGTAAAAGCATTGCTGGTCGTACCTGTTCCCAGTGAGTTACGGCTCGCTGGATGTGTGATTAGCAGTGACCTGAGAAACGTGCTGATGAGTGTTCCTACTCCACCGCATCTGAGTATTTTGGAGAAGGGCATTGGTGGTGGGAGTTACTGTGCACCTTTTAATTCCTTCTGCATTCTTCTGCTGCCATGGTGGGAGTCTCCAGATGGCTCCTTTTGCAGTTTCCCAGGCTATTTTTATTTCTGTGTTAGCACAATTCTGTTTTTTTAAAGGAGCTTGCATTCTTTTGGGGATATATTTTGTGTTTCAGATGTTGCGAGTAGCAGAAGAGTTAAGTTGTTGTTTTCATCAAAGCAGATTTGACCCTGAAATGGAAGAAAGTTTCCTAAAACCTCCTTTGAATACTTTTATTCTAGAGTTGGCCTTATCTTATTGTAAAAAGGATAGTTGCCTCCTAAAAACTCCAGTTTAACAGGAGTGGTGATTTCCTGCTCTGTGAGATTGCAGCTAAGAAGTCTTCCCAATACCGACTGCTCGGTACCAAGGTGAATGGAGCGTTACATCTGCTGCACCAGAGGTATTTGGGTTTGAATGCAAGATCAAACCAATCCATGTTGCCTTGCTTCTACACTGTTGTGTGCTCAGGGTTTGAGAAGCCCCCTTCAGGGGAGGTTTAAGTTGGATATTAAGAAAAATCTCTTTACTGAAAAAGTGGTGAAGCACTGGAACCAGCTGCTCAGGGCAGGGATGGAGTCTCCATCTGTTGAGGGGTTAAAAACCCACGTAGCTGTGGTCTTCAGGACATGGTTTAGTAGGTGTGGAGATGTTAGGCTGATGGTTGGACTTATCTTAGAGGTCTTTTCCTACCTTAATGATGCTATAATACTATGATTTTTATGTATTATCAAGACATTTTGCTCTGACATGCGCTTGTGCAACCAAAATGGAGGAAGAAATCTAGAAAAGCTGCTGCTGCCTGAGCTGGTTAAAGGCCTTTAGGTAAAAAAAAAACAAAGGCAAAGTGTTCAGTGACTTTAACACTTATCTCTGTTTTCTTTTAAAAAGTGTCCTATATCTTTAAGGGACAAATTTATATGTTTAAGGGTCGGGTGGACGAGGTGCTAAGGGACATGGTTTAGTATTTGATAGGAATGGTTGGACTCAATGATCTGGTGAGTCTTTTCCAACCTGGTGATTCTATGATTTTATGATCTCTGGGAGGCTTCTTCTCAGCCTTTGGAATGGTACCCTGCTATTCAAAGCCCTTTTACTTTTGGCGAAGGTCCAGAATTTGCAGCTTGTATGATTTTAATTTTTTTTTAATTATTCCCTGCGATGCAGGATTTTACTCCTTGTTCAGTCTCTGCTGATCGGGGCCTCTCCTGATACACGGCCAAGGTGGGCTCCTGAGTCATTTAGGGGATGGTGGAGAGGGCTGGGGATGGTGTCGGGTCATGGCTTGGCTGTGCTGCCCAAGAGGCTCCTCCAGCCCGTGGCTGTGAATCCCCGCACAGCAATTGTGCTTCTTTGCTCGCCATGGGAGCAGTGCTGTAATTAAGCATCCGATTAGGAGCGAGCCCTTCCCGGCAGCTCCCTCTCTGCCAGCGTATTCTCTCTTGCTGTCTCCTTTTCTAGTAGAAAGCTTTTCCTACAAGTGGTACTTGTGTAACTTGGCAAGGATGTTTTGATGGGCTGGCTGCATTGTTCATTGAATTACTGTCTGGCTGGAAAGCCAAGGGCTGCAATCTTCTGTGCATTATTATTCTTGGGATTCAGCCTCTTAGAAATGCAAAGTGGGACAGTTTGCTGCGAGAAAACGTTTCCCAACAGTTTGGGGCCTGGCAAGAGATGGAGGGATCTTTTGGGCTTCAGTAACCTTCACGTTTTTGTGTGCTTTGACATGCATTTTGAACAAGTCTTTTTATTTATTTCAAAAGTTCTGTCAAACAATCCTCCTCCCTTGTATTAACCGTGGCTTTCCTGCCCTAAAATAACCCGGCAGGGTTAAGAATATTTGCCACAGGAATCTTGTAAATGGCTTACACGTAATTATGTTTTGATTCCAAGGCAATGGAGATATCACTCTTCAAAATGGATAAAAATCTTGAAATGAACATCTGGACATACAAATTAAATTGCTCTTAGTTTAAGGACAGTACAGTGCTTTATTTTCCCTGGCAGGCTTCAACACACTTGCAGGCTTGACACTAATCCACAGGATCAGACTCATCTTGTAAACTTAATGTCTCTAAATGTTTTCACATATTTTTATTGCAAATCTATCCTTTCAGGACGTTAGAGATCAAACTGAGCCCTGCTAAGGCACACACTGCCTGGTAAGGCATTGACTGAGAGCTTTACATGCTTAGATCAAGATAGCATGGGGTCTTAAAAGCACATCAGTCCTTGCCAGCAAACCCTCACCTGCCCTTCACAAGCTGTGGCCCTCACCATCAGTGAAATTATAGATTACGTTATTGATTACTTTTCCTTTTTTTTTTTTCCCCCCTCTGCTTACTCTCAAACTGTCATGGAAATTCAAGACATTTCATATCTTTCCAGTGACAAGAGCAACAACTAAATCAGATTACACGACTCCCTTAATTCCCAAAAGTAATTTCCAAATTGTTCTGAGGTCCTTTGCTGTCTGTTGCAGCTGCAAAGCACACAGAGATACTCGCAGCTTGTCATGGTTTAAATCTTAATTAGTTCATGGAAGTACATCTTTCTGAAATGCGATACTCGGACTTCTCTAGGCTATTCTTTTTCTTCTGAAAAGAATTAAAATGCCCAGTATCATAATTAAGCGCTTCTACTCATTGCTGCTAGAACTTTTTGAAGAGTATTTAAAGAAAGCAAAGTCAATGTGTTAACTGCTAATGTTACAGGGAAGCAGAGTGTCCTTTGTCTTCATAGAATCGTTTGATTGGAAAAGACCTTTTAGATAATCAAGTCCAACCATACCTGTCTACTACTCAACCAGATGTCTGAGCACCTCATCTACCTCTCTTGAATCCCTCTAGGGATGGGGACTCAACCACCATCCTGGGCAGCCTCTGCCACAGCCTAAAAACCTGTTTGGTGAAGAAATTTTTCCTGATGTCTCTTCTAGCCCTCCCCTGGTGCTACTTGAGACTGTTTCTTCTCGTGCTATTGCCTGTCACTTGGGAGAAGAGACCAGCACCCACCTCGCTGCAGCCTCCTTCCAGGGAGCTGCAGACAGTGATAGATGAGGCCTCCTCTCAGCCTCTTTTTCTCCAGATTAAACAACTCCAGTTCTCTCAGCTGCCTCTCAAGAGACTTGTTCCCCAGCTCCGTTCCCCTTCTCTGGACGTGCTCCAGACCCTCAGTGTCCTTCTTGTGGTGAGGGGTCCGAAAATGAGCACAGGATTCGAGGTACGGCCTCACCAAGGCCGAGTACAGGGGCACAATCACTTCCCTGGTCCTGCTGGCCGCATCGTTGCTAACACTGACGAAAATGCCTTCGTGTTTAGGTTGTATTTATTTAGGTGTGCCAGTATTTCTAAGTTAAAATAGTAAAGTATCTGAAAAGACTTCCCAGAAGAAAGCCGTATGGGGTGTATGGGACATGCAGGACGCAGGGTGGCTGGGAAAGGCGCAGCTTGCGCGGTGGCTCTAGTCAACTCGTTCATGTTGAAGCTTGTCCGTACTGTCTGAGATCAGTCCCCTGCGCTCTGGGGTGGTGGAAGGGCCATCAGTGAAGCCCTGCCAGCTGACATCAGCGTTGGTCCTTCTTGAGTCTATTTGAACAGCAGGGGATTTGGTGCAGTCCCTCTGGTTCTTCTAGACAGGCTGGGGGAGCTTGAACTGGCTGAAGAAATAATTCTTAATATAGATGCAGAAAGCTGATCATTCTGGACACTTTTTATATAAAAGGAAGAAGACCGGGGCACCAGTAAATATAAAACATATCACTCCAGCAAGCTAGTAACGTCAGCACTTCAGTCAAGTTTCCAGGGAGAGATTTATGACTGGTGAGATGGTGCTTGTATAAAACCTGTTTGGCTGTGATTTTCGGAGCCTGAGGGAATTGCTGGAGTGGGGGATCGTGTGTTCTGAATGCTGAGGAACTTGTCAGAAGGTGAGGCTGGAGGGAGGAGAGGGGAGCATGTACAGCAGGCTCTGCAAAGGGATTTCAGGTGGCAACAGCTCTAGAAAGCTGGATGTGACAAAGACCTGCATCAGACAAAGGGGGTGGCTACGGTGTCTGTCAGAGTCCTGGTTATGCCTTGCCCATGTTAAACGCACTCATAAAAGCAAAGAATAAAGCCCATAAATCCTGCTGATAGGTTCTGATAGTTATGTTTTATATAAATGGGCACGTAAAAATAAAAAAAAAAATATTTGTTCTCCCAGGCTCTGCTTTTCTCTGCGGTTGCTGTCTGGCCTCCACCAGGAGCAGTGACCGTGGGGAAGACCTTCCCTAGAAGGTTGGAAAGATTGCCTGGATGAGCGCAGGGACCACTCCATCTGGGGCAAAGAACAGTCTCTTGGCTGCTGTGGCTGTGCAGGATGCTCTCAGATTAGCTTTCTGCAGCAGAGCACATGATGGCTGGTTCCCTTCTTAACCCCGAAGGGACTGGTCTTTATTTCCATAGCCTCTGTTCTATTTCCGTAACCTAGGTGTGGGGAGGTGCATGTGTGTGTACACAGGAGGAAGGAGGTATCTGGCTTTAACATGCTATCTGCTGCATATGCCGATATTTTCAGTGCTTGGCTGGAAAAAATGGCTGTTTTAAATAAAAATAGGGCTTAATATGCTTTTAAATTGGAGGCAAGTGCACTAGCGATGCAATTAACTACAAATATTGAGTTCGAGAAAGGGCAAGGCAAGTGCTTCCAAAATAATCAGAAGTGTTTTGAAATGGATGGCTAATGGAGAACAGACACTGCAGTGTGAGCTGCCTGTGTTCCCTAACAAAGCATTCTTTACCCAGGCTCTGCATAAGCTTCTTTTCAGCGTGTACATTAGAGCAGGAGTCTGGCAGGCTGTCTCGTCATGTGTCTTGTCCCGTAGAGCCACTTGATTGGATTTCATCTGCTTACCCTTGTGTGATCATCAGGGCAGTGCTTAAAAGCAGCTCTTGTATGAAAACAAATGCAGCAGATTATGCAGCCTTAGTCTCTTGGTGGAAGAGAGGAGGGGAGAGATGGGAAAGGGAGGAAGCTTCCATTCCTGACCTTTAACTCAGCAGTAAACATAAATCTCCTCTAATGCTCTGCATTGTCTGAAAATAAGTCACGGAAAGGTTATACTCTTACAAGGAGAATGTTTGTTGCCACCAAAGTTGTATCCAAAATTAAAGACCTGAAAATATCACCATCAGTTTGCTTTAGATAATGTAGCTAACCACTCAGAAAATTGCCTCCTAGAAGTGTCTCTTTTTCCCCTTGTAGGCGATGTTAAGTCATTTGTCCCTTTTATCTTTTCAGGGTCACTTATGTTTAAATGAGGAGAAGCCTGTTGGGTTTCCCTGCTCTTCAAGGCATTATGTGCTTGTCCTGCACTGCAATTCATTGCAGAGGTCTCTTTAGGATCATAGAATCACTAGGTTGGAAAAGACTTTTTGAGATCAAGTCCAACCCATACCTGTCCACTGCTAAACCGTATCCCTAAGCACTTCATCCACCTGTCTTTTAAACGCCCTCAGGTATGGTGACTCCACCACCTTCCTGGGCAGCCTCTGCCAGTGTCTGAGAACCCTTTTGGTGAAGACAATTTTCCTAATGTCCAATCTGAGCCTGTCCTGACGCAACTTGAGACTATTTCCTCTTGTCCTATCGTCCATCCTTCCCTTGAGGTGGGTTGCTCTGAAGGTTGCTGTGTTTGGCCACATGTTAGAGAAGAGATGTTCTGGATGAGACCAAGCTCTCCATGGTGTTCAGATTTCCTTGTTCACATTCAGAGATCTTGCAAAGAGATCTTACACCACACTTGTGGAATACCAGCAGGCTCCTTTCTGAATCTGTTGGCCTCACTGGCACCTTCTCACTTTATCTTGAGAGATTACTTTTTTAAGGCTATGCAGAGTAGAACCAGAAATGAATCTTACTGCCACTCGTGGTCCCATGATGCTTCCTACACTGGCATCTGCCTTTTGTTTCCATCTGTATTGTCCCGCACATGGACTGTATGGCTGATGCTGAGCCAGGGTGAAAGGGTAGGCTCACCTTTGGGGCCTCCAGCCTGTCTTTCTGGTCCACTGAAATTCATATGATTTTCCAGTGGTGATGAATTTGGTGTCACTGGGTTGAGTCAATCTTGAAGCACAAAGATTGCGTAAGAGTATCTGATACGGTTCAACCAGGATTGTTTCAGTCCTGACCTCTCTTTGATTTCTCCTTCCACTTGTAAAACTTCAAAGAACATCTTCATTCCCATGATACCTCCCCCTCCCCAGTGTCTTAAGGGAAGTTCAGGCACCCTGAGGTAGAACCTTATCAATCAATGATGAGGACAAGTGGGTGCAGCAGCCACAGCAGTAACCTGGGTGGAGTTGGTGGTGCTGTGCAGTACATACTTCTAGGATTAACGTGTCATCATTACCAGTATCAAGCAGGAAGAAGCTGCATTATAGTCTGGAGATCAGGAGCAGAGTGAAACACTGGGTTGGGCTGGGTGTCATTTGTACCAGGCAGTGTGACAGTTCCTTCATAGCAGTGCTGGGGGTACGGGAGAGCAAAATGATGTCCTTTCATAGAGGAGGCGGCCGTGATGCCGGTTGAGTGGAATCCAGTTAATGGAAACCACCACATAAAATGATGATTGTGAAGTGATGGCGTTACAGGAGTCAGGGAGAGGTTTCAGCTAGAGCTGCAGGAAGCAAATGAAGTAAATTTGGTATGCTCATGCAGGCAAGATGAGTGGAAATGCATTTGTGTTCAGCAGGTATCCAAATGGCAGTGGGCATGGGTAGAAATGGTCGTGGCTGGGTAGAAAAGGCTTTTATCTGATGGTGTGAGGGCTGTGAAGGATGGAGCAGAAGGGTTGAAGAGTCAGCGTGCATCCAGAGGGTGTGTCAATACCATTCATTCAGCATGCGTGCTCCTCAAACACAATTCCTGGGGGGAGAAAGCAGGTAAATTAAAAAGAGAAGTGATGATTGCAGAGAAACAAATTGGTGATGGATTGAGAAACTGCTGTAGAAGAAGGTGGAACCAGCTAGATGAGAGGTGAATATGAAATGTGAATGATGATTGGAGGTGATTAAGTGGACTTTTCTACAGTCATTCCGTACACTTGATGTGGAAGGCTGTGCTGGTTGGGGAGGAGGAAAAGCAGCCCAGCACACAAGATCACATGGTTTCCCTGTTGATCGTGTAGGCAGGGAACGGGGGCAGCCTGTTAGTTGTAGGGCTTAATGGTATAAATATCTTCAAGTGCCAACCTTGGCCGTGGCACTGTTACATTATGTGAGGAGAAAATTCATTCCTACCAGCCTCCTGCAAAGAAATGAGTAACTCCTTGTGATATGTCATGGCAAAATGATTTTGCAAGATGTAGTGTGGAGGTGGGGAAAGAGGAAATGAGTGAGGTGGTTTTAATTCTGGGTAATTTGTTTGGTGCATAGCTGTGAATTAGACACAGAAGGAGTCAAACTTAATGGATGAAGAGTGTATTCAAAAAGACAGGGTAATGTTACCAAGAGAAGAACAAAATTGTTCTCACCAGGCAACATACTTAAGCAGGAGAGACGACTGTCATCTGTTGTTATTACAAAACAGAGGTTAGCCATTTTTCCTTTATTTTCCTGCCTTAAACCATCCCTGAATTTTGCAAGATAGGTGTTAAGATTGCAAGGTATTTTCACAATAAACACATTTTTCCTGAAAACTGTAGGTTTGGAAAGAAGAAAAATTCCATTGGCAATGGAACAAATGCTTCTTGCATGAGAATGCCTGTTGGTTTTGCATTTCTTGCATGTTTGGGATCAAAAGAGCAGATCCACTTGCAGGATGGAGTCTTGGATGATGTTAATCTTGCCTTCAGAGAATGCCACAAATTGTCCCTTGGCAGATGAGAACTTGGAAATTTGCTCAGAGTATCAAGCAGATTTTATATTAAAGTGTGGAGCGTGGAGTTAAGATTATAGGTATCTTTAGCACTGCTCCTTGCACACTGGAAGTATCCTGAACTCCCAAGAACTTTTCCTCTGAATGATGAGGGTTAGGTATTGGCTCTTGCAGAACTTTAGCTTCTCTGGACCCTAATCCAGATCCCATCAAAAACTCCTATTAATCCATTCTGCATGTGAAGGAGAGGCCAAAGAAAACATTACAGCTGTGGCCCCGCTTCAGATCCTTCTGTATCCGTAAGTGATATCCATGGGGTGTCCAACATGCGTGGAGATCTCCAAAAAAAAGCCTGGCGTGTGGTGGAGTAAACTGGTGGAGACTTGGAGCAGCGTCAGTCTGCCTTTTGTTTTTCATTATTTCAAGGAAACGCTTGTTCCAAAGAGCAAAGACTTTAATCATTTGGCTTGTGAGGGAGTTGTCTCTTTAATCTCTCGCACTTTGGTTTTGGCTTCCTTCAAAAAATCTTTGCAGTGCTGGTGTCATCGGTGCCTGTACTCTCAGATCGGCCCTTTCATAGGGAAATGAAAGCATCTTTCCCTCATTTAAAAACAAAAAAGTAAAAAAAAAAAAAGAAGAAAAAAGGCAGAAAACATTATTGCACCGCCAGGTTTTAAAGGCACTGAGCTTGGCTTGTGTCCCTGAGATGAAAAGCGAATTGAATATTGTGCTTCTAAAGGACTTTTCTGTTCTTTCTGGATATGCATCTATCAGCCAAATATTGAAACAGAGGGACGCATGAAATAGAGGTTCCAGCCAGCTGCTGCACACGTCCACCAGGGCTTGATAACTGATGCTGATGCTTTGATTTCCACAGCACCCTTAGATACTGAAGAATGGAATGCTGAGTGCAAGCGAGGGCTCTGGCTCCTATTAGAGCGGGCCAGGTTTTTGGGAAACACGGATTGTCTGGTGGAGCCTGGAGGACACAGCCCTGCTGAGATTCCTGGAGATCACAGGCGTTTGGGAGCTCAGTTGTTCCCGTCAAAAAGTAGGTTTGGCTTTGGCTGTCACTGGCCTGTTTGCAGCTGTCTCTGCTCCACCAGACAATAATTTGTGTCTACACTGAAAGTGTGAAATAAAATCAAATATGAGTTAGTTTTAAAACTGCAAAACACCTCTGTTTTCATCAAGACATTTTATGCATCAGTAAAGTTCTTTTTCCTCCCAGTTCTTTTATTCTCCGCTTTGAAAATGCTCCTGAAACATGCCTGGTAATTATTAAGACGGTAGAAGTTTGGGGAGGGGAAGTGTCATTTCTTTTTAAAGCAGTTTAAAATAATTCAGATGTCGTCTCAATTTGGTTGTTGGGATTTTACTTTCTAAAACTGCCTGAAAAGCCAAATGCTGTTCTGTGATGATATGAAATCATATAATGTGTAAGGTCAGAAAGTTCAAGGAAACACTCTTTCTTGGAGGAGCCAGAACTGTGTTTATCTAGTCAAGTGAGTCATTTTCCTAGAGAAACAAGTTTTTTAACAACTGTAGAAAATTAATTTTCAGTCAAGGACACCGTACCTTTAATCTCAGCTTCCCTGTGCAGCGGTAGGAAAATCTTCACTAGAAAATGACTGGTATCTGTCTGCTTCAAGATGTTCAAATTTCGGAGGAACACCAGGTTTCTGAGTGCTTTTCTGAACGCTACCAGCATGGAAAATCCATCAGTGATTTGGATTTAGCAGGGAGCAGTCAGGGCAGTATCTTGCTTGAAAGCAGCAGGCTTTCTCGTGTTTACATGTTTGCTTTTTTTGGAAATGTTTGTGTTACCTGTGATCAGGGAGCCTCGAAAGTTGTTACAGAGGTGAGTTAGGAGTTCATTTCTTCCCAGCTTTTGAGGAAGCCAGTGTAGATAAGCTGATTTATTTATATTTTAAACTTGAAGAGAACCCTACCGTTTCTGCTTTCTTTAGAAAGATATGTTCTTATGAATTTTTTGTTTGAAAGCAACAACAACAGCAGGAAAACTATGAATGATGTGGTTTTGTGTTTTTTTGTGTTTTTTTTTTTTTTTGGAAGGAATTAAAGCTGGTTGATAAGAACCAACTCTTCAATACCAGTCTGGGTTCCAAGGCTGGAGTGTGCTTGATGCTGTTTTATTAGTCGTTGTTTTATTTTGTATAATTGCCGATTTGCAGCAGTGGCTGCCTCTGAGTTGCAGAATGACAGTTCATCAGAGGATGTTTGAAAATGTTTGTGTGACACCCCCAAAGGCAGCAGAGGTTGGCTGGGACCTGTTGTTTTCCCAGAGTTACAGGTGAAGGGTAGTACAGGCTGTGAGTAGATGGACAGAGTTGGGCTTTTTCAGCCTGCAGATGAGAAGGGTCTAAGGGAGACCTTAGAGCAGCTTCCAGCACCGAAAGGGGCTTCAGGAAAGCTGGGGAAGGGGCTCTGGATCAGGGAGAACAGGGATAGGATGAGGGGGAATGGTTTGAAGCTGAAAGAGAGGAGATTATATTAGAGATCCAGAAGAAATTTGTTATTGTGAGGATGGGGAGGCCCTGGCCCAGGTTGCCCAGAGCAGTGGTTGCTGCCCCGTCCCTGGAGGGGTTCAAGGCCAGGTTGGATGGGGCTTGGAGCCCCTGATCCAGTGGGAGGTGTCCCTGCCCATGGCAGGGGAATTGGATCTGGATGGGCTTTAAGGTCTTTTCCAACTCAAACTATTCCATGATTCTGTGATGACTTCAAAAGCCGAAAAGTATTGCATTTCTTTGAGAAATCATCTAGTTTGGGTGTGCAGTGAGCTGAGTTGGGAAAATGCAAACTGGGAGGTTGTCCTCAGCCTCCTGCAGCCAGCCTGGCCTGGGTGGGGGATGCTCCTGCCTTGGGCTGCAGAATCAAACCCCTTTATTTTGTTGAGCTGCATTACGCAGTTACCATTCAGCTTGGTGATTAAATGCAACCATCCCCAATGAAAATGGAAATTAATGTTCTCTTAAGCAAAATTGATATATAAAGAAAGGAATTATTACCCCAGAAATTAAATTCCACTTACTTGGAGTTTTCCAGGCATGCCTGAAGCCGTTCTGCTGGTTAATATATTCTGCCACACTTTGCTGGCTTTCCTTTAGCCTCGCCTTAAATAGTCTCCTGGTCTCTCTTTCCATTTGTTGCCCACTTGAGCTGCTGTCCCTCTTTGACAAATCCATGCAGCCAGCACAAAGGATGGATTCATTCACAAAACAGTCCTGGGCTGCCGCTTTGCTCTGATTTTACTCCAGTTTAACGGACCTGCTGTGAAAAAAGTTGCTCCTCAGGATAACAGTTGTTAATCCTCCTATGATGGGTAACAGTTGGATCTCCCTTTGGGGTGAAATTTTCTCCCACAGGATCATAGAATGATTTGGGTTGAAAAGGACCTTAAAGATCATCCAGTTGTCGGTCTTGGAAAGTATCACTGCAGGGTAAATAAATTGTCTGGAGCTCTTAGCACTCAGCTTTTCTGCCAAATTGACCTTGGTGTGACGCAAAACGGTGGAGCCCCCTTACAGGCAAAGAGACCGCAGCGCTCTGCATTACTCAAGTTTCATTTATAGCCATCCAGAATGATCTTAGATCTGCACAGACTTTGGGTCTGCTTTTGGAAACTAGAGTAGAGAGGTTTGTTGTCCAGATAAACCCATAGCTATGAACAATTTTGTTTGTACAGCAGAGTTTGAGGTGGTTTCTTGTATCTTGTGATGCTTCCAAGGCTCTGATACATTTCTACAATGTCATTCTAGTCTGTGGGCTGCAGTATAATATTGATGTTTGTTTATTACTTTCTCCTAGACAAGGTGATTTGTTCACAAATAAATGAATCTTATTCAGGCTTCCCTCACCCCATGTTTCTGTAGTGCTGAGGATTTATACTGTGGTAGCTGTGAGATGTGCTGGTGGGAATACCAGCGTTGTTAGTGTTTAGAGTCATATAATTCTGGCTCTTGGACCAGCTCCTAATTACTCTGAATCTCTCTCAGGGTTACTGAAAGTTGGATAGGTCCTACTAAACCAAGGCAGTTGCATTTGGATTGATCTCCATAAGGTTAATGTTTTTCTTTTTTTCTAACTGCAGAAAAAGACAGGGTAATTATTTTTCTGTTTGTGGCTTTAAATGCAGGGCATTGCTGTACGTGGGGTTTGTTTTGCCATTTCCCCTCCTTGCTCACTGCTACAGGCAGGTGCCAGTGGGTTCTCTCTTCAGCCCGCCGGGGCAGGGCTGGGGTTGTTAGGATGGAAGATCCTTAAAAATTCACACATGGACATTGCCCTGGATGGGTGTCATGAGGCGTACGAACAAGTGGACACAAACAAACCCAACAGAAATTAAATGTTCATCATCCTTTGATTCTTATCCCCACTCCACCCCCTTTAAGTTGTGTTTTCTCAAAGAAGTGCTGGCATGGTACTCCTTGCAGGCGTCGGAATGGAGGTAATTGCATTCAGTCATCAGCAAGTTGATCTCTGTCGCTGTTCGCAGGACTCGGTATCTCCAAAATACATTCCCAACGTCTCCAGAATGCTCTGCTGCTGAAAACGGCAGAACCGTATTCTCTCTTTCTCCTTTCTGATGAGCTGATCGATAAAGCAGGCATTTCCATAATGCGGTGTTTACTTGCTCTACGGTTGAAATGTAGTATTTACAGTTGTAAATATTCCTCACAGCTGGTAGCTGGTTTCTCCATCCCGCCTTTATGATAAGTTTACAGCACATCCCCTTTGTCAGGCTCGATCCTACGTGGGTTTTAGCTGCCTCAGAAGCAAAAATGAAAGGCACTTGCTTTGAAGTTGTGTGTAATGTTTATGCATGAGACGTTTCTTTCTTTTGGGTTAAATTCTGAATGTAACCTTCCCGGTGCCCAGCTGTGCATGTTGAGTGGGAATATCCCGAGCTGACCAGGCACTGTCTGCAGAGTGGGGAGAGCGATCTCCGTAACATCCCTCTGCTCAAGTTAATCAATCTCTACCTGTATTCCCATCACCTCCTGCACTCGAGCTGTTTCACAGGAGCACAGACCAAGTGAAAAATGGGAAACAACCTGGAGCTTGCAAGGGAATAAAGTTGCTGGAATGTGCAGAAAGATGGCCAGAGGTGTGTGATTGACTTCCGTGAGCTCCAAAGGCTGATTCCTTCTGCAATTCCCACACAGGCTGGCCAGGTGTTTTTCTGCTTTCTACCTGTTTTTGTACTCCTAGTTAAATCATTTATAGTGCAAGAACTATGTGGGACACATACATACATACATGTCTAGAAAATGTAGATGTTTCAGCCCTGTCAACCTAACAGCCTTATTAGCATTTTTATGTCGTCTTTCCAATTAGTAAATCCCTTTTTTTTTTTTTTTATGATGTACAGCTTGCAAGTAAAAGAGAAAGCTGCCTTGGATTAGACTTCGATCATGTTATACTCTGATGAAAGCACTGATTAGCACGAGGCGTTTGGTGTCATCCCCCCATGCCTTTCCCATGAGCTGTCAGCTTTCATCAGGAGCAGGAAATGTATGTTTAGACAGTAGAACTGGTATTAGCAGAATTCAAGATACAGGAAGGTTTGGAGGTTATTTTGCTCCTGGAGATGTGTTAGAGGAGGAGGGAAGCGTGTGGGCAAGTGTGTTTTTAGGTTTCAATCATATTTATCCCTGGTGTTTTCAGTTACGGGATTGTTGGATGACTTAGCTTCGAGTTCTCCTGCCTCTGTGAAAAACAAGTACTTTGTGATAATGGGTTTTTGTTGTTGTTGTTGTTGACTGCTACATCGGGTCCTCTGTTAGCAAACCAGTTAAGCGGTGAGTCACTCGAGGGAGTAGGAGTGATTGCAGCACGCACTAAAAAGCGTAGGAAATTTTGGATTAATATAAGCAGAGAAGCTATCAATAGAACTGCTGACCGCCAGTTGTTCCCTGAAGTGGAACGAGCTGGCTTTGAGGAGGAGAAAATAGATTTATAATGGTATTAGTAGTGAAATCTCGGGTTTTTTTTAATATAGACTTTTCCCTTTGGCCTTTACAGAGGAGGCAGCATCACCCTCGCTTTGTGTAGGTGAGAGGACAAGCAAATGATGCGGGACTGCCCAGCATGTTGGTGGCAGAGCTGGAAATGGTCCCTGCTGCACGTGTGCATCACCTGGACGTGGGTCCACAGCCACCTGGAAAGGCAGGAGTCCTGCACTACATGATCCTGGGTGCGGGTGACACAGGGCTGGGGGCTATGAGTGGGGGCCTGTGTTGCCCCAAGTAGACATGGGACAATCCTATCCCCCCCTAGCAAACCTCTTCCCGGGAGGAGGAGAAGGATGCATCACCCCAATGCTCCCACGGAGGCTCCCTAAACATCTTTTGGTGGGTTCTGTAATCAGCCGGCACGAGTGCCAGTTAAAAAAATAGTAGTTTTGAGTGCATTTATTTGGAGTATTAGTGAGAGTTCAAGGCTTTGACTAAATTGGTTGTACTGGTTCTGTGAGCTAATAGAAAAAAAGGAGGTTGTGTAATGAACGTGGTCTTTTTAATGGTAATATAAATGTTTGCTAATTACCATATGGAGATGAAGGTCATATTAATTACAAAACGGTTCTTGCAACGCTACCAAGCAACCATCCTTTTAATTTTTTTTATGGGATTAATTAGAGATAATGTGCATTCAGGACTGACAGCTTTTCTTCATGGTGTTTTCAAGAAAACCACGTATGGCTCGATTGGAAAATAATTGACTGCTGTGCGCCCCTCACTTCTGTGCAGGGTGGTGGGATCAAAGACTGGGCTGCACTTCAGCCAGAAAGGGCAATCAAAATAAACGAAGGCCAGCATCACAGCAGATTTCGGTCTTCTTAAGCATGAATTTAAAATACAGATGAGAGCTTGTGCCAAGAAGCTGCTTGAGAGCACCTGGTCTGTGCTCATTAGGACCGCGGGTTAACTCTTGGTGCTGGCAGCATGAATATCATCTGCCCGGAGCGCGTGGGGAGTAGGATGGGCAAGATAACCTGCTTCTGCTCTGTCTCGGTATGTTCTGTGTCACCTGCAGAGCAGGGTCCGGAGGTGGACTGTCACCATCGATGGCAATGGTGAGCTCTTCCCTTCATCCCATTCTGAGCATCTCTGCACTGGAGACTCAAGTTAACTTAAAAACAGGGCAAGCTTTACACTACCGGAGCTATCCCCTTCGGCACTCAGTACATGGAAGTGTGTTCCCGAATGACCACCATACAGTCTGGTCAGCACGTGGGAGGTGTGATTTTAGGCATACTGGTGGCCATGAGAAGTTTCCTCCAGTGTGGAGTGGTGCAGGATGGCTGATTCCAGCATGGAGCTGTCTGGCACCAGTTTTTACCTGCAAACGGTTTAGCTGATGGTGTTTTATGTTGCTCTGGCGCATTCTTAGCACTCTGCAACAACATCTCTTCCACTTTCTAAGGCAGCTGAGCCCTTGTGGTCTTGTCACAATGGGATGTTGGTTTCTGCTTGTCATGAGCAAGAGCCACGTGCTGATGGCAGAACTCGACCCTGCGCACGACTGACCCTCTTTGGGGCAGAGCTGGGACTCCAGGACCTACAGAATTAGCTGCTGTGACTTGAACCGTGGAATCAAACCTGCAAGCTGCAGGTTACAATAACACCTTATGCGCTGTGAACCTCCAAGCTGGTGCTTGTACTCAGCAGTGTGGCAAAGCTTAAACACCTTCCCTGGAGGGGTTGATGAGGTGCCGAGGGACATGGTTTAGTGATTGATGGGAACAGTTGGACTCAATTATCTGGTAGGTCTTTTCCAACCTGGTGATTCTATGATTCTAAGGCTGAGCTGGCAGCCTCTAGCCCGCTGTTGACCTCGGGCAAGTAAAAAACTGGAGCAGTGATATAAGAACTGAGAATTGGTGGTAGTTTTTGGTGTTTGGTATCTTCTGGCATGTGTGCGCATGTTGCGTTTGTGTGCAGGGGTCTGCGTTGGTTTTTTCACGATTGAGATGAATTGAGCCAGTCTTCTGAAAATTATGGCTTTTGTGCCCAGGAATTCTTTGATTGCCTAGAAAATGATCACTAATGACTCTGATTTATATTAATCAGAGTGGGGATAAAAGGATGGGAAATTTGGAAGCGATAGCTTCTGTTGAATGAACCCTTCCTTAGTGGCTGCGCACACGAGTGTGGTTTTTCCCCCCCCACTACTTGGCTGTGTTGGTTGGACAAGTCATGTTATGGCTGAGCAGCTCCTTTGCCCCCTACCTGCTCATGCTTTGGAAGACCACGCTAAAGATAAAAGTCAGGAGGTAAAATAAGTCCTTGCCTGTATTTTACCCCATGCCAGGATTTCGGTTTTAATCCAGAACTCTTTGCTGTTCAGTTTTAGATGTTTAACGTGTCACTCAAATTGAACGTTGTGATGACAGCGATCAGATTCACTTGAGTACTTTTGTGCTGGCACGGTGCTCTCGTTCGGATACATGTCAGCAGAGGGGTTTTAAAAATATGTATTTGCTGCACTAAACCAAGCTCAGAAGGATTGCATGCACAGAAAGATGGTCAGTATCTTACAGCAATTACCATTCTAATAGGGTGGAAAGGAAGAGGGAATATTAATGTTCCTGCTTTGTTGATGTGTATCTGAAGCACTGAAGAATTCTAGACTCATGTGCTCAAAGGTATTCAGGAGTGGAAGCCTGGCTTAGCTTTCCAAGTCCTTACATGCAGAAGAGACTCTGGAGAGCCTGGTAAAGGTTACAGCATAAGGATTGAAAACAATTTAGTGCTAGCAGCTGAACCCGGAGCACCTTAATCATAAGTACCCTAATAGTGTGGTGTTTTTCACCTTCAGCTTCACTAATGCGTAGCTGCTGCCTTTATTTTTGGAACCCCTTGTTGTTTTTCTCAAGGTACATGTGGTGAATTTAAGCTTCTTAGCCTCCAGCTGGATAGTCTTTGTCAGCCCTTGGAGTTCTCCAAGAAATCGTCCATAGATTCAAGGGTCCAGCCCCTACAAATGCTACCGTTTAGTCTCGTGAAAAAAAGAATGTTTCTGTATTTTTAAAGTGGGCTTGTCTTTAACTTATACATGGGGTCTGTCTGAAGGAGTTGTCTTTGAGACACTCTGGGATCTTGTTTTAGAGGAATCATTTTCTTGGTGAGAAAGTTAATCTCTCTTTGATTTTTTATTTAGGTATTTATTTTTTTTTTATATTATGGGTTGTTGATGATGAGCCTGAAGGTGACCTTTAAAAGGATACCCCAAGTGATCTGTGCTGAGTGCTGTAGGCTGAGTAGCTGGGTCTCCAAACAGCCCTGCCAGTAACTAGTCACTAACTTACTCATCGTTAAGTAGGACGTCTTAAGGACTTAGGGACATCGTACCAGTTCTGTGTTGGGGTGGGAGTGTGTCAGGCTGATGCTCAAAACTGGAAGAGGCCAAGGGCTGTTTCTGACTTGTTCGGGATTTGTCTAACTAGCAAAGCCGTGCTGTGCAAGCGAAGCGGTGATGTTAAGACACCGTATTCCTCCTGCACTGGCTCTTGGTTTGGAGACTTATCTCTGACTGTCTTACAGCATCTTGAATGTGCTTTTTGGTCAGGCTGCACTCTTCAGAGATGCTTTCTGCGCACGCGAGGAAGTGGTTGGCAGTCATCCTCGTCCCCTTGTCAGACTCTCTGGGGCTGCCTTTGGCTCCAGTGCTCGGTACCTGTTGTCTGCACAGGGACGGATGCTTGCATGGCCTGTGTGGCATCACTTCACCAAGCACTCGTGGCATTTGCCTGCCCAGCTCTGGACTGTGGCTTGGACTTTGGGGGCCTTCACATCCCCCAGAGATGATGTGGCTACATGGAAGGTCAGGTTATGTGTCTCAAAATAGTAATGGTGACAATGGGACCTGCTGCTGTCTGCTTGCTCAGGACTAGTGCAAAGGATAAAATCCTTTGTGCTGAGCCTCCAGAAGCATCTGAGGAGCCCTCTGGAGAGCAGATGAGATTGAATGCTGGCAAATCCAACCATTGAGGATGAGATGGTTCATCATTGCTTGATTTTCATCTTTCTGCTGGCTTGAAAAGGCTCCTTCAATTATCACTCCCTTGATCTATAGGCTGTATGGTTTACTAGGGACTAGAAACCCTTTAACGTAAAAAAAAAATAAGTTCTCCACGGTATAACCAGGTGAGGAATGAGAGGATTGTTAAGCCCTTGTTTTCTTTGTGGCAAAGACAAATGAAAGTCTGGAGTGTGCAATTGAACTGACAAAGTTTTAAAAAGCAACAGAAAGTAGGTAGCTGGTAGCAGAGTGACGTGCGTCTGACAGCTGAGGAACGAACAGAGGATGTGGTGACAGAGGCACAGAGTGAAGTCTGCAAAGGTACGGGCAGAGGGAGTCTGGCAGCCAAAAATAGGCTGGTGGGAACAAAGCACTGTCTGTCCTGGAAATGATTGCTCAGTCCTTTTGATCATGGCGAGGAGAGATGTGTGGTGAGCACCGTGCAGACAGAAAGAGGCAAGCGAGGGGGCAAAAGGCTGCAGCCCAGGTGTGTGGGGACATCGCCGGGGCACCCCGAGTGCTGCGTGGCCCCTTTGCACTGGCACAGTGGTCCCTGCCCAGGGCCACGGTCAGCAGGCTTGGGGAAAGAGCATTCCTCCTTGAAATGAGGGCACAAACTTGTTTGGTTTATAAATACTTTTAAGGCAGTAGTTCAGTCCTGTCCGCATGGCTGAGCCAGAGATCCTGAGTGATAGTTTTCAGGACTAACATACAACGTGTGTCATCTGCTCGGCCTCTGCCCTTGCTTTGGTTTCCTTCCAGCCGTGTGGGTGGCCAGGACGAGATGGAAGCTCTCCAGTGATGCTCCCCAGTGGGTTTTGACCTCGGAAAGGACAGAACAGGAGTTGTAATGGGCCCCATTTACTGCCTTGTAGGGTCTGAGGTGGAGTATTCCATGTGATTAGGCAGCCTGATCCAGTGGGAGGTGTCCCTGCCCGTTGCAGGGGTTTGGAATTAGTTGATCTTTAAGGTCCCTTCCAGCTCAAACCGTTGTATGATCTTATGATTCTTTCAGTGGTGACAGTGCTTGTGGCCCCAGCATGGAGACCAGGCAGCGAGGAACCTGACCTGCTTGTTCACCTTCCTTGTGCAACCGCTCTGTCACGTCTCTGTAGCAGCCCCGGAATCGTGAACACGCGGCTCCGACACGGACACGTGCTCCTCGGCACGGCCAGCTTACGAATGAGGTTCTAATCTAATAAGGAAGAGGCAGCAGTGCCCGGTGATGAGAGCCCTGCCCATCCAGCATCCCGTTTGCGGGGCAGAATCTGGAGATAGGGAGAAATTTTCACCGATGGTTTCATGTCAAGCCTTTTCAGCCAGCACCTTGCTGCAGAGCTTTATTAGCCTTGATTTGTGATTTTATTTTTCAGCCTGCTGGCGCTGGCTGGCCCTGGCCGCACAATGTTGGATTAGATGGTACACTGGTCTTTTTGTGTAGCAACCCTGCTATCGGCGTGTGCAATTCGTATCCTCGCTCTGTAAAAGCTGCATCAAAGCCTTTTAATCAGCTTGGTTTCACTGAAGTGTACAAATTCTCCTCTCATTACATCTACTAGCTCTCAAGTTTACAGGCACGAACTTCTTGGATAGACTAATATTCCTTGGCCACCCTAGCGTGCAAATTTAAAATTTAATATCTTGCTGCAGGTCTGTTCATTTTTATGCAAATTCCAATGTAAGATTCTATTTTGCAGTTGTAAATTAGAAATTAAAGGAAGTTATGCAGGGGAGGGGTATGTGGAAAATTACAATCTTGCATTTATATTTTTTTAAATGAGGTAATCCTAGTCATTTTAGTAATATAGAGACGCACATCCTCTAAAAAGGATGAAGCTTGAATAGCAAACAGGGTTGAAGATGGCATTTAGCTTTGCAGCTGTTAATGAAGAAGTGATTGCTACAAGGCTGCCTCCCTCAGTCTCCTGACTTCTCTGACTGCATTTGAAGGTAAACAATAGGTTAATTATTCTGATGTAAGGATAAAAAAATAAATTAAATCCTAATATTGCCCACTGTTGTTTTTCTGTGACCGCTTTGGCTGCGTGGCTGGTGGCAGAGGCCAGGGAGGGAGGCGATGCAACTGGGCTCAGCTGTAACTCCTGGCTGAACGTGGTGGATCCAGAGGAGTAGCAGCTCCTGACACAGCTCTCTACCCCGAATTTCAACTAAGGAAATCTGCAGCCTCTGGGATGTCCCGCCACAGCTGATCCAGCTGTTGTTCTGGCTGTCTGGACCTTTTTGTGGTTCCTTCCCTTGCCCTGTACCGGCTGTGGTGAGCAGTGACAAATGCACACAAAGGAAGAACAGCACAGGGAAGGAAACTGCAGAAGTTGAGTGAAATCATTTTGCTTCTATCGTGCCATTCACATTTGTTCTAGAAGCAGCCAGAGCATTACCAGAAACCAAATTCCCCGAGTCCCTATATTCACAGGATAAAGGCTGTGCTGAAGGGTTTGTCTCCCGCACTGACCCGTGGCAGCACAAAATTTGCCATGAAATAGATTAGGGGAAGTAAGATCTCTCTCAAAGAATCCTTTTTTTTTAATAACCTAAGAGTTTCTGGACGCTATGATTATTTAGATTTGCCTTTCAGAAAGGAATACCACTTTTCAAACACCTAAGGGAGTGACAGGCTTTAGCACTGCAATATCTACACCCAGTGTATTTAAAAAACTAAAATCCAAAGTACTTCAGAATGATATTAATTGTGTATGGGTAACATTGTGTAAAGCAATTAGGATTCTCTCTCTCATTGACTTTCAGCAGTGCTGAAGCTTCCGTGCTTCAGAGCATCTTTTGAAAATGGAGTTTTGACAGTTGAGCCCTTTATGTGCTTTTGAAATTGCCCTGTGGCTCTGAAATACTTGTATTTTTCTAGATTGCCTGTTGACAGTGTATCTCTTCCCTTCCCATAATGTCGCAGCGGGAGGTATTGTGCTGGAGCCCTTGGTGCTCGGGCGTGGGACTGTGCTGGTCCCAGAGCAGTGAGGTCCCTGGACTCACTCCCAGCCGGCCACAACCACCCCGACCTGCAGGAAAGCTTTCCTCTCTCTAGGTCGAAAGTGCTAAGGAGAAATCCTGTATTATGAGCTATTTGTTTAATTCCTTTGCAGATGTGCAGTGGCTGACATCTGCTTGCTTTTCTTTGTGGTTTTGGAGAAGAAGAGAGGATTTGGATCCAAAATAGCTGTAGGATGGCTTGACATGGAGTAGCATGAATAGGCTTGTTTTGTCTCCTCCTGTTCTGAATCATTTTCCATATTAATTTCAAGCTTTGAGTCAATGTGTATTTGCCTTGTGGAGCTGCACCCCACCTGGAGTCATCCTATTGTTTGGAAAAGAAATACCTGATGTTTTTGCCTTGTTTTTGCCTTGTATCAGAACACAAGGTCTCACGCGGAGGCTCAGAGAGATGGGTCAGTGAAAAGCTGGAGCTGCTGGGGTGAAGTTGAGTGGATTTGGAGGCTCTTCCCGTCGCTGGAGAATTGCAGGCGCTCTCCCAGCCTTCCAGTCAGAACTTTAGAAGGACTCGTTATCCCTGTTGTGCAGTTTCTTCATCCAGCACATCCAGTTTTGCTTTCTGTCACGCCTCTGCAATCAGCCCGTGGAGTTGCCTGCTTTCCACATGGCCAGTGAGGTTTTCTGGGCTGTGAAGTGGCAGCAGTGGGGACACTCCAATATCCCACGCTTAACTACACATTCAGAGTGTGCCGAGGTTTCCTGTCCACCGAGGGTGCTTGCAGAACCAACAGTTAGAGCTTTCCACCTGCCTTTTTTGGATAAAATATCATTGAACATGCAGGAAAGGTCCTTCCCTACGCTTCTGCCAGCTGTCATGGATTACTGCCTCTGAACGGCTTTCCCATGAAAAGCATAAATAAATAGATGTCTTTAAGCTCCTGGCATGAAGTCAAGACCCCCTCCCTCTTTTCTTGAGGGTTTTTTCCCCCTTTTCTCAGACAGATTAATGTCTTGTCTTTAATGGCTTGTTCTGGTCAAACATCAACCTCCCCCCAGCCTTCTGCCTGTTGAGGAGAAAGCGAGGAGGTCACCGTGGGGTGGGAAGCTGGGCACTTGGCCCTCAGGAGGTAGCAGGTCCAAGCTTTGTGGTCTAACCTGTGCTTCTGCCAGTTGTGTTGGTCTTGGGATCAGATGAAAGTGGGAGAGAGTCGTGTTTATGCAGTGGCTGTGTCATAGTGTTTAGCAATACATAGGATTTGTTTCTGTTGGATATATGGGTTCCAAGTGCCATGTGCTTGGAGATCAGGGGCTGGAGGTGAAACAGGGCAAAGGGAGAAATGAAAAACTTATTGATTGTTTCAGTGCACATGGTAAGGCTACTCTTTCCTGTACGGTTCTGACCACGCCGAGTTTACCCTGTGCAGCAGGAGCTTTCTCTCTGCTGGCTGAGGGATAACGGGGTGTAACACGCAGCGTGAGCTCATTGCCTTTTACAGCATTTCTACCCCCATAATGTAAAACTCAGGAGTCGGACCCCCAGTGTAAAGCTGTGATACCACTTTAAAAATCATCAGAATGGGAAGGAGAGGGCTTTAAATCTGTCACTGGGTCATATTTTTGAGTCCTTCTCTGATATCTAGAAGTTCTTTTTATTGCAAGCTGAGAATCCCAACCCATGCCATGCGTAGAAGGGCAGCTTAAAGAAATGAGTGAAGAAAAAAGCAGTTGTGGAAACTTTAGCCATAAAATCATGGGCATTCCCAGCACAGCACTCAATGTATACGCTGATTAAAGTAGGGAGGAGCCGTTGCCATTTCCTTGCACTTCCCTGGGAACGTGCTGTTTCATCCAAGCAGGGGCTCCTGCAGCCAGATGGAGTTTGCTGTCGTTATGGCACCTTCACACGGGGAAGATCAGGCTGTGTTTCCAGGGCAAACTGCAAACCTGGGAGCTTCACTGGCAACACCAGCCACCCAACAAGAGACCAATAAATTAGAGAGCTGAGATGCATATAGAATCAGGGAAGGGGTGTATCGGTTTGCTGTATGGCAGCGCCTCTCCGAATGATGTCTGTGGTCACTGTTTTGTTCTTAGCTGCCATCCCTGTGATGCTGCCATGCTGGCTTTGCTCCCTCTCAATTCTTTTGTGATTTGTGAGTGATTAAGATAGAGTCAGACAGAAAGCAGGGTTGGCACAGCCAGGCTGTTACCCTATTAGAAGATCCAGATGTACCGAATCAGGGTTCCTTGTGGCTTCTGACGAGGAAGAAACAAAACAGGGCTCTGGTTAGGTTTAAAGGATTTGGTAAGCGCAGATGTGTCATGGGTCTAACTGCCTTTGATGGGTACCAGATGGTGAACAGAAAGGGGAGGCTGGAGCAGTGGGGAGGGCAGAGCGAGGAGGCAAGGGGTGGAGAGGTCCTTTGTGAGCCCCTTTAGGGAGATGTCACATGCGAAAGGTGCTTATGTATGTGTGTATATTGATGTTTATTTATAGATATGTATGTATATCTGTATAAAAGCATTTTGCCCTCCATTGATTCATTAGGACACAGGCTCATTGCTTACCATGCACTTCTCTTTGAACTGATTGTATTGTGGACGTATCTAGCAGCAATACTTGTGTTTGCAGCCCATCTTCATTTCCAGAGGGAGGTGAAACTGCAGTTTCAGCCTGGAGAGCTGGGAGCTTTAGCCAGGAATGCTGACCTGGCTGGGTAACATTTCTCTTGTCTTCACTAGAGTTACATCCCATGTTGGGTCTCAGCCCTGGAAGAGAAAAAGGTGTCACATAGACCTAGAGAGCAGGGGTGCTGTAGTGCTAGCTGCCAGCACCTGGCTTTGGAAGAAACAAATGTTGGGTCAGTTCTTACTATTTCAAATTTTAGTTGGTTTCTGATTCACTCAATCCTTGCGCTCGTAAGGTTTTCTCTTAAAAAAATTAGCATTTGCATGTAATGAGTTGAGAAGGAGAAAAGTGCCCGGTGATGTATTTGCACGCAATGATTTAAACACCACAGATTTTCTCAGTCACTCCTGTCCTAAAAATGCCAAACAAACTGGAAGCAGGTGAGAGGATTGTGTATGGTAAAGGTTCTGGAAGAGGAATATTCATTGACACGTCACTGTTTTCCAATTTGCAGCTTGGAGGATGCTGCGTCTGTAACTGAGAACTGTTGTTGCTTGGGTAATTTGGAGAATAGTGAGTTACTAGGATTAAAAATACAGGCTAAACACCTCATTGGCATAAAGCAGCATAGCTGTTTGGCTTCCAGGGAAACGTACAGGTTCATAGCACCTTCAGGTCTGACATGGTGTGTTTTCCACTATGGTGTTATAATTCAGTACAGTCTGTACAATAATGTAGACTAACTGTCAGCAAGGAAGCGGAGCAGATGGTTCCCTTATGAGCGAGTCCAGGCTCCTTGGGCTGTGCTCAGCCCCTTGGGGAGCTTCACAGGAGCCAAGGTGGCTCTGGCTGTGTGCTGATGCCTGCTGAGGAGGAGGAGGAGGAGGCAGGAGAGCATTGTGAGTGGTACGTCATGATGACCGTGACTTTGAACGTCTCCATCTACTGTAGTAGCAACTGCTCAACCTCGAGCTGTCTCATGTTGGACTTGATGATCCAGTGAGTCTTTTCCAACCTGATGATTCTATGTATATGGAAGAAACACATCCCATGTACAGCTCTTGTGGTGATGGACTGGGTGCTGTCAGAGTCCGGAGCATTTTCTTTCCCTGTTGTTCACAGTACCAGGGCAGGTGGGACATGCAGAGCTGGAAAAATGTTTTGCTGAAACCTTTTTTATTAAAATCAAAACAAAACCATGTTTTTATAAATGGAAATGTTGAGAAAACTAGGTCAACTTGAACATCAGTTACACAGAGAAACATTTTGGAAATAAAAATGTGTAGATTTAGAAAATGCCAGAATTGGACTGGGGGCTTTTGCAGGGTAGTTTTATGTGTGCACCTGTTTCTCTGATAGGATTTTTTTGCATTTCATAGTACATTGAGTCACTATATTACTGAGCCAGCATAATATGGTGTGATTTGATATTTTGCTAATGAATTTATTTACATTTATAAAATATGTGTATTTAGATACACACGATTGTTTTCAAATCATTTGACAGGATGAGAGGGAATGGCCTCAAGCTCCACCAGGGTAGGTTCAGGCTTGACATCAGGAAATAAATTTTCGCAGAAAGGTTCATTGGGCACTGGCAGAGGCTGCCCAGGGAGGGGTATGAGTCACCTTCCCTGAAGGTGTTTAAAAGACAGGTGGACGAGGTGCTGATGGACATGGTTTAGTGATTGATAGGAATAGTTGGACCTGATGATCCAGTGGGTCCTTTCCAACTTGGTGATTCTGTGATTCTGTGATTAAGAGCAGCTGCTATTTAGTATAGTCTGACCCCCCCACCCCCCACCCCCCCGCTCTCCTATGTCAAAAGGTTTCATACCAAATAATAAAATCCTGTATTTCTGATATGCCTGAAGTTGAGCCGAAGCACGATTCAAGTCATTGAGCAGTGGAGGTTGGAAGGGACTGCTAGAGTTCTTTTGGTCCAGCCCCCACCTTGGAGAAGGCCAACCACAAGCTTAGATCAGGTTGCTCAGACTGAGTTTTGAATACATCCCAGGGTGCCAATTCCTCAGCCTCTCAGTGCTGGATCACTATTACGATGAAAGGTGTTCTCTGATATTGCAACACCTTGTGCTGCAACCAGCTCGTCCCTTTGTGCTGCTCCTCTGAAGCCTGGCTCCATCTGCTCCACTGCCTCCTCTTAGGAGGTTGAAGACAGCGAGAAGGTCCTCCCTCAGCCTCCTCTTGAACAAACACGGCTCCTTGCCCGTCACATACTCCAACTCCAAGAGTTGCAAATGCAGACTGGAATATCCATCTACCACCCATTGGTCTGACTCAGGTTTCAGGGATAACGAGGATGCGTCGGCCCAAGCTTCAGCCTGGGTCGCACGTCAATGTGTGCCCTGGCTGGGCTTTCAGCCACGTTATCGCAGACTCTGCTACCTTCTGCTGCTGGAGCTGAGTGATCAAAGCTGCTTCAGAGATGTTAATTCACGTTGTCATCCTGTTTCCAGAGCATCATACAGACCTGCCCTTTGTGCCAGTGGGGGGGATGCTTTCCCCATAACACAAATCACAGATATTTTCATCTAGATAAAAAAGATAAAACATTTCAATTAGCAGTAAACAACAGCTGTCATGGAGAAATTAAAAAATAATAGAGTTGCTCAACTCATATTTTGCATCATGCAGATACTGTTGGGGAAAAAAAAGCAAATATTCCTAACACAAATCTAAGAATTTTCATTTTATGACATTTACTTCAGCTGAAACCAAACCCTTGCCCTGAAGAGGAATGGTAAGACCTGCACAAATGGCAGCAGCTATTCACACTGTACAACTGGCGCTCTTGGCACTTTGGAGCATCTCCCAAGGGTGGATTTGCCGTGCATTACCACCAGCCCAGTGTTCAGCTCGGCAGTGATCCCGGCCAGCCCAGAAGCTACCACAGTGACCCCTGTTTGGGGTCTGTACATGCTCAGGGTGCAGCTTTGTTGTCATTAGGGGCCTCGTATTTGGCATAACCGCTTCCTACCCCAGCAATGTGCCCTGGTTTCCCTCTGCAGCATGCAAAGAGGGGAAGGAACCCTGCTTCCCCGGACTGGCTGGCATGGAGCTCCGCATTCCCTAGGATGGATGGTTTACGTGCCGTCTGCCTATCTTTGTGCAGGCAGATGTAAGGATGTAAGCAGATCTCACATGGGCAGCTGAAACCAGGAAACAAAGGAGGTTGGTGTGCGTGAGCCTTGGGAATACTTGGCTCATCCTGCCATCAGCAGGCTAAATATTTGTAATTTCTATCATAAAAAATTCACCAGCTGCAGAAGTCAATAGAGGGGAAGTAGTAAACATGACATGACATTGCTTTTGTAGCATTGCTCAGAACAAGAAATCTCTTCTTTCAGACAAAGGCAGACGTTGCTGCCTGGATGGACTTGAATACTTTTAGGATCTTGTCAGAGAAATGTCTGCCCCAATTCAGTCATTTGGAAGAGGATCCCAGGTCTCTTTAGAGTAATGAGGCTTGAATGTAATCTCGAGCAGAGTGATTTAAAGTGCGAGGGATGTTTCTTTACCCTGCCTGTTTATAGGGCAATGCATTTTTAATACTGAATGATCCAGAAGTCAGTTCAGGAAGGATGTACAATCAAAGGAAGGAAATAGGTCATAATTTCTCACAAGGGACTACGTGAAACCTTCAGTCATCTTAAACTCCCCATCCAGTCTGTTCCCCTGAGTGCTGGATGGTGCCAAAAGGGGCTTTTTTTTCCCCTCCTGTTGATTTGGCAGCACACCAGCAGCATACACTGAACATCTCAGCTGGGGTCTTTGGGGCCAGAAGGGTAAAGCCCTGCCCCACGGGGCAAACGAGGGGCTGGTTTAGCTTTGCCTGGGGGGATAAGGCACATGTCATTGCTGTGGAGGAGGAGCAATAGCCACCCCCATGTCACTGGAAACTTCTCTGGCTCTTTCGGCTGAGGTCCCAAAGCCCTTATAGCTTCAATGAGAAATGAAATTATCTCTCTTATTTATATCTAGTAGTAATTGCTTCTTCTAATTGCCCTAGTTTGTGGGTCTCTTCCCAGCAGGTTAGGCTGAAATTTCAATTTCAGTTTGATTTGCATAATGACTTGAGCCTCTCTCCCTTGCTCCTTTCTTTGACTTGACACTACGGACTGTCTTGTCCTGCCTGGGGAAGCAGATGCAGTCCTTGGGGTGTGTGTCAAAGGAGGAGAGGTCAAACTCCATCTCCCAGTCAATTCTGTCTTTCAGTGCCACCTCTGAAGTTACACTTATTTTGTCTAACATGTGTGGTGTTCCCTGGCAGCTGCCAGTGGCTGAAGTTGCATGTTACCAGACTTTGTGTTGTACATGAGGAGGTTAGAGGTGCATGTTACTCTTCTTCTTGTATTTTCTGTTTCTTTTCTAAAGGATGGTGTGGGCTTTGCTGCAGGTCCTGCTTAGGTTGCAGCCACACGTGTGCTGTGTGTGGAGACTCTGCAGTCACTTCTGGCTCAGGCTGCGAGGCACAGGCCTGACTGCAGGGGTTAAATCAACATGGGAGGAAGATGAATATGGGATTCAGCTCTTTTAATCACAGAATCATAGAATAACCAGGTTGGAAAAGACCCACCGGATCATCGAGTCCAACCATGCCCATCAGTCACTAAACCATGTCCCTCAGCACCTCATCCACCTGTGCCTTAAACCCCTCCAGGGAAGGTGACTCAACCCCCTCCCTGGGCAGCCTCTGCCAGTGCCCAATGACCCTTTCTGTGGAAACTTTTTTCTTAATGTCCAGCCTAAACCTCCCCTGGCGGAGCTTGAGGCCATTCTCTCTGGTCCTGTCCCCTGTCACTTGGGAGAAGAGACCAGCACCCTCCTCTCCACAACCTCCTTCAAGGTAACTTCTGGAGTAGGTTTCTACGGCTGGAGGAGGAAGGGTTTTGGACCAGGTTTTGAGAGGACAGCCTCCCACCTGCAGCCCCTCTGTGCTCCCGCTCTGACACTGACTTCCCTGAGTTCAACACTGAAATGAGAGCATCCCCATGATTCTTTTGTCTGTCCATCCAGGATCAACCCTTAACACACGTGCCACCATTTAACAGCACAGAGAAGGGGAAGATGGCATGTCCCCCTGTTGGACATCTGTCCCTCTCTGAGCACACCCAGGTAGGCTGGTGCTCTAAGGACAAGGGAAGCTGAAGACGGTGGCTGGGGCTGCTCCCTGGACTCTGCAGCCGTGCTGGCGTTGGGGCTTCTCGCAGCCGTTCGCCTGCTGACAGCTGGAGACCTGCCCGTGGGCTCACAGCAGCTCCCTGACACTCACAAAGTAGGTTTGAGCCAGAAGGCATGAAGCTGCCTTGAAGACAAAAACCCTCCCTGCTTATAGATCACACGTTGTCGTCTAACAGATTTCTTTGGGTAAAGAGCCTATTTTTCTCACTTCCGTCACCATCTTTCAAGGTGTGAAGAGCCTTTAGTTGAGCTGGAAGGAGAGGGAAGGGTTTGTGGTGACGGGACTCAGTTGACTGGGGGTTTATTTTCAATCCACGTCACGAATGTTCTTTTTGACAGTTTCTCAGTTCACAGATTGTGATTTGCAAAAATTGTTGGAAGGAGCTATTATTTTCCCTAATTATAGCAAACGAGCGCTGTTCATCAAAGCCATTGCAGTTTCTGGGCAGGGATGCAGTGTTTCACTGGAACCCATGAGGGTGAAGGGTGACGAGGGGTGTTTGCATTGCCTGTTAACCCCGATGACTCCAAAAAGGGCTCTTGTCCTCTGTGGATGTCGTTTCCTGCTAAGGATGGAGAAGGATAGTGCTACTCTGTGAGTAATCACGGCCTGCTGTCTGCTGCCTGTATGTGGTTGGGGAAAGATGGGATTGGAGAACGACAGGAATATTTTCTTACTAACTCGATATCTGAGCACGAAACATCTAATTTTTATGGATGTGGGTTTACTACTGGTTGCTTTTTTGAAGTGCTTCCTCTAACCCTGTAGCTCTTGGATGTACTTCTGCATCATAATGTAAAGAAAGAAAAGGACTCTTAGATTGAAAAATAACCTCTGCAGGCCATGTGTATCTTTTGTCTTTACATTTCTGGTATGTTTATTTATTTGTGCAAATGAAGAGAGATACCTGCATACGTCTGTTCGAGTATATAGAATACATGGAGCTCTTCTGCAGGTGACTGTGACCGTGTCTCTGTTTTAGAAGACCACGTTATAAACTTCTAAATATTCTAAGCACATGGATATTAAAATACCCAGGCAACCTTTTTTTCTTGCTGAGGTGACTCTTGGAGCTGTATTTTACCTCTAAGCTGCGGTGCTCAAATGGCATCTGGATTGATACAAAAGATTTTGTTGGACTTCCAAGCAGACCCCGTGTCCTCACCCCTGTCAGCTGGTGCTTCTGGGTGTCAATGTCCCTGGCCACGAAGCCTGCCAGGGCCACACAGGGCTGCCGTGCCAGCGAGTTCTGCTCTCCTTGGAGGTCAGGTGGTGGTCTCCTGCTATGTCAGGGAGGGAAGAGGACTCTGTGTGATGGGAAGATGAGGAGTACTGGACAGGAGTGATGGAGCAGTGCTGGCTGTGAGTGTGTCACCAGTTGGGTTGGGTGAAGATGAGTTTTCAGCCACAGGAATTCCTGTGGAGAGAAGGGGGCAGGTGAGGGGTTACGATTTAGCACACATTTGTTATAAACAGGGTTTCACCTGCACCTGGGTAAAGTTGTTGAACTATCTGTTATGCAATTGGCTTTGCAGACTGAGCAGTTTTATTACAAGGAGACCGTTGCCTGCATGCAATGTGCCATCAAGCGGATTCTGTTTCAGCAGTCAGCAAACTTGTGTTTCCATTAGAGGAGCTGCCTCCTTTTGTTTCGGAAAAAGAAAGTTCACTTGAGAGGGAGGAAAATATGTACGTGTCTGTGGCAAGTGTGCTTGTTGTCACTGGAGGCAGGGAAGGGTTAAGATGTGCTGGTTTGAAGCAGCCCCCCTTGCAAAATCAGCCACAACTGCACTCAGTCACAAAAGCTTGTATAGCTCAGCGTCTTGCGGGGTGCAAACCACATTATCGTCTTGCGGGGTGCAAACCACATTATCGTCATCCAGCCAGTAGCTGATAAGCATTGCAGAGTCACAGGATCTCGTGTTTCTTCAAAGCTGTGTGGCCACAGTGACTGGGGGAGGCAGTGGGGTTCTGTTTGTTTGGCATCCAGGCATGCCAGTGGGGGTATTTGCTGCAGCGTGGGATGCAGGGCCAATCCGGAATTGTGGCTCTCGGACATTGCTTAACAGAGTCACTAAGGTTGGAAAAGACCTCTAAGATCAGCCAGTCCAAGGGAGAGTCTAAAGGACGATTTAGGAAAACAGCAAAACCTCGTGAGATTTGCTGATAGCAGTTTGAGATTTGGCTTTGATAGAGCGGTGTGTAAGACTAAAACTGCCAGTAAAGCCTAGTTTTCCTCAGCTGAGATTTGCTGCTGTTTGTTCATGGTGTTGGTGTTGCAAGCCTCAATTCTTCTGACCAATTTCCCCACTCCTTCACCTCAGTAAGCAGCCTATCTCCCAGACCTACTGCACCTAATTAAACTGCAAAAGTTGGTATGTTTCTGATAATAGACCCTAACCTGTCTGCTTTGGCCTTTCAGATACATTCAGATATTGCATCCCAGTTATGATTTCACTTGATGATCATGGGCAGTGTATAATTTGGGTCTGTAAAACTATTTGTTTTAAGAAGCCACTGACAATATTTTAAGCCCAAGTTAACTGCAAGTGCTTCATATGATCTGTCAGTCAGTCCACAGAGTCTCATGGTGGATAGACCATGTGTTGGCTTGTCTGACACTTTGCAAAGATACTGACAGTGACACGTATCAAGCAGGTCTGCCTCTCAGCTGCTTTGTCTACAGCTTCCTATTGCCAGCTCATTTAACTTAAATTATCCTGTATTGTGTGATCAGCCCCCATATTGGGTTCAAAATGCAGATGACGTTTGCATCCAGACACCGATTGCTGAACATCAAGTGCCTGGATCCGTTCTGCTAACAGCTCTAAGTCTGTCTCCATGTTTTTAATTTTGATAAAATAAGGATCTAAATGCAGACCTGATGCAGCTTTCTCATGATGACTTTAATAAGCATCCTGTCACTAGGAGAGATCAGTCTCATTTTAAACAAAGGCAGCCTTCTGGAGAGCTTTAACTTAGAGATGGAAGGATTATCATCACGCTCCTCTCAGGATTTACACTGTATGTGGTATGGGTTCTGTGAGAACTGGAATTGATTTGGTGCAACTACAGGAGACCCCGAAATTAGCACTTAATGGTGACATCCAAGAGTGGGTCAGAGGATTTATCATGCTGATCATCCTTTATTTCTAGGACCAGTGTATGTGGAATCATAGAATGGGTTGGGTTGGAAGAGACCTTAAAGATCATCCAGTTCCAGTGGATACCATAGCTTTGCTTACTCAGTGGTCTACCCAGTGTGCAAGTGTGCTTGTCAGACAATGGTGTGGCGCTAGGAAAGTGGAAGATCCCTTCCAGCCCCTCATATTTGATGATGCATTTTGAACACTGAAGGGGGGTCTTGGTGAGCTGCATCCAAGAACTCAACATCTGCTTCACTTTAGCCCTGACGTATAGATAGCAGAGCTCATGGGCTGGCTAGATGATGAGTTAAGTTCAGGTAATTCTCCTGTATAATGCCCAAGCCCTGTGGGTTGTTCAGTCATATGTTTTGGTTGCTATATGCTGTTGGAGAGCTGTCAGAATGATCATGGAATAGTTTGAGTTAGAAGGGACCTTAAAGATCATCCAGTTCCATCCCCCTGCCATGGGCAGGGACACCTCCCACTGGATCAGGCTGCCCATCCAATGTGGCCTTGAACACCTCCAGGGATGGGGCAGCCACCACTGCTCTCAACAACCTATTCCAGTGCCTCACCACCCTCAAAATGAAGAAATTCCTCCTTATGTCGAGCCTAAATCTGCCTCTCTCCAATTTAAAGCCATTGCCCCTCATCCTATCACTACAAGCCTTTGTAAACAAGCCCTCCCCATGATGTTTAACAGCTTCTTGGAAGCTGGACTTTCGAGTTGTGTACATGCTGTGTGCTGCCGGTACATAGGTATGGAGAAAATCCCTGCTTTTCGGTGACTGTTTATGTCATGCTGCGTCCTCCGATTTGCCTAAAAATCCAATATTGCAATTAGATGGAGCAGCGTACCCACAGATGACAAAACAATTAAACAGCAGTGAAACATAAAGGGGAAAAATTAACTAGTAACCAAATTCATTTGACACAGAGATCAAAACATATCGATGGTGTCTCGCAACTCTGATAATTCCATTGAGCTGTGCAGTGCTGAACGTTGATGTTCACACGCAACCTCTGATTAACAATAAGTAGGGCTGTCATTTTGACATAGCTGGATAAACCGATATTGAAAAATCTATTAACTATATCAGACTTGAACAAGGAGTGCAAATCTTATATTATTTCAGTTGTAATTAGGTGGGAGATGAAATCACAAACAGGGAAGTTTACTGAATTTTCTTCTGACGGTGCAGAGATGCTGAGTTTTTGTTGTTTTGGAAAGAGGTTGGGGGGTTCCAAGGGCTCAGTGCTGCTCAGGGGACACAGGGCTGTGAGGTGACTTCTGTAACATGCAGAGAACAGGTTTGCAAGTTCGATATTAGCTACAATCCTCCTTGAGATAATGACGGCTGTAATGAATGTCGTTGCATTTAACTGGAAACACTAGTTCAGTGGTTTTACAACCCAGAGACTGCCTAATTGGTTCTTTGAATAGATAAACATTGCTATTTAGGTGGTTTGCTTTAGGATGTTTTGCATTCTATTCCTATTAATAATGGAGGTCATGCCATTGAAAAATGTAACATTCTAAAAGTGCAATTTTAAACATAATTCTCTCAGGGAAACAGAAATAAGGACACCTATTCCATCCTCAAGACCATTGAGGTTGTAAAGGCAGGCTTTCCAGAGCAAGGCTTCCTCTGCAACTTGAGCTGCATGTACACAGGACGTGAGCTTAGTTTTATTCTGTGGCTTTGTGCTGGTGTTGCCACACCAGGGTTGTGACTTGGTCCAAGGAACTCAGAGCAGTCTAGTGGCTTTGAATAAATCCACATGCATTTTGTGGGGACCAGAAAGTCATTATTTTGATATTGGTTATTGAAGGTGGGATTTATCTTACCTACCTTTTGCAGGTTTAGATCCCCATGTAACTAAGGATGTACAGAGGGTGATTTCTCCCATGTGATGATGAGGAGGGGCTGAGCCCGTGCTGACAGCCTCTCCGTCCGTTGGCAGTGGAAGCTGGTGTATGTGCTAAGCTTATATGAGATGAATTTCACCAGCATGTAGTCTCCATCCTGATTTCATTTCATTCTGCTGATTTGGGGGTTGGAACTAGATGATCTTTAAGGTCCCTTCCAACTTGAACTATTCTACGATTCCATGATTGTCTCTAGTGACTCACCACCGCTGTGCTGCTGTGTACGGGACAACCCTCTTTCGTGTTTGACAAGTACAAAACCAGGGTAGAAGGCGTTAAGTGAGCTCCCCAAATGTACCCAGGGAGTTAGCGACGGGCAGAGAGCGTGTCTTTCCAGAATGACAATGTAATACTGTGACCAAGGAAATATTTCTTGTCTTCTGTCAAAGCCTTTCCAGTTCCTCATGTGGTGGGAACGAGCGCTGAGCGCCAGGGCGCTCCCAGCACACAACGCAGCGTCCCCACTCAGGAACTCTTCAGTTTTTGCTGCAATTCAAGGAGCTGTCGAGCTCCCTGGAAGCCAGTGGGCATGTTGCCATTAGCTTCAGTGAAGCCAGGATTTTATCTTCATCATACAGCCCTGCCTCATTCTCTGTCCGATGTTTGAGCTAACTGAGACATAAATTCAGTTCTGATGCTGGTTGGTAAGAAGTGAAAAATGAATTTCTGTCAAAGCGGGATATATTTTCAACTATGTTTAATAGGGTCAGTATCATATCCCAAGAGGTCAGGACCTCTTTCTAACAAAGTTTACGATAATAGATTTAACTTCTATTAGTCTATTTGCCTTCTTATTTGCAAGGAAAGGAACAGAGGAGCTTTAAGAAATAGAAATGATTTATGTCAGGTATAGAATGCTTTGCTCTTTCTCATGTACTTCACTCTTAGAGGAATGAACAAATAGTCTGAGAATAAATAAGGGAATATTTATATTCTTTCTTGGTCTCAGCTGCCCGACGTCTTTCCTTCTGGAATGGCAAAGGGTGCTGAATAATTCATGCAAGCAGTCATAAATCCTTCCTTCTCCTTCTCCCTGGCTCAGGGGGACACCTCGTTCAGATGCTATAAAACTTGTGGCTATTGACTGTGTGTTGGAGCTCCCCACGTTGAAGTCCAGGAGCTTGCCTGCAGTCTAAAATGTCACTAACGAGAGTGGGCTTGTTAGTATGCAAAGTAGCATCAGCTCCCCTGCATTTTGATAGGGACAGGGGCAGCTAGGAGGAGCTCAAATGGGGCTTTATACTGGGGGGACTCGCACTGGCAGGTTTTCATGTTTCGCCTCTTCACCATTAAATAAGACAGAGATGAGGTTTTAAAAGGAGGATAAGAAGCAAGGAGAGGCCACTGATTTCTCTGCTACACAAATCTGTCAGCAATCTGTGCAAACAAAATCTTGTCCTGGTGCTGGATAAATACTTGTGGACTGAACAGAATATGTGGTAGGAAATCATCGTGTGTATTTCCAGATGGACGGAGATTGTTGGATCTCCACTTTCTTTTATGATGTCAGGGAACAGTATAGCAGGAAGAGTTGTGTGGCTGATTAAATGCTTTTGGAACATGACTTCATTTCACAATAGCTCTGGTTGCCTGACCTCGTAGTGCAGGAGCAGCCACCTTCTCTTGCTCTGCCGTGTAAGGTGCCCAGCCAAGCTCAGAGTTTCTGGATGGATGTCTGGAGGTGGTGGTGACACATTGCTGAGGACTCGGCCCTCTCTGCCTCTGCTATCAGGCTGATCTCTGCAGTTGTTAGCATGACTCTGTGTGAGGCATGCACACACAAACTGAAGCGCAGAACTGAGCGAAAAACTACAGCATGAAGGCAGTCCTGAGCTGACAGCATTATGAATAATGTGTCTGCGACTTCTGAATGCATGAATATAATCTTACTTCCTGAAATGCATCAACAAAATGTAAACACAAGCGATCATTAATTTTATTGCAGTTTTTTTTTTCCTTTTATGGAAGCTTTGAAGTGTTGTAAGTTTGAATTTGAACCATCAGTGACTCGAGTTCAAAATGTAGGCTTGACTCTCAAGAAGATCTATGTGTGTACTTAGTGATTCTTCTGAAAGAGTTCCCAACTGGAGCCTGTCTGTCAGAGAGACTTTGCACAAGAGGACTGCTGTTAGATTTGAAGCGTATGTTAGCATGCACATTAAGTCCATCTATCAGGGCTCCTGACACCCATTAACGCAGAGAGAACAACTGCGCTTACTGGTAAAGAGAAACATCTTTGGCTGGATGAGTTGCATGTATCATAGAGACTGCTAGACATTGCCACAAGACCCAGATCAACTGGAATTCCAGTAGGATTGGCCAGTGTTGTAAAAATCCACTAAAAAAATGTGTGCTGGAAAGAGCAGAATAACTTTGCAGGACCCATGGCAGAAGCCTGCGGGACTTCAAGTCCCTGTGCAAAGGGAAGGATGGCTTGAAAGCACCAGCTCAGCTGTGAGGTCCATCTGGAGGACACACAGCCCCCTGCAATGCCCCTGCCTGATGGGGATCCTACGCAGCATCACAAATTCTCCTAAGCCTGCTTGTTTTGAAAACAATGAATTTATTTATAGCTTTCAAATATTATTAGGCTCAGAAGAATTATAACACTTTAAACAGTGAACCATGTCTGTTTGGATGGAAAGCAGAGATGTGATTTTCAAGGCCTCTTCAGCTGGAAGAGCTGCTTGGAAGGATGGAGTTGTTGCAGAGAGAGTGAGGAATAGTTCAGGGAGAGGAAAAAAAAAAAAGCCTGAGCCCTTAAATGGGTAATCTTGGTGTTTGTATGCTCAGGATTAACGGCAGGACATATTGCATGGAACTGCGGTCGGGGATGACGTTTCTAGCTACTTTATGTATTTGTTCTTTTGGAGGGTAGATGAAATAGCAAGTGTTCAGTTGGACTCCAGCCCTCTCTTCCCAAAGCCAGTTATTACTCTGCCACTGGCAGAGGTGCAGAAGAACAGCGATACCTCCTGCTACAGAAGGGAAGCAAGGGGAGCTATCAGCAGGCAAACAGAAACGGCCTTGGAGGTTTGCTTAGAATAGCAGACAAAAGTTAAGCTGTTAGTTCTAGACCCTTCAAGGGTCCCTGAAAACCGTGCCCTGCTCCAGCCAGCTAAGTCCACCAATAATTTTCAGGCTTCCACCAAAGGATGAAGTCTCTGAACTGGGTGACAAGAGGGGACCATGTGAGGAGATGGTGTAGGTACTGGCTAGGAAGCTGAGTTTACTGCTCCAGACTGCTAAAGGCTCCACGATCATATGATTTGCAAGAGAAGATGCTTGGGTCAGGAAGGCTTTTCTGAGATCCTGTTGCGTGGGGCTGTGGTGGTTTGATCTTTCCTTGAAAGCTCCAAGACCCTGGGTGCTGGCACCGCACAGGAGATGGGGCTTTGTAGCCACATGCTTTACTCATGTCTGTGTCCAACTTTGAAGCCAGAGCATTTCCAGTGAAATTCCCACTCCTCTGTGCTGCACGCAAAGCGCATCTGCCGTGGGCTCCCACTGCGTCCTTCGGGTAGAGGTTGTTCAGTCATCGTGATAACACAGCCGTGCAGGCACCGTGCTTACTCAGAGTCAGAGCAGCCTCTTTATTTATACAGCCACTGCCTCCTCCAGCGAGTCTAAAAATAAAAAGCTTGCTCTGAGTAAGCAGATCCACCCGCCCTCCCTGAGAGATTGCTGTGATGTAACAACTTCTTTTTTCCTCCTGTGGGGAGCAGGGATTCAGCCAGAGCAATGACTTGCCGTGGAGCAGGGTGTCTCGGGGAGGACTACAGCTGAGGATCGCTGGCTGCCGCGGAGCTGACAGTGCTGGCAAGCACCACCTCCCACGCCGACGCGCTGCAGCGAGGCCCCGTGGCACAGGGAGAGTTCACACTCATTGATTGCGATGGGAAGCGGCTCACATCTTGCCCCAAAGCTGACAGAGAAAAGAACATTTCAGTGGAGAGCGATGATGTTCGAGAGAAGCGGCGCGGAGGCTCGAAGCAAGGCAGCCTGTCAAGTGCTAAAAGGGCCTGCAATCTGCGTAGTGTCATAATTAAAGTGGCTGCCGTTAACTGCTGATGCAAATTAGGAAAGGGATATCAGACACATCAAGCCTTTTGCTCCAGTGCCCTCAAATGCTTAGGAAAACCAGGTGGTTTAAAGGAGCCTGTACTCGCATTGTGCTTTGCTTTCAGAAGTTACACCTGAGTGAGCTGAGTTACATCGAGGTCTGGGGAGCTGCTGTGTCAGATGCTGCAGAAACACGGACCAAAAGGGCTCAGCTCTGCCTGGCTGCAGGAATTCACCAACCAAACCACCCCCACCACCTCCAGGCGATGAAATAGCGTAGGAAGGGGAAGCACAGAGAAACCTAACAATGTCCAGAGTGACAAAGGCAAAATTAGTGCAACGGGTATGGGGTACCTGACTAGCTCTGTGTCCTCTTGGTCACAAAGTTTAGCAGGCCAGCTTTGGTTAGTATAATTAATAAGAGAAGTTCCTCCCAGGGAAATTCAATGGGAGGAGAGTTCTTGTTAGCTCCATCCTGAAGCTTGTCAGAAATTCAGGGGCTTTGGATGATGTTTTATAGATTGCCTCTTCATTATATGGAAGACCTTGATGCATTGGCTCTGCAGTCACACCACACAGACTCCCCTTCTCACCTTGTAATTCTGGTTTCCCAGAGATCACAGCATTCTTTATCTTGACGGTTCATTTTCTAGATCCTTCTTTCCCAAAACAGCCACAAAATAGGAAAAGAGAATGCAGGACTAGCCCAGTGGGTGATGTGTTCCAGCTGCTTTCTGTGATGCTGAAGAGTACCAAGCTCTGCAGTACAGACACCAGCACAAGTGTTTACTGCTATAAACCCAAGCAGAAGAATCTTCCTGACCGTGGAAAGTAATCAGATGATTTGGAGGGCTGACGAGTTTATTATCTTGTGATGTTCAGCCTAGTTCTTACAGCTACAAGTGCCATTCTGTGTCATTCACTGAAAATAGTGGTTGTCAAACTGTTTGCCCTGGTAGGACCCTGTGGCAAGAAGTTCCACAAGGTAATGTACTTACACCAAAAATTGTATTACCTTTGCAATTCCACTGGCCGCTATTTGCTTTTACGGAGAAAGGAGGTCTTTTGGGGTCATGTTCTGATGCTTTTAGCAACTGAAGAGATACAATTGATGAGGAAACGCTAAGGCAGCAGACCTGCCAGGGTGTAAGTGGAGCTGGCTGTGTGGTCATGAAAGCGCAAAATCTGTAGGTGATGGAAGGTGAGAAGAGTTAGAGAGTGCAGGGCGGCCTGAGTCTGATTTACTTGGGAAATTGCTGCATTTCTAGGAATTTACTCCTCTCTGCTAGCAAATGGGGAGTCTAGACTTGAAATGAGAGCAGATGGTTGCGCAGTGAGATGAGCAGCTGGGCTGAATCCCATCTCTCCTTGTTTTCTGCCCACTTGGAGCAGAGAGGGCTTGTCCACAGGTAGGAGCTGCTGTTGGGCAGGAGAAGGCTGGGTTTGCTTGTACCTGGTGCCATGTTTCAGTGCCCTTTAAACCCTCTACAGCCAGGCCTGCTGCTGGCTCTGAAAGGAGCCTGGAAAATGAAGGCATTAAATGGTATTCTGCTGAGAGGATCTATGTATTGGAAGATCAGTAAAGAAAATGGATTATTATAGACCTAATAGTACAGAAATCTTTGTAGTCGCCCGTGACCTGAGTAGAACTTTGTGTAATGATGAGAACAGACATTATTATATACCAGATATTAGATTTTACAATCAATTTTATTAGTTTTAATTGATTATAAAATAATGGAGGTTGCATTTAAGGAGCCTGCTTAATAATCTGTAATTATAATATGCTTAATTATTGTAAATTTGATAGGGCAGTAAAGGTATTAAAATAAATAGAACAGTAGAGGTGCTCATTAAAATTGCATCTGACCTCTGTGCATTGAAACTTGCTGGAGTGAATGCAGTAAAACTGGCTGCAGCGGGGAGACAGTGGGAGCTATTAATTCCCAGTTCACAGGTCTTGGCAAGCGTGATGCAAATAAAGTCAAACTTAACTATCTATCTCACATGAAAAAAACGGAGGGGACTTTGCTGGAAGATGAGTAGCCTGTGAATCGGTGATTGTGGCAGCTGTGGAGCTTCAGATACTGGAACACGGCACACGTGTGATTCACGGCAGTTTGTGAAGACAGACGCTCCTGCAGTCGCAGTTTGCTCTGGCGCATGCATTGGATTCAGAGCAGGATTTAGACATTTGGATGCTTATCCAGACCTGAGCAGTTGGACTGGAAATCTTTCAAGAACTGATGTTTGAAGACTCTCTTAGATCCTTGTTGCCAGACCTGGAGAGCGTTTTGCGATCTGGAAGCAAGCGATGCTTTAGGGCCAAATTTGCAATTAAGTTTTTTGTTCTCCTTTGGGTGGGGAAGAAGATCGGTTCACTTCTGTGTTTTGAACATTCTCTTGGTGGGTTGTTGCCGGCTACCCTTTTATCCTTAGGTGCTATGAGCACATAACGTGGAACCAGGAGGAACACGGAGCTCTGGACTGAGCTAAATGTACGACAGATGTTGCTGCTGGACTCTTTGGTGCCTCTTCTGGATGTAGGTTTCTGCTTCTCTGAGTGCCCTTAGGAAATGGTGCAGCAAGCTGCTGTATGTTGGTGCTCTGAAAATGTGGATTTTGTTTTCTGAAGGGGACAATGGTCCCCGAAAAGTAATTGGGTGATTTTTTTAAACCAGTTTGCATCTAAACCGTGTGTGTTGCAAAGGAGGACATGACAATGTGTCTAAAGAATCTTGTGTATTATAGACAGTTTCTTTCCATTGAGAAATACAATATAGCAGACGCTCTTTTACCGAGGTGGTTTTTTATTGCTCTGAGAATCCAGAACTTGCATTTTCTGCCCCAGTGGCAGGACAGTGCTTTCTGCAGGGGCATCCGCATCATTCCTCCCACTGCCTCAGAGTAGTTGGGGTTTCCTTACTGCTGTCAGGTTCATCTATCTGGGCATCAACCTCAGGATGTGTCTATACCCTTAGCAATTGCTTGAAAGATTCCTTCATTTCTGGCTGCTCCCAGTGCAGAGGCTGCGCACGCCTGGGTCCTGTGGCACCTGCTGAGCAAGGACCCAGGGACAAGCCTCTCCAGTGGCTCGGTGTCCGCTGCCCACTTCAGGCCTTTGAAACGCCGTAGGCAAATACAGAATCGCTGCTCCCTGCTCTGCTTCACCAACGCGTCATCCTGGGCAGAGTTTTCATTTTTGTAGGTGACCAGTTCTTCACGTGAGCCTGGCCAGGGGATAGGAGCTGGCACTGAGCTTCCTCCTTCCCTGTAGTTTTGGAGGAATGGTAATTTCCACATTAAATGTGAAGGAGGCATTTCATCCTATCACAAGGACACGCTGTTTTGCATTGATTTGACGAGAGGGCATTCGCCCTTCCTGGGAGTGAGGGATGGGTCTCAATAGGATATTCCTGTCTCTGAATGCAAAACTCCTATTTCTACCTGCTTCAGCCTGTATATTCAGCCTCATTTTTGCATGGCACTTATATGGACCTAAATATTTCACCAGCTTGCAAGATAACACTATGGCTTGTTTGGTATTTTGTAATCAGTTATTAGGACAGGGCTTTCCTGAAATAAAATATGAGGGCAAAGGAAAGTAACATGCCTGTGGCATTAGAATGCTGTTAGCAAGCTTGAGGCGTATCAGAGAGATTGGTCCTGGGAGTAACATTTGCTGCCTTTCAGCTTTTGAACTTCTTTTTTTTTTTTCATTTCCCTGTTTCTGAGGTCTGGGATTTATCCTGAATTTAAGAACTGACGGGTTTTGATCATTAGAATAGGTATCACTGTTCAGTGGGGAATACATGTGCCAGCTGAGATGTCTCTTAAAGCCAATTTGTACTACCAGTTATACGAGATGATTTCTCGAGACTGTAATGTATTTCAGCTTTAGATTCTCCACTTGTATTAAGGGTTCATCTCCTGGTCCTTCCAGCCAGAACTGCATTTATTCGCCCTTCCCAGCCCCCTCCTGGTGCCCCAGACACTCAGGCCTCTTTGTCGGTGTGAATACGTACTGAACCACAGGAAAATGGCAGTGTAAGATTGAGAATGTGACTTTGATTTACTAAGACTGAGCTCTCCTAGAGCTGCAGGCATTTCTGTATCCAGACCTCATCTTTTTGTGCTGAGGATGTGCTCGCATTTAAGCACGTAGCAAGCCCTCAAACTTCTCTGTAAGTAACTGGTGGCCCAATTTTGATGCCTTCAGTGTATTGAAGAGCAGAAGAGTTAAGATCATAGTTAGAAACTGTTGCACAGAAATCAGAATTGTTTATAGGTAATGTGTATAAAGAACATTTTCCCCTTGTAGTAGTGCTGGCCCTCTCCAGTGATGACATTTATACACTTTGGTAGGATGACTGTGAGCTGTAAATCTGGGAAGAGATGCCCAAGACTTGGGATTCAAGCTGCTGGTATCCTGAATTTCACAATCCATGCGTTCATCTGCCTGAAACTTCATTGTTTACTATTGTGGCTGGGTGTTTTGTTCCCAAAAATTTGTGGTTGGAAGGTGGGAAGGGAATGGTTTCAGGCACGCAGCCTGACAGATAAAGAATGATACCCTGGTCCTGGAGGAGCTGGTGAGAGCGGAGGCAACTATTACTGACTGGAGAGAGAACTTGCCTGCCTCCCTTACTAGAGAAGGCATTTGCCAAATTCCGCTTCCCAGTTATTATTTTTCTAGGGACGTGCACTCTTAGCTGCCAGTGGCAGTCGCTGTTGTGTCCACAGCTTGTATCGACAGACCCAGCTTCTTAGCCTTGGTAAGAACTCGGTTCGTCCCTGCTTGCCTGCAGCTGGTGGTGGAACACGCTGCTCGGGGTTTGTCTGTCTGAACTGCAATGTCTAGTAGAAAAATACAGAAAGAAATCACTCTGCAGCCTTGCAAGTAACGCAGAGAACACACAGCATATTCAGACATGTCTGAGTGGTCATGGACAGGATTTTATTCCATTTCCCATGCATCTGTGCATAAGGAAGAACCATGAAAGGAAAGGAATGGTAGGAATGAAACATTAGAATGCCATCGAAGATCCCACTAAACCATCCTGCTGGAAATGCAGCCTGGCACAGTAGGTCTGGTTTAGATTTTCCATGTATTTGAAATCTTCTGTTGAAAAATTAAGCCTCTGTTTTAAAGAAATGAGTCCCTAAGCGGAAAAAGAAAGAGCCCAGCTGTTAGTAAGGCACTTAAGGTTATTTTGCTTTTTGTTGGTTTTTGTTTTGGTTTAAATCCTTCTGGAAAGTGCAGCTGATACTGCTGCTTGTTGAGTTGTTTAGAGAACTCTGTCATGTCTGAGTGGGAGCTCAGCTCGTGGGTGGGCGATGGGGGAGCTGGCCCTCAGCTGTGTCCCGGGCTGTGCAGCAGCAGCATCCACAGGGGTTACTGCACAGCCCAGAAGTGCAAACCTAATGGCCATCTTAAGGGTTTCCCTGGCATCTGAAGCAATAAAAAAAGACAAGACATCCAGGAAATGTTTAATGTTTCTAAAGTACTCGTTTGAATGGGTTGAACTTTGGTGGGGGAAACATCCGTATTTTGGTTCATGTGTACAGTCGAGCGTAGTGGCTCTAAATTACAAAACAATTCCCTCAAGTCCATGTGTTCTTGTTGGTACCAGGTAACTATTTTAATGATGCTTTGCCCTTGCTCTCAAGGCAAAGCCACAGTCGAGCCTGCAGGGGTAAGGAGGCAAGGATGTGTTTTTGTAGGTCTTCATGTATTTACTCTCCTGCTGCCCCAGGAGGGGCCACGGCAGCCCTTGTTATCAGGCTGTCAGAAGAATTGAGAATCAAGTAGTTGCATGAGCAGCAGGATGATTGAAGGCCAGTTTCCGATGGACTTTTATCTCATAATTGATTTCCTCTGTGGGTTTGTGCTGTCTAATGAGGTGTGAGCTAACATGCCAGCCTTCCCCGCGGTGGGAGGTGAGAGAAGCCAGGCGCCTCTTCACTATGTGGCTGCAATCTCCTCACTGAACTTCTGAGAACTTGGTAGGGTTGAGACCTCTGCCCTGCTGTCAAATTTGGTTGAAATTAGTGGATTTCAAAAGTTACTAGAAGGGGGACGGATAGGCAAACACACACAGAGAGGATGAACTTCTGTACCCCTTGCTCTTTGAAAATTAGGCTTAAAAAAAGAAAGGAATTGAGAAATTGCTTTGGTCTAAAGAGCTTCCTTTGTCTGCATTAATCCGAGGATGGGGGAGTGGACAGCGAAGGGTTGGAGAAGGCAGGGCAGGAAAAACTGGTGATTATCATGATTATAATTCCATGCTAAAATATTCTCTCTTGCTTGGAGTGCTGACAAGTGTATTGGTAACTGCAGAGGTTCCCAAGGACTTGAGCAAATAAACAAAAAGTGGAGTCCTGGAGCCGTGTTTGGGAGAGCTGTGGTTCCTAGCACTGTCTGAAAGGAGGGGAAACTTCCCCATGCTCAGCTTCTCCAGAGCCGACTGATCTCTTCCTGCTCTTTTTGGGTAACTATTTGCTGGAAAGACTGGAAGTAGGCTGGGTGCTCTGGCCTGGAAGGGAACTATTGGAATGGAGAAGATTAATAGAGAATATCTGTTACCGCTTGAAGATCTGGAAAACCATTTTACTCCGTTAACCCTTGAGCAAAATGTGGATGTTTAGGCAAACCCTGGGAACCCAAAGTGCTCTATTAAGCCAGTTCAGATTTAAAAGAGAGTTCCTGAATGTTTGGAGACTGTACTGAAGTGTCCTTCCATCTATTAAGCACTATGTATCCTTAGGCATCCACACAGTTTAATAGCGTTAGCCCCAGTGGAAAGCCTCTCCAGGCATTGCTGGCTGCACTAGAACACGTGGATCATTTAAACGTTAACAGCTTTGGTTATTAATTATTGTGGAAAATGCGAGGGTGGAGAATGCTGAACTGGAACTGTTGTCCCACGTCGTACTTTTCCCTTGATACGTTATCAAATCCATTTCTGCCGTAAGCTGAGCAAAGCGTTTTTAGAGCAGCGTGATGGGGAGCAGAGGTTGTTTTGCCGCCTCCTTGATGTAAGAGTTTTCTCTTGACAGTGATGATGGAGTATCTTTTCTGTGGGGTATACAGATGATGGGATTTAACTGCATTTAATTTAGTGGGAGCTCTGTTTTATCAGATGGTGGGAAACTGTCTTATAAAAATTGTGCCTTGAACGCATCCTGGGAGATGGCATAGAGCGAGGATGGTCTGGAAGCTCTTAGGGACTGGAGCTGTGTTTGTGGTGAAGGCTGGCTCAGCCCCTTCTCTGGAGGCTTTTTGGCTAGCTCGTGGAGCTTTATCACATCATTTCACCTCCCTGCATGTCTGTGAACTGGGTGCGATAACACTGATGTTTAATTCAAGCACGGTGGTTTCTGAAGTTGAGGTGCTTGAGCACCAAGATACTCGCCGTGGTCCATGGGAGTGGAAGAGTTTGGAGCGCTGTACCTTCAGCCAGTGCCTGGCTTCGTGGACACCGTAACCAGAAGCATCACAGTGGCATCCGGTGGGTCTTTTCCAGCCTGGTGATTCTATGATTCTATGTGCTAGGGATCTAGCATTTTGGAAAATGGAACGTGTATGTGACTTCTAGAAAGGGCGACTTGAGCTCCCTGGAAAGCCTGGCTCAACCTGCAGTGCTGAGACCTTGCAAACATGCCCACACTTCAGTATTCATGAGCCTTCAGGTCCTTTATGTTGTCAGTCAGAGTTCATCGAGCACCCATGCTTCTTGGATTTATCTCAGTCTTCAGTAAAGTCTGTTTGTGAAGCGCTGCTGGGTTGTGTGGGATGTCCAGGGTGAGTCACACGCTCGGTGGTAAATAAGATCTGCCTCTTGCTTAGTTTGCATCCAGCTAATACAGCTGTAATTACTGAATTGTATTTCCTGGACACTTGGAAGCAATTAGCTCAATAGAAAACTAATGTGTCTTGCCAAGTTTAGGCTTAAAATTGTTTCTGTGGTTGGATGCAGTAATCTTCTATTAGATTTAAGGGTTTTAAAAAATATTTCACTAGTGCCTGGTTTGATTAGCACGTAATGTTGTAAGGCTTATTTGGTGAGGTGGTATAGAGATCTTAAATGAATTTGGAATTAAATCGGTGCTGGCTAAATTCCCGCTTTACTCAAGGCCCAGCAATCCCAGCGTTACGGAGTCTGGGTATACAACACTGTTGCTGGCCTACTGACCCACAGTGGAGGTATAAGCTATGAGAACAGGAAAGACTGTATTTTGGGGAGTTTGGTGCAATTTCAGCAAGAATTAGACTTGTGTGAATGGTAGTGAACTTAAAGAACTGCTTTCCACCCTGCTCTCTTACTCATTGATGGCAATACTCAGCTGAGGTTGGAAAGGGGGATTGGCAACTAGCTGTTTCCCTACCTAGTTAGGAGAGATGATGAGGATTCAGGAGGCAAGCTAGCAGCTTCAGGTAGGAGGAACCCCTGGAGATGCAAGGGGATGAATCAAAAATGTAGCAAGCCCTGGCAGAATTCACCTGAAAGGGAAGAGCTTCAAAGACTTCAATGCCATAATGCATCCGCGCTGAACTTGCCCATGTGTTAAAACTTCCTGGACTCTGACACTGTGGGCTGAATTGGGAGCTCTGGGAATTCTGTTTGCGTGGCTTCTTTCTGGTTTGTGAATTATAATTAACGATAATGAGATCTGAAGACAAAAAAAATGAATGAGTGTGTGGATGTGGGTGTCTGCACCGCAAAGCCCGGGATGCAGCTGTACAGCTGGACCGGAGAGCAGCCGGGTCTGCTCGCTGCCCAGGGGAACGGTGCTGTTGTGCCAGATCTGCAGGACAAGCCAGGCACTAACAGCAATTTAATATTGTTGTCAACAGCAGGATTAGGCACAGTATCGCTAGATTTGTGTAGGAAGAATTTCTGGGGAAAGCAGATGTAATTTTTTTGGAAGAGCTTCATATCCTGTGTTGGTGGAGTGTGAGTCCTCCTTGTTTTTCTGTACGCCAATGGGTTTTCAAGGTTGCTTTCCAGTTTTAGGTATTGAATTCTATATTGTTATGCTGGATTTTCAAGACTGGATGGCTGTTTTGCCTTGGTTTCTCCTGCAGTTTCTGGTGTGCTCTTTGGTAAAGGGTCTAGAGGAGGTAACGTGTGTCTTGAGTGCTGTAATAGTGCCCGTGAACCTCTTCTGTTGACTCAGTTGCTTTCTCAACCTTTCAGTGGGCCTGTATTGCCAGTGCTGGGGATGGCAAGTGGAGGGTTAATCAATGTTTTAATTGGTACTCTGATACCAGAAAGATGCCTTTTGCTATTAATTGATCTGTAAAATTTTCCCTATGATAAAAATCGACACTTTGACTTAAAAATGTGTACATTGCATGTGTGCCCACATTTGGAATGAATGGTTTGGTGTTTGCACACTCATCTACTCCCGTGTAAATATGTAAAACTGCTGGGCATTTTCCCCTGTATTTTATTTTTTTTTACAAGGATGGACAAATTACAGTCGTGTGCATAGTGTTAATAAATCAGTTAAGCGATATGAAAAATGTAGTGGTGACACACTGTGTGGACTGGAAAATATGTTTTAAACATCCAAACCACATAGCTCTGCCTGGGAAGGAACCTTTCATCAGCTAGACCTCACCTCATACAGGTTCACATAGATCACAAACCCTCTGTTGCCACTACTGGGTTGTCTTGGCATCAGCTAAACAGCAATCTCTGCTGTATTCCTGTCACCCTCAAGAACGGGACTTGAATTATTCAGAAAATCTGACTATATTGCAACTTTATTTCTTTGTGCAGAACATTTTTTGTTTTGGGTATGCGGCAAAGTATGAGTCTTCCCCTGACCTTGCGGGGCTTCAGAAATAGATGCAGGCGCATGTTCTTTGCGGCAGCCAGGAATTGATGGTGTTCGAAGGGCCTCTAGCTCCAGTGCGGCTTGTTGGCAGCACCGCTGATAATCACAATGTGATAGCAGTTGGGCTGCTTTATTTAAGAGGTGTTTAAATCTTATTTCCTTGTGCTGTAAGGTTATGTCTTTGCAGGCTATCAAGTTCAGAAGGGAGAGAAGAGAAAAATCCCAACTCAGAAGCCTTTGTTTCAAAAGGTGGCAAGCATAAATCTTTTTGTTTCTTATAGATCTCAGGAAAACTGTGAGTTGTTCATAGAGTGTACCGGTTGGTTGTCTAAAGCCAATTTGTATGAAACAGAGCACTGTTGTCTTGCAGTCTATTGGAGCAGTACCTCGCTAATTCCTTGGATTAGCAGACCTCTCGTTCACGCCTGCATTTTGAGAGTTAGCAGATGTGGCGAACAAATGTTTTCACAAAAGCCACGAAAATGCATCACGAACCATGTTCCACATTTTCAATATTAATTTTTATTGCTGACAGTCGTATTCCATAGAGGATACAGCAATGTAACTCTTGTAGGAGTTGTGCTAGTACGCGTCCTAAAGCCTTTGTTTCTGAACCACAGCAGAGGGTTAGCAACGGTAGCAGAATGTTCTGCTGAAGTATCGTTGATCAAAAGATGCGTAGTAATGGCATCCCTGTTATAGTTGCGTCAAAAGTTTCCTCGGTTATTGAATCCGCAGTCATCCATCCTCAGCCAGCATCTCTACGAACGCAGTGGATACGCGAGGTCAAACCCAGAGGTGCACGAGGGCTTCCAGGGCTGCTCCCTAATTGTTTCACCTAAACAGCCATACTCAATTAGAGCTTATCTACGCAGAATCTAATGATTCTCAGCTGCCTACAGCTGCCTGTGCCATACAACTCCGCGTAGTTTATTTCCATGGATCTGTGGGACTAACCCTGACTGATGGGAGCTCAACCAGTTGTGTTTCTGTGTCCACGTGGGCCGGTTTTGTTGGCTTTCACGGCATCGTTTTCCAGCCTGACTGAATCTTTTTAAGGCCCGTGGGCCAGAGCTCAATGTTTGTGTGAGCAGGAGAGTGCAGGGAGAGCAGGCATGCTGGGTGAGAGGATGGAGTCATTTATGTGAGGTTTTATATGAAAATACAGCAGTCGTGCACTTCTTGTAACCGTATTTTTTGGAAGAGTTTGTAAATGCACACTACATATATAAAGTAGAGCAGAGGCTGATGAATAAATATCTCTGACATAAAATGCCCAGATGTATTGCTCCTCAGTTTGGGCTTTGGGGGGTTAATTTTGTGGTGGTTTCTTTTTCTTCTAGCTTGGCTTTTTGCTGTGAGAACAGTATACTGCAGTTTTAGGATTCAGGGAGTAACCGGAGAGATTTTCTCTCTCTTTTTTTGAGTTAGGAGCACTTAAACTTCATTTTGTTGTCTGGGTTTTGGCGTACGTGACGTCCATGTCAGCGTTTGGACTCATGGCGTTGGTGCAGGTTCTTGTTCTGGCCTTTTTGTCTTTATAGCTCAGAGAAATATGAATCAGTAAGCAAAGACAAAGTATCTGGTGTCAGAAAGCGTTGTATTTCATTGTTCACCCATAAAGAGGAAACCTGTGGAATCATACACAAGTGAATGTGTGCTTTTTAATTGCATGGACAGCATAATTGCACTTTTACAGCATGTATCTATTTACATCTCAATAGATAGAACTGAATTGCAGGAAACAGTCCGTGTATGTAGTTTAATTTTAAAATCTGGATAAATTATATCAGCACAAGATCTGTTAGGCACCATAAAAGTGTGTGTGGGTTTTAGATCTGTTTGTTTCACGGGGCTGTTCCTCTGCTTTCCCCACCCTGCCGGGCATAAATACGCTTTGTTGCTGTTTCATGAAGTGATTGCAAGGCTGGAGGTGCCCTCATAAAATGGACTTTAAAGCCTGTTTGTTACCCAGCGTGAAATGGGTCCCTGGCCAAGCATCCCCTCAGCTGGGCCAGTGGGACTGCAGCCACCCAGGGGCCAGGTGCAGGGCAACCTGGTCTGCTAATGAGGGTAATGGATCCTGCTAATGAGGGTAATGGATCCTGCTAACGAGGGCAGCTGGGCTGGGGTCAGGAAGCTGCTCCCTGGCCAGGGTTGTAGGAAGGTGATGGTGGCCCCTTTCCCATCAGTGCCCTGGGACAAGACCTCAGCGCGGAGTGGGTGGGAGAGTGGTGGCACCCAAGGTGTCTTGGCAGGTGTCGGGGCTCGGGGTGAGGTGCTGTATGCCCAGGGTGTTGAAGGTTTGGGAGCTGGGCTGGGGCAATCCCACGAGGCGCCCAGTGACATCCATAGGTGTCTGCTTGTAGTCGCTGGCTCTTAATCCTCTGTAGCATGAAATCTGCGAGATTCATGTGAGAATTCCTTGGGGGGGGAGGGCTGAATCCAGGAGAAATATAGGAGTGTGAGATTATGAGATTACAATCAGTCATACGGGCTGTCCTGATTGCAAGTACCAAAGCTCTGTGTTACATCCACTTGGTTGTATTTTGGCGTGAGGATGGCCTCAAATGTGTCCCAGCAGCTGAGCACGTGAGCAACGACTGTTAATGCCTGTGACTGTGTGGTTGTTTCTGTTTCAATCCCTTTATCACCTCTGATGCTGTGCCCTTACCTGGCCTGATTTAGGGGCTCGCTGCAGCCTCTGGTTTGTTATATTTTCCAGGTTTGTATTGCGTGAAGTTTGTTGGTTGTTACTAAACTTTGGCATTGGAGAACTACTGGGCAGTTTCTTGTCCGGCCCGTGCTCTTCCCCACCCTGGGCTTGTGCAGCCTCCCCAGGAGTTCAAACTCAGACAAATCTTGGGTCTCGTGCGTGTCAGGCACTGCAAATTATACACACCCTCCAGCGCTTCGTTAGCGCTGTAGTGCGAGGCTGCAGCCCGAGAAGTAACTTGCTGGGAAGGGGTAGAGGTAGTAGCAGAGCCGTTTAATTCATTTTAATGAGGCTCCTGGCACACTCCTCCGGGTGCTCTCGGGTCAGGTCTTTGGAGATGTTGTGCCTTTGTGACAGGAGCGCGCCGTGCTAAAGAGGATCCACAGAGATAACAATAGGATGTCAAAATGAAGTGAAACAAGGGCAGGGCAATTTTATGGAGATGACATGACAGGAGGAAAGTATGAAGGGGGGAGAAAAGAAGAATTTAAACTGTCAGTACAGATTTCCTGAAGGCTTTCCAATGTCAGCTAGAAGAAATGTCAGCACGACTGACTTGGCAATGTCAAGGTGATGGCAGAATGAAGTCCGATCAGCTTGGGAAGCATCTCGTACTCCGGCTGCAGGGACGAGCTGCTGTCAGTAAAGATGATGTCAGGATGATAATTATTTTGCACATGGAGGTTTAAGTAGGGCATTGTTTCTGTTCAGGTAATCTGAATTTAGCACAAGGTAGGGGAATGCTCGTTCGAAGATAAAAGCCTCCAAATCGTGGCTGCTTTCTGAGAGGATGCCAGGAGTTTGAAATCCAGACGGTGAGTTGGCTGCTGCAAAGCAGGACGCCTGCCTGCCCTGGGGACCGTGCACCGGCTGTGGTGGGTATAGTCGAGGCCTCGGGTGATCCGAGTAGTGGCTCTGCTATAACACGAGAGGCACACGTCTCTCTTAAAAACCTCTTCTTAGTGAATGTGAGGGAAAATAATGGAGTGGGGGAGAAGACTTGATATCATACAGCAGTGCAGCCCATGTTTAGGCAGGTGAGATGGAGGTATTTGAGTATTAACAATTGTAATTCACTGTCACGAATGAAAAGAAATGCGTCTCTGTGATATTGGTGAAATAATTGGTGCTAAAACAACTAGCTGTGTTGTACATGGCAGAATAAAGTGGCTGCAGAGGCTGTTCCCACCTCCTAGCTCTCTTTCAGGATGCTTGTAGAGTTGAGTGGAGTCCTGAGGAGTAGCAATAAGAAGGATAATGCGTTACTGAAATGAAAATTTGGGCTCTTGCCTGTTCTATGCCAGTAAATAGCAGGGCTGGGGTGTGCATCTCACTGCCGGCTCTCTCTGCCTGCCCCTACCCGCTGCTGAGGCTCTCGGATGCTGCCACACGTACTTTCCCCGTGATGCCATTGTCCAAGTGCTGCCGCTCCTGGCACCCTTTCCCAGAAAGGATTTCCCTGTTAGTTAAACAATTGCACTTGCTCTCTGTGTGTCCTTTATCAGAAAACAAACAAACAGGGAAAAAAAAAAAAACATGCTAGAAGAGACAGTCTAAGGAGTAGCAATCGGGTAATAAATCCCCTGTCTTTCCTCACACACTCAGTGCCAGCTGTAGACTAATTAAACTCAATAGTTCACAGGTGTTCCTGGGAATGACTAACGCAAGAGCACTTGCCTCTTTAGGGCTCGTTAACATCTTTTCCAGAGCTCTTTAAATTTCATACACCAGCAACACTGAGCTAAAGCACGTGAAAGATAGTAGAAGGGGACTCGAGCTATTCCAAGAGTGCTCTCAGTGTTAGCACAGGCTGCATCCCCACTCAGTTCAACAGCTTCTCAGGGTTGATGGGTGAATCTCCTGGAGTCTGGCACGAGGAGGTAATCTGCTTTCTTAGAAACATTCAAATTTCTGAAGCCAGATGTAATTTGTGTCTCTGGAGCTCGTTATCGAGTTCTACCTGCTATCCGAATGCCCGTGGTCTGTACACACACACGCAGGGGCAATAGAAGGGAAAGTCTGGCCAAATGAAACAGATTTAGCTATTTTGTTAAGGCTTAGAACACCTTCCTAGGGAGAAGTAAACAGAAAATGAGACTTCCTCCAGACCTCCCTGCTTATTGAGTCTTCCTTTGGGTTTTGAATGATCTAATGGTAATTTCTTTAGGCTCTAGTAGTAGAGAAGAGGGCTGCCCACCTCACTACTTCAATATCACAGCTATGACAGCGCCTGCTTCCTGCTGCAACCTGTCTCCACCAGCCCTGCTGCTTGGTGAGAGCTCAGATTTGACCAGATCTCATGGACATGGGCAGGTCTGTAGCTGGGCTGGCTTATTTGTGTGTCCGCCGGCTCATATTCCTTCCTCTTCCTTTTGCCTTTCTTTGTCTGTCTTACAGAATTAAATTTAAATAATTGGTGTGCTCTCATAATGGTGAAGAAGGGTGCAGGAAAGGAGGTTTTTAGCGTTGTTTTTCTAGGTCCAAATGCCAGATAAGCTTAGTGTGCAGGTTTCCTCGTTGGAGAGAAAACTCCTTGGCTGGGAATGAAGCAGAGTTATTGCATTTAGACCAGGCAGCCCGGGAGAGGAGTTACTTTGCCTACATAAGCTGGGTAAAAAATACTTTTGTCCTACCAACACTGATTTGTTGTACCTGATCTGTCGTATGTATTACTGTCCTCAGTCGCGTGCTTTCCAGTAGACTAGAATTGCTCATGTGTGGATATACCTGGCACTAACTCTTTACTCTGCTTAAACAGAGTTACTAATAGAAAGTAATTCCCGGATTTCATAGCTCTTGGTAAAGTCTTCTGTTTCTTCCTAATGATATTTTGAATTGTGCTCTCTTACACTCTTTCCTAGGCAAGAAACCCACAGTGATTTACCTAAATCTTACATGGATTTATTACTGACTGATAGTAAATTGATGTAAGATAACCGGAAATCAAAATAATTTTTCCTACACAAGGGAATTGCACCAATTGAATGAACTCGTTTTCTAAATTGATTCTATCACTTCTGTAATTTTACTGTATGCATAAAATCTTATCCAAGCTGCTACAATTTTTGGTGTTGCTGTGAAGGGGAGGGAGCTTTCATTCTCCTAAATATCAGATCTTTGAAAAATAAATAATGTGTTCAAATAGAAAATTGTGTTCAGGGGTGTTTCATTCTTACTGTCCTTTTAGTAATGTACCTCATTCCTGTTGCACTTACTGGTCAGTCTCGTAGTGCTTCAGGGAAGGACATAAATATTCACGTATTTTCTGTACGTGGGGCAACTGGGGTTCACACTGAAATGGGATTGCAGAGTTCACTGGCTTGAATGTGAAAAGCTGAGAGCAGGAGTCTCCCAATCCAGTGCTCTTTCCCCTGAAGTTGTAATGTAATCACTGCTTTGCTTCCAAAAATGCAGAGTACCCAGGTGAGGTTAGTTTGAGTGAACTTCCAGAGTCAGCAGGAGATGAAGGGTTTGGGTTGGACTTGTATAAATCTGATCAGCTTAGGAAAAGCCTAAAACTCTTCCAATGTGTTTGCACATTGTGTTTTTGCATACAGAAACCGCTGTTTAGGAAATGAAGAGAAAACCAGCAACCCTTCTCTCCTCCACATGCTTTGATAAGGTCCCAGGATTTGGTTTATTACCATTGAATGACATTATTTTGTGAGCAACGAAACTGAAACTCCCAAAGGTGCAGTACACAAAGCTAAAATGTTAAGCGAAAGTGGGCAGAGAACAAGAAGTCTTTCCTTGGCCTCAGTCCCACACATCGCTGGGTATCATTGCTTGTGACATTGATTGGAGGGTATTTAATAAAGAAATAGACTTCATAGTTTCTGAGTTGGAGGCTTCTCTGTGGCTGGCATCCAAAAGCTCATTTGCACACCAGTTCTGAAGTTAAATAAATTAAGTGACAATCAGTGTAATGCTGCACTGAAACACAAATCTGATGGGGAAGTGCTTCACAGAAAGTGTTGCCCTAGTTGCTTCTCCTCCCTTTGCTCGGTGAGGAGTGGTTAAAAAGGATGTAGTGATACCCAGTGGCATTTAACTAATGAGGGTGAAAAACTTGGGACCTCACTGTGTGCGGGTTATTTTTCAGTGGCCAATGGCAGAATTCCCATTACTTCAAAACTCGAATTCATAGAATCGTAGAATCACCAGGTTGGAAGAGACCCACCGGATCATCGAGTCCAACCATTCCCACCAATCTCTAAACCATGCCCCTCGGTATCTCATCCACCTGCACCTTAAACACCTCCAGGGAAGGCGAGTCAACCGTCTCCCTATTCCAGTGCCCAATGACCCTTTCAGTGAAGCATTTTTTCCTTATGTCCAGCCTAAACCTCCCTTGGCGGAGCTTGAGGCCATTCCCTCTCGTCCTGTCCCCTGTCACTTGGGAGAAGAGGCCAACTCCCTCCTCTCCAGAACCTCCCTTCAGGTATTTGTAGAGAGTAATAAGGTCTCCCCTCAGCCTTCTCTTCTCCAGGCTAAACAACCCCAGCTCTCTCAGTTGCTCCTCGTAAGATTTGTTCTCCAGCCTCTTCACCAGCTTTGTCGCTCTTCTCTGGACACGCTCCAGAGAATTCAAAACTTCAGAGAATTCAAATTCGCTCCAGAGAATTCAAAACTAAATGAGCAGCTCTTCTGTTGAGAAAAATGCTTAGTAGAAGGAGGTCTAGCTCAGTGCACTGTATTTTTAGTCTGATTTTGAATTACCTGTATGAGTGTGTGCAGCACCTCTTAGTTATCAAATAAGACTTCTTTTATGATGTGTTTAAAATGTTTTTCTACATTGAATTTCGAGGACAAAAGCACTAGAAACAGGCCAGCATGTCAAGATGACAAAATAATCGGTTTTGTTTCTGCTTAACAAACAAACGTCCTTATGATTTCTTCACTATAAAGACAGTGTAAAACATATGTTTTTGAAAGAACATAGTGAGGACTTTCTACGTGTACTTTTATAACATCGGTTCACACTGTGACTTCTATGTAAGCTTTACATGCCTGTGATTCCTACCTCCTCAACTCTTGGATTACACTTGATATTGTATTAATGTTTTGCATTAAGCAAGAAGCAGATTTGCTTTACAATGAAGTGTAAGGTTCTGTTTCCTAATGAGTGGTTCTGGTGGTTAAATGTGCCTCACAGTTGATCGTTTTATTTTTGTAACCACTGTTTTCCAAGATAAAACTATCTAATTTTGGATCCCATTGGGGGTTTTATGTCCCATTTTAGATGATGAGAGGTACACTATGCTCTAGATAGCTTTAAAGTCTCTCTTTTTTTTTTTTTTTGGTAAATTAAAGAATCTTCCATCCCAAACAGGGCGTTTTTAGTGCTTAAACGCACATGGGCTTCTTCAGATGCTTCTCTGCTTAATAAGCGAGTCCCTCTCTTCAGTAAGAGACTTGCTTTCATCAGATTTAGCTAAATGTGTGCAGCAAAATCTGCCAGGTAGTAGTGAAGGTGGATTTGGGTAGGATTTGGAAGAACTTGGGGATTCTGGTCTTAACGGAGCAGCTGAAAACTGCAAATGCCCAGACACAAACTCCCAGTGGCTGTATACAGTATAGTCAAGACTTCTCCCCCACCCCTTCCTTTTCTAAACACAATCTACATACTTGTCTGAATATGAGTTACTTTAGGAAGTAATTGTTTTCCCTTAAAAAGAAATGCATTAAGTACCATGTGATTTAGCACAGCTACTGAGCTCCTTATCTGTCGAGATAAAACCCTATGTTAAGGTGACTTTTCTTTCAGTAGTAGTTTCAAGATTATCTCTTACCCCTTAGGAGTTAATAGGGAGTGAGAGATCTGTGTCTACTTATGTGATAAAATTAATTCCAGCATGAGAGTAAAGACCAAACACTTGGAAGTTCGGTCTCTTGATTTTATTTCTTATGAAACCGAATCCTCCTCTTCCGGATTCAAGGAAATAATACAGCACTGAGATATAATTTCAGTAGTTTTCTCAAAGGGAAGAGTCAGACTGTTCTTTGAAGACCAAGTTATTTCTATCTAACTGTTAAATTCTAAAGCAAATATCAGCAGTGCTGTAGGGAGTCCAAAGCAATGCCTTGCTCTGGATGAGTAAAATGTTGATTTCTATATAGCAATTTTGTAGTAATCCATGTATTTAATGTCAAACCCCCGCTTTCTAAAGCGCCTGATAAATTGTGGACTACCGATTTTGGTTGCACGATATGAAGTCGGTAGGCTAGTTGGGCCGGGGTGATCGTTTTCTGTGGATCCAAGCCAGCAGACGTGTTGGGAGCGTTCCAGGCTGTTCTCTTTGTGCCTTTGGATGCCATCGCCGCTTCGAGGAGCCCGGCTGTCGGTGTGGGAGCCGCCTCCGACACCGGAGGAATCGCAGTTTGTGGGTGTGCGTGCAAGAGAGGGGCTCTGGCCGGGGCTGCCCTCGGCTGCTGTTGCCAGGGCGCGCGGCGCGGCGCCCGCAGAATCGCTGACTCGTTTGGAGGCCTCGTCAGCTTGGCAGTTTGATTTGTGTTGTGACTAATAGGAAAATAAGCCAAAGGAGAGAAGCTGGGAGAAGGCCTTCTCTCTTCGGACTGCGTGTGGGTGTATTTATGCGTGGAAATTAAGTGCCGTTTCTCGTCAGCTTTTTTGTTCCCTCATCAAGCACGGAGGGCAGTGTACCTGCTTTGGGTTGCTCTCCTAAGCGGTTCTGCGTGCAACTGAGCTCCCCGTCCCTCAGCCACCCCCTTCACAGCTCTGTATGCTGCTGCAGGGTTCATGGCCCTTCTCCGAAGCATGTCGTGACTCTGTTTTTAGCTGAAGTATTTATTGCTGTTTCTCATTTTCTCCTAGACAAGAGAGACTATTCTGGTTTCTTAGCTGCAGCACCATGACTAGAGTCATTTATAGATTACCTTGCATGGCTTTAGCTTTTTTTTTTTTTTTTTTTTGTTCTTTGTGGTTGATTTTTCTAAGCGATGAAGAATTAATCCAGATTCCCTTACAATTCAACAGACTTTGAGTCATGACATGAAAGGAGAACGATATTTGTTATCGTAGCATTCAACATTGCCCTGTGGCTTAATTCATTAATGTTTCTATGCCGTACAGACACGATTGGATGGGGGTCGCTCTAGAGGTGGGTAGGGCTAGTGCTGAAGGTGTTTTGATTATTATTATTTACTTCATGACTGTCTCTGGATCAGCAGCATAACTTTGATAAGCAAAAATCTTCAGGCACTTTATATTAAGGCGAATTCCTGATTTGTTCCACTTAGCAGAACTTTGGTAGTGTCTTCGAGTGAGTAAGTAATGCGTTCGGTTCTGGAGTCCTGGGCACAGGAAGGACATGGATCTGTTGGAACAAGTCTGGAGGAGGCCACAAAGATGATCTGAATGAGGGCTGGAGCACAGGCTGAGAGAGTTGGGCTTAAGCCTGGAGAAGAGAAGGCTCTAGGCAGACCTTATAATGGCCTTGCAGTATGTAAGGGGCTACGTGAAAGCTAGGGAGGGGCTCTTGATCAGGGAGTGCAGGGATAGGATGAGGGGGAATAGTTTTAAGATGAAAGAGGAGAGATTGAGATTAGATACTAGGAAGAAATCTGTTATCGTGTGTGTGGGGAGGCCCTGGCCCAGGTTGCCTAGAGCAGAGGTGGCTGCCCCATCCCTGGAGGGGTTCAAGGCCAGGTTGCATGGAGCTTGGAGCCCCTGATCCGAGGTGGGAGGGGTCCCTGCCCATGGCAAGGGGTGGAACTGGTCCCTTCCTACCTAAACCATCCTATGATTCCAAGAGTTATCTTTTCCTCTGCCCTGATGAATCACTGTGAAGTTTTTTGCCTTCTCCTGTCTCACAGGCAGCTGTGCTTCTATTTTGGGAAAACTGTTATTTTGGGGGATCCTTCTAGATGAAAGGCAGGCAAATTACCATCATTAAATAGTAATCCTCTGGAGCCCCAAAATATTGCGTATTTTAATGCTGTTGTATAATCTTGGGGATTATAGATGCTTTATCCCTGTTTATAATAGCCTCAAACACATGAGAGTGTCATGCAATAGGAAAGGGGAAAATACTTGGCAACACGCATTTTTAAACTAAAAATACTTAAAGCAATCTTGCCCAAATTCCCCTGCAGATTAATTGGGATATTCTTTCAAAAATCTCTAAAATGCCGGACAAAGAACAATGTGAAGTTCTGTGCCCAAAGTTAAGCGTTAATGGGGGGAAGAATTATGCTGGTTTCCCTTTATCCCCCTCCTTGCTCCTGGTGGTGCTGTTGATCTCACCAGCAGGTCGGGATGGCAGCTGGAGATAAGGCACTTGGATTAGCAAGTACAGGAGGAGTTTGCTTGGCCGTGGCAAGCTGTGAATTAGTCTTCCCACAACATCTCCGATGAGCTCTGGTACATTCCTCTCTGAATGGAACAACTGGAAAGTGTGGCTGACCTCTGTGTGTAGCCAGGGGAGTTCTTCCCTGCTTTATTGTACTATATTCCTGTGCTGAGGTGGGGCAGGGATGTTGTAAATTACTCCTTTGAGTTAGCTGGTGGCTGAAAGAGAAACACTCACGTATCTTCTAATATGGGTGTAGAGAAAGCCGAGTGGGTCGTTTTACATTTGTGCCACTTGTAGTGGTAGATGGATGGAGAAGTTAGTGACCACCTTGCCAGGGGCATTGTGGAGCTCACTTAGCACTCCACATTCAGATGAACTGTTTTACTGTTGGTGTGCACTGCGGTGAGTACGGTTCTCCTTGTGTGCAGGAAAGGAACACCTCTGTTTCTGCTGAAATTCCTCATTTTAAAGCTAGGTTACAAGGCAGAAGTTGGAATCTACCAGTTAAAATTACATTTCCATAGTGCCCGTTGTGCCAAGCCTCTCAAAGCACTTAAGAAAATACTGGAAGCTGCACAGCACCAAATAGCACTGGCACATTGCTCAAGAAAAACAAACCTCTAGCCTAGATTTGAAAATTGAAAATTTGCAAGACTGATTACTGAGTCTCAAGCTCCTGGCAAGGAGGTGAAAAAGGGGATCAAGTTAGATCAGGGCAATGTGGGGTGTTCCTCAGTGGTGAGGGTGACGTTTCCGGCAGTGCTGATAACTTCTCTCATAGTTGTGTCTCTGTTTCACCCACACCCCATCATTTTCTCCTGACAACCCAGGCCATTGGATTGGCTTTTTCTGTTCTGCGACAGCAGCACAGTGAGTCTTCTTCAGTTCAGACTTTTTCCTTGCTAGCTTCTTCTAATGCAGATCTTGGCGATAGCAAGTCCAAGCTCAGTTCTCACTTGCTGGGCTGTATCTTGCCTTGTGATATTTTGAGAACACCATTCTCTGCCTCCCCAGCCTGGAGAGAGGAAAAATGTCTCTCGTGTAAAGCAGTTGGACACCCCTGGAACCCTGCGCTGTTTGTGTATATGTACAGAAAAAACGAACTGCTTTGCAAACACTTCGTTCAAACTCCCTGTGCAGTCATGGCTTAGTGGATCAAACTAATGAGACTTCTTGTGGGCCAAGTAGATGACATGAACTTTTCATAAGAAACCATTTCAGCCCGAGTGGACATCACTGAAGGCAGCGTGGATTTCTGGTGAGGTATGAATGTGCAGAGAAAAATCACAACTAATAGGAGTTACTCACAGAAATCCATCCAAGTGTGATGAAAAACGTTAAACAAGTAAAGATTTCCCAGTTTTAGTGCTAAAATGTATTGCAATTTCATCTAAAATGCTTTAGTTCATTTTATTTTCTTGAATGAATATGGAGAGCAGTAAGGTTTTGGAATTTCATTTCTGGTGTCCTGGGGGCTCTGGGAGCGAGTAGTGGCTGCAGTGGCTGATGTTGTCTCAAAGACCCAATTTCTGCTGTTCTGATTGCAAACGTGAACTTTTTCCTGGTGGAGGTGGGGAGCCTTATGTAAATTCACTGGCTGGCAAGAAGTCCTTGGTGCTGTTGTAAGAATAAACTTCTGAGCATCTACAGTGACGTTTGGAGAAGGGGAGGTTCTTGGCTTGATTTGGATTCTGGTCTGTATTTTCATTAGTGCTGGACAGCAAGAGACAAAATGACTGCTTTGGGCTGTAGGTTGTTAGTAACAAAGCAAAGCCATGAAAGGAAGAGCAAAACACCTACGTATTGGTTTCTGTTAAATATAGATGTGTCTGAGAGCCGATACACAGTGAGAGGGATGAAAGAAGGTGACAAAACCAGTTGCCTACCACAAAACCTCAGTGATCCTGGCATGAAGAAGGTGTAGTTACTGTGTTGCTGGAAGCGCTGTGCTTTTTCCTCAGCTGCAAAGACTGTTCAGGCATCGCTCTGCCCCATGCTAGAGCAGCCCCTGGGCAAAAGCCAGAGTTGCAGAGTTGCCCTGCGCCTTGGAGCAAGCTGATCGCTCCCAAAATAGCCATTTGACCTTCCTCTTCTTAAAGCCCTACCGAGAACCACTTGAGGGGCTGTGAAGCCTCTACCCGTACGCTGAAACACTTAATAATTAAATCATAACAGTTTGGCTGAGTCTGATAGGACTAGGGATTGATGAGCCTCTCTTTTCTTTTATTTTTTTAGTCTTTTAGAAGGGCAAAATGAAATTACAAAACTCACGTGAAAGGATTTTGTGGAAGCCAAAAGTATAAGTCTATCGAAGCAGTACAAAGGGATTAGACCTTTAGGAAGATTAGCGTCTATTAAACATGATGATTTGGATGCAGCTCGTAGCTCTCAAGGTCTGTAAATTGCTGGTCCCTGAAACCTGAGAGGGAGGACCCAGGAAAGGGTCACCTGAAGCCCCCTGCCAGTTCTTTGCCTGAAGAGCTATTGGGTGTTTGAGAAAGGGGTAGGGGAAAAGCTGGACTGTTGGTTAAGCAAGTTGCAAAATTCTGATGTTTGAGAAGACTTCATCTTGCCTAAAAGGTGCCTTGTGGGGCTCCATTATCCCCCATCTCCCCAGCATGCATCCACAATTCATGCATGCCACAAAAATCAGGTGTTGGTGTGAAAAGGGAGAGGCTGAGCCCCATTGGTAGCGGTGCTGGTAGGTGGACACTCTCCGTAGAGGCTGAATAATGCCGTGTGAGCGGAGGGTTAGCTCGGCTGGGGAAGAAACATCTTGTGTGTCCTTCTGTCCCTCCAAAAGCTGCATTGAAGTCCTGGGCCAGTGGAAGGGCTGCGGCATGCCAGGAAAGTGTCAGCAAGCCTCATTTTGGCATTTATATATGAGGAGTAAGCACAATCCTCCTACTATTCCAACAAGCTGTTTTTGCCAAGAAAAATCATTTGTAGCTCTTTCTTCCTGCTGTAATGCTTCTCCAGCAGGCCTGGCTTGGATTGCTTTAACCCCTGGAGTGCCAGCGTGGGCTGCGAGGCAGAGCGGTGCCTTGTGCAAGTCTTGGCAACTACTCCCACGTGTAAACCAGCTCTGAAGTAGACTGAAACGTTGTCTGGCAGTTAGCTTTTCTTTTTCATCAAGTCTGTTCCTTAGGGCTGCTGCTGCTTTTTTATGTTTTTCTTCCGTTTGTGAGGCTGTAGCAGAGGAGGAGGACGGAGACTTGGGAGGAAACGTGTTTTCTGAGAGCCGCTTACCGTGGTGTGTGGAATGAGAAGAGGAGGCTGAGGGAAGACCTCATTGCTCTCTACAGCTACCTGAAAGGAGGTTGTGGAGAGGAGGGAGCTGGCCCCTTCTCCCAAGTGACAGGGGACAGGACGAGAGGGAATGGCCTCAAGCTCTGCCAGGGGAGGTTCAGGCTGGACATTAGTAAAAGATTTTTCACAGAAAGACTCACTGGGCACTGGCAGAGGCTGCCCAGGGAGGGGGTTGAGTCACCTTCCCTGGAGGGGTTTAAGGGACGGATGGATGAGGCGCTGAGGGACGTGGGTTAGTGTTTGATAGGAACGGTTGGACTCGATGATCCGATGGGTCATTTTCAGCCTGGTTGTTCTATGATTCTATGAAAGGGAGAATTGAGCAGGGAAATGACTAGGTGGGTTGAACCTTGCTCTTTCGTGTAGTCCATCATGATGCTGAATCAACAGCACAGCAAGGCTGCCACTATGATCTGCTTTTAAAGAATTGCTCACCTGCAAGTTCAGAAGCAGTGCTTCCTCAGGTCTTTCAATAAAGCCCCAAAGAACAGGAGATGCCTGTGCTTTTTATTGTGTACACTTCAGCTCTTGCAATGTTGCATATGTGCGCTTTTACCTTTGATCATCAGTTGAGAAGTTATCAAGATGGGTTTAGTTGTGTGAGATATGGATACGCTGTTTTGGAATGAGACATTTCTTGCGTCCCTCTAGTTGCTGGCTGCATTTTAAGTTTATCACCATTCTGTGTCCTCGGAGCAGAAAGGCTGTTCCCTTTGTCTGTGTGCAGCTTTACAAGAGAGCAGAGCCTGTGCCCTTTTGTAGAACTGGGCGGCTGCTTTGCCGTGTTCTTCATGAGAGATGTAGCAATTCGTGTTTCTCCACATAGAACATTGAAAAGGACAATAGATCATTTTGTCTATCCAGTGTGGTTTTTTTTCCCAAAGGGAAGAGGAAAAGAAGGAAATTTTGTTTAAAAAAATAAAATTAATAATGTAGTAGTCTAACCTTTATGCTAATTGCCCCTAGCTTTTAATGAAGCAGTGTAAAATTAGTCCTGTGAGTCTTCATTAATCAAATATGATGGGATAGTATTAAGGTGCTTTGCTACCTCTGCTCCCACACAATGTTGACATTTGCTTATATTCAGGGTAGAAAGTGACTATATTTTTTTGGTAGCTCATTAGAATAATTAGGTCTGTTTGGCTTTTTTGTTTCTTTTTAAAGTTTCTTTTCTTAAAACAACCTCTTAATGAGGAAAGATGAAAACAGACAGGACGGATAAAGTCAAAAGAATCAAATTAAGATAGAAAAACTGACTGCTGGAGGCTGCCTTTGAACATAAGATTTGTGTGTGGTGATGGCAGCCGTTGGCAGGAACCTCTGTGCAGACACCTTGTTTGTTATTGCACAACTTCGAGCAGAAGCAAGTCATTTCAAGGATCTTTATTGTTTTGATTTGTTCCATTTTATTTTCCAGAGGTGCTCTAAAGCTCGCTCTGCCTCCTCCCTCCCTCCAAACATCAGTGCTGCGCCGGTGCACGTTGGCGCGGTTGTTCTGCTGGCTCATCTGGTGTCACACTTTGGTGGTGAAGCAGATCTCCCCTCTGCAGGCTGAGCTCTGTTGGTGTTTTGCGTAAGCTCTCAGAGCAGGATTTAAGAGGCACGTTGGTCTTCTGGTAAGCCCAGTGTTGAGGACAAAGTAATCATCATAGAATCACCAGGTTGGAAAAGACCCATCGGATCATTGAGTCCAACGATTCCTATCAATCACTAAACCATGTCCCTCAGCACCTTGTCCACCCGTGCTAATGCTTAAATCCTTTCTTCTCTCATTAGAAGCAACCCCTTAGCCCTTACTAGAAGTACTTGGGGTGTTCAGAAAGGGCCAGATCGGGGTGCTCTGGTCCAGAATCATATCCACATCTGCGTTCACCAGAGGGTGGGGTAGGAATCTGGTGTTACGGTTGCATCTCCACTTCAAAAGCATTTTGGTCAAGCAGTATTTTCTGGTCTGTCTGCTCCCTAAGTAGAAGCTGCTGTCTGCTGTAAAAATGTTTTCGGGAGAAGTGGCAATTGATTATGATTTTTTTGTTTGAGATGCTGGTGTAGCAGCTTTGAATTTCTATAGGGTAATTATCAAAGCTGCAGTTGGCTGACCACAGCCAAGGAAGAGCTGGGATAATGATCCTTTCTGTGGAACTGAAGGCAACCGTCGGCCCTGTGGTGCTTGGCTCTATATAAACGTGCAGGAGACGGCTCCTCTCGGGAGAGTTGAACTGGCATTGCTGTTAATACGCCCTTCCAGTTGTTGAGATGATGGCTCTCATTTCAGAGTTCAGGGCTTAGCAGCAGGGCAGTATAGAGATGATTATGCTGCTATTGCCTGTGTTTCTTTGTGTACACACGTGCATATCTACAGATGAAAAATGATGGTAGTGCAGTCCAGGTATGGCTCTCGTCTGGGGATCGAGGAGCCTGCCCTTGGTTCCTGTGTTTGCCATATGATGTTAGCAAGCCAGCTCTCCTTTTTTCTTCCATTTTTCTCTCCCTGATTCTGCTCTTCATAGAATCACCAGGTTGGACGAGACCCACTGAATCATCGAGTCCAACCATTCCTATTTAACACTAAACCATGCCCCTCAGCACCTCGTCCACCCATCCCTTAAACACCTCCAGGGAAGGTGACTCAACCACCTCCCTGGGCAGCCTCCACAGGCCAAGAGTGGAGATGAGGATATCCCTTTCAATGGATGGTTTCAAAATGAGTGCTGTGATTCCCACTACTTAGAAGTGAATGAGAGTTCAGCTGTTCAGTCAGAAAGGAAGTTTGATTTCAACCCCTGTCCTCCTGGGAAATGCCTTTTCTCTTCCATCTCTCCATTTCTGTCTAAATACTTATTTTCAGATAAACAGTGTTTGGTTCCTGATGTATTTTCTAGTGTGTTCAAGCACTTTTCTCATTCCCAGCTTAACAGCTCTTCTCTCCTAGTGAAGTCTTTCCATTCCCCCTTTCCAGAGAGCTCCATAAAACTTATTTCTCCTTATGCGTCTTCTGAAAAGCATAAAACTGGGTCGCCCAGTGCTCCAGCAGCCTATGGAGCAGGAACTATGGAGGCGAGGGAGCAATTCTTAGCAGGGAAAAATGCTGTCTCCTACACTGCATTTCTTCTTAGGAGCCTCAGCAACCCGTTAGAGTTGCCTACAGAGGGCTCCCACAAAATTCCTGGTTAATCCTCAGATTGTTTCACTCTCCAGCTCTGTGCAACACCAGTATAAAACTTTTTTTCTTTCCCACCCAGTGCCATTCTCTTCCCTTTCAGTCCTGCTGGAATCCAGTACTTCAAACACAGATGACTTTGATGGAGAGTAGTCTATAATTATTGTGAAATTCAAAAGGAAAAGAAACATCCAAAGATTAACCGTACACAGTGGTACTCTTATTTCAAAACTCATGTGGTAGGCAGACGAAATCTGTGCTGGGTTGGATTTCCCCATGGTGCAGCGCTTGAGAGCTGAATGCGGGAGGAACCCCCTCAAGAAAACCCAGAGGTCTGTGTGCGTTTGTCTCCCCCATGCCACGCTTGAAAGCTTTTCCTTGTAGAGCGTGTGATTTACATAAGGAACAGTCATCGTTCTTCACCGCTGATCGTTGCTTATGTATATGCAAAACCTCGCTGATGAGGAGCGCGGGGTAATATTTCCGTTAATTGCAATGTTCTTTTTGATCCTCTGGCTGGTCAGAGGAGGGTTGGGGAGGGTCAGATCGCTGCTGAGCTCTGCCTTCCATTTCCAAGTGGTGGAATAAGCTGTTGTTGCTGGTGTGCTGCTGCGCACGGGCTGGGGGCTCGGCTGCCACTCAGACTGCGTCGAGCCCTCGGCGTCTGTAGCTCTGTGCCTTTGGCTTTGATTGACCCAGCGCTGCGTGAGATTAAAATTAGGTAGTGAATATATGCAAGTTTACAATGAAATGGACTCCTGGGTGTCGCGCACAAAGGCGCAGAGAGGTAGAGATGGATGGGGGAAGTGTGATTTAAAGCACTGAAGACAAAGCCTGCAGCCATAGGCCTGGCTGCTAATCCCATCGCTCATACTGGGTTGTTATAAAATCCTTTGGCAGCACTTAATCTCTGAGCTTTAATTCTGTGTCTGTAGGGTGGGAGTGCAGATGCTTTATCCATACCTTTTGTGAAGTGCTTAAAGATCAATAGAAACCAGTTTGAAGTATTATGGTTGTTAATGTAAATGCTTGTTATATCACAATATCTCCGGCATGTTTATTCCACAGAATATATTTATCCATAAAATTCTGTCATATTTATATACAGCTCCAAGCACCCTGGAAGCACCTAGGTGTTGACAGAACAGCTGCAATCTTTTAATATGTTCAATAAATACAAATGGATATAAACAGTATCCATCTGTCAAGCTTGGTTAGGTGGTTTAAACGTAAAGCTATTTTGTTCCTGTAATTGTATTTAGATCTGAACTGATAGGGGTTTGATTTTTCTTTGCATAGTGATAAGCTACAAATTCCTTTGAACTGCTTTGACTCCTGATTTATTGCAGTAAATTAAATAATAATCCATTCTGTCCTGTTTCACCCCTTCTCCAAGAAAAGAAAGATGAAAAAATAACTGCGGAGGCGATGAAGCATGCTGCTTACAGTAACCCACCTTTCCCATGCTCGTAAGCACCTGGGCCTGTGACCTCTGTGTTTACAAGATATTTATTACTGCTTACACTTTCCTCGGCTACAGTTATCACTTCAGTGCCTTGTAAAATCTGATTGCGTTTTATAAATGTATTTGGCATTATTGCTGTGCTCAGTGGAGAGCAAGTCCGATGATTTACCCTCGTCCTTTTCCTCGCACACACCTTCATAGCCAACGTATTTTCTTACCTACGTATGTTATTGCTTATGTCGTATTGGAGGCAGTTTTGGATGAATCTCAATTAGATCATTTTTGTAATTAAAATAAGTGCTTGTGGTTGTAACATGAGTGTGTCTCTGAATACTGAGTAAGTGTGATTCATTGCAGTGTTTTTTCCAACTTCTGTGTGGTGTTTGCTTCATAAAACTTAGCTTCTGGCGTGGAGGCATCTCATTACGTTCCCCATCCTATCCTCTTGAGCTGCTGAGAGCCGGACGTGCTCAGCTCCCTCCTTTGCTGCAGACACCCTGTGTGACATCAGGGACAGCAGTCTTAGTTCTCCATCTGTAAAACATAGAATACTTTGGGTTGGAAGGGATTTTAAAGATCATCTAGTTCCAGCCCCGCTGCGATGGGCAGGGCCACCTCCCACTAAAGCAGGCTGCCCAGAGAAAAGGGCGTACAAACTGCTGCACAGGGAGGTGTGCAGTGATGCTTCTGTTCCCTTATTTTTTATCTTGTGGAGAATATCTTCCAGAGTGTCAGAAATTGGAGACTGAGCTGTCAGGAGTTTTGCTTCTCCAAGACTGATGGAAGCCTCGTTGGTGTGGCTGGAGCATTTACGAGTACCCTGTAAGCCACTGAACTGCAGTGTGTGGGTTAATGTATCCTCTTGGGTTCTAAGGAATCGGTAAATGACTGGAAAATCTCACGGGGAACTCAATATTTTTCATTCTAGATACCTAAGCAGGAGAAGGGTTTTTCTAATTATCAGAATTGAGAAAAAATAGTAAGAGGTATATGACAAGTTTTGATTTAATGCAGAGGAAGAGAATCTTGTCTCTTCTTTCATTTATTTTCTTTGAATGTTCATCTTGTGACTATCAAAGGCTTCATCACGTTGCATCTTGCTCTTGATTAATTATTACTAAAGCAAACAATTGAGTTTATCTAGGCCAGTGTAAACTCGTGTTGTAATTTATTGGCTGTCCAGCTCAGGATGGGTCCAGCAGCTGGTGGAGAATAATGGGAGAAGTCACTCTATACCTGGCCCTTCTGGTGAGCTTCGTTAGATCAGAGCCATGAACGAGCCTCTGAGACATGTGGGAGCCCCGCGTCTATCAGCAGAGCAGATTGACATTGAACTTGTTTTCCTACCAAACAAGGTTAATTGCGCTTGCATTTTATGGAATTTGTGTGAGCTTTCTGAAGTCGGGTAGCTCTGGTTGTAAGCCAGTAATAGCTTGTGGTAGTGTCACTAAATAATAACTATTAATAGTGGTAGAGTAGAAGTACAATGCACTATGCTGACACTAGTGGAAGTTTTTCCCCTTTGCCAGAGTGCAAAGATGCTGATTCCATCACCGGGCCAATTCAGGTCATCCTTTTCCCAAAAACCATGGAATAACAAAGAAGTGGGAACAACTTCTGTGGCAGTTGTGGTGCAGTGCAGCCTGCGTTACAGCCCGTCTGCTGCGGACAGTTTTGATTCTAAGTTGTTCCTTCAAACCATCTCCAAGGATTTCAGTATAGATCTGAGAAATGCGTGATCGAAAACAGCTGCTAAAATTTATAAATGTGCCCAGGTTACATTTTCTTTGTGGATTCTGGCCCTTGATAATCAAAATTCCACAGACTTTCTAACATACTCAAATGTGGAAATTTCTGAATTGCATTTGAAAACAGATGCCAGCTTCTCTGGAATGCTGTCTTCTAATGACTGGGTATCTTTTGCTGGCTTTCTCCGAGACATTTTATAGTTTTGGAGCATAAAGATCTGATCTGTTTCTTTGGAAACAAGTGTTTCCCATTGCTTTTCAGTGAATTATTGTTACTGTCAGGGTCACTTTAAAACAAAGAACCTTCCACAAGGATAGAAGGAATGCAGAAGATTAGCTAAGAAGTATCAGTTTGGACAATGGGTCAAACCAAGAGGTTGAAGGAAACAAACACATTGTATAAAATTCATGCTCGTAGGCCAGGGTATAAAATTCAGTGCTCGTGCAGACTTGGTCTTTAGTCGATCTTTTACTCCTGACAGTAGGAGGCTTGCATTGGGATCATAGCCTTGATGTAGTAACTACATTCTTATTTTTTTCGGAGCCATATTGCCACATTCAAAGGGAAAACTTGCTCTTTGTTTGACCAGCACCGATTCTGCCCCTGTTTCTCTTCTGTTGACTATGCTTCACGCTCTGTTTGCATTTTACTTTGCTTTCCATGCTGGAACTCCCGTCCTCTGCTGCTTCCCTGTCTGTCTTACCCAGAGGACATCCCTCCAAATCCCTTCTCCAGTTTGCCTGCAAGATGACATAATTCCGGTTAGTTTAACTAATTCCAGTTAGTCTTCCATGATCCAGCCTGGAGGACAGCTTTACCTCAGCCTTAGAGGCAAATACGCTTTGAAGAATCACCAGAAAACTACGAGTCGGGTCCCTTTCACTGGTGTTCAGAGCTGGGTGCCACCCCTGCAGTGTCCCTGAGGCAGAATGGGTGGTGTGAGCCTCCTCTCTTAAGTGTACACGTCGTCTTAAGCTGAGTTCAAGGTTTTCACATCTTTATGGTTATACACTTGATTACTAAAAAGCGTGTGATTTCTTTAAAGGCACGAAGGGAAAAGGAGTTGGAGATGGAGCCACATATTAAAATGGAGATGTGGAGGCTAGAGACAAAACATTAATCAGCACAGTCCAGAGCGTGACAGCTTTATCTTGCACATACAGAAAATATTCCTGGGTATACAAACTGCACTCTTATGCACAAGAAGGTTTGTTGTAGCAATTAGCTGAGAAGTGAGCAATGAGCACCCCTCACCTGAACCGTGCAGGAAGACGTTAGTGCTCACGTACATCAGTGTAGTTAGTGTAAGCTGCAATGATGGATTGCTGACAGCTTCTGGCTGCAAAGCTGTATCGTGTTCCACAATAGAAGCTGGGAGGGATGGGAAGCGTGGAGGAGGTGCAGATGTGTTGCTATTGTTTTTAGGCAGCTGTACAGAGTCTTTTCCTACACTTGAGAATGAAACCTGTTTAGGTGGCGCTGACCTTATCGAATAAACATTGATTCAAGAGCAAAACACCCCACTTACATCCATCAATTTATCAGCCAATGGAAATGCACAGATGTACTGGGAGCTCCCCCGAGGAGGCAGACTGAGAATTCTGTGGTTCTTCTTCACTTCCAGCATAAACTCCGCTATTAAGCATTTGTTTCTGCTGTCCCCTCTTTCCCTTGCCCACGCCTACTGCCCTGCTTTCATTTTGTCCTTCTTTTCCCTGTCAGAGAATATTTGGGTTTTTGGACCTTAAAGACTGACAGGAGTGGAAAATTAAGTCGTCATTTTGTCTGCAAACCTGCCACAGCGTCGACGTGTGCAGGGCAAGCTCCCTGCCAGTGACTTCAGCCTCTGTCTCTGAGGATCTGCCTGCTGAAGGTGTGCGAGGTAATTCACATTCAGTACCTGTCTCACCCCCTTCTCTTGAGCTGCCAATTACGTAGCATTGTGTCAAGTTAGATCTGGGGGTATGTACATAAGGACCACAATTAGCTGGCTCTGGGCTTGGAAACGCTGCGGGTACTGACAGTCAAACCTGCCAGTGAGATGAAGCAAGTGGAGAAAGGACAAAACAATCTGGATGCACTTAGGCTCCTTCCCACCTTCTCCCATAACCCTTTTGAAAAAACACAGAAACGTGCATCTTCAAGGCTGAAAAAGTTTGGGCTCTGTCCCCCATCTTCTCCCTACCTCCTACTCCTTTCTGTACATCTGCGCTTGTGCTTTCCAGCAGGGAAGAAGAAATGCTCAGTCCCATGGGGAATAGTTCCTGTGGTGTCTCTGGCTCAGAGCGTAGCTGGAGTTGGTGGATCTCCCATGGGAAATTTCTTCTTGTGAGGTTTATGGCTCAGTTTGTGGATTTCAGGGAGGCTGCTTCTGTTCAGAAAAGCAGATGGGAGTCAAAGCTGTCGGGAATGCACCTCCTGAAAACTTTCATGCACCCCCACTGATTAAAATATAGCCTACTTCTTTTTCTTGCTTCCCCTATAAAAGATACATTGGGTGGAGCTCATCTGTCTAGAGGAAAGGAAGGCAGGGTAGTGGAGTCTAGATTCTCTTTCTGTCTTTCTTTTGATCCTCCTGTGTAAGTTGAAGGTTTCAGAAATTATTAAAAGCTTCATGCGGTGTGAATGCTTTCAGAGACTGAAGCTGCAGAACTAAGTTCCAGTTGTACGGTTTTCTCACAGGCTCAGGACTGGGATATTAAATACCGTCATGCTTATCAACACGGTCAAAAGTTCAAGATGACTGTAGAAGCAGGTTGACTTTGCACATTTTCAAAGCGTTGTTTTAAACCTACTCTTATCAGCTTTTTGGGAGATGCTGAAATGAAACTGGGGAATATAACGCTGATTGAAACAGGCTCTTGTGATGCAGGATTTAGAGATGCACAGTAAGCTTCCCTGCTCTGTCAGTGACCACAAAATAGCTAATACCTGGCATGGTGCTATAGCTTATTTAATCCCCCGATTAAGAAAGTGTTATCCTTTCCCTTTGTTCTTTCTGATAGGCAGCAATCACCTGTCACTCCTTTTTAGCATATCCCACACATTAAATGAATGCTTCAGCTCTCATAGTGAGTAATAATGAGAACAACTTTGCACTTAAATCGTGTCTGTAGTTTCCAAAGTGCTTAAGACGCTCATAGCTAACTCTGCCACTGCGTATTCAACAGTAATTTGACATGCATGGAGACCAAAAGACTGATGCTAGTAAAGCCTGTAGTCATAAATCATGCTTTTGATGAAGAATCCACTCTAAATTGATCAGTCACTTTTTTTCTAGTAGAATAAATTGTCATGGAGCTGAAAATGAAATTAGTTTCATGAGGAGTGCAGTCTTTTATCCTAGTCTCCAAGCATTACTGCCCCTCTACCCACAAGGTGTTCATGGTTCTGTCTCAGTAGCAAGCACACCTCAGCAACATTATAAAATTGTAGGAGGAATCTCTTTAACCAATTGGTTTTGTTGCTTGAGTATAGATTGCAGCCAGTTTAAAATAATCAGCCATTTTATTATCTGCTCTAAATGTTGCACTGCTACATCCTGCAGCATGAGACGATGTCTTGAGAATCTGCGTGTGCTGCCAATGTTTCCTCTAAACAGCGGGGAGAAAACAGTCTTTTCATTCCGAAGCAGCGTCAGAAGAGCTGTCGTGTGTGTAATGCCCTGTCTTCCAGCTTGCAGTCTCTGAATGTGAGATTCACTTTATCATAATACAGTAAATCATCTGAGAAACACGCACTTGGGGATGAACAGGATTATGCTTTCGTTGGTATCTGATTGCCTTTTTCAGCAATCCTTTCTTGGGCGTGGCTTCCATTAACGCCGTGGCTCCTCGCAAGTGCTGTAGTTTCTGGGGCTGTCGCGTGCTGGATAGGAAGAAGCTGCGTTGGTTTGTATCTCAAGTCTGTTCAGAATCAGCCTGACCATCTTATGTCATGTTAATATTAAAGCTGTCAACCTTCACCAACAGGAACAGAGACCCAGAAGTGAGTTAAGGGCGTGTACTCACTTAGGAGAGCATCAAGACATTGAGTTCATGTAGTACTTGCCGCAAAGTTCCTGCATGGATTTTTTTAAACTCTGTGCTACTGTCACCCATTATAAATCGGGAACAGGATTATCTCCACATGCTCAGTTCCTGTAGGCTGGAGGAGGAATTGGAGACACTCGGCAAGATATGAAATATCTGTCACAGACTGCACACCAAAACCTCAGGAGCGCTCCGAGAGCAGGAGGTGCCCCTCGGACCCAAGTTGCACAAAAGCCTGTGGTCTTCCCTGCTGTTATCTGGAGTCGTGAAATGGGACTACTGGTGCATTTTATAAGGACTGTCTTGTTCTAAAGGTTAGAGTCCAAGGCCTTGCTTCAATACTGAAGCACATCCTATGTAGATGACAGCAAGCTACTAGAAAACAATGATTTATAGTGCTTTTTCTCCTCTAGATTTTCCTTTTTTTCTTTTTTTTTTTTTTCCCTATCTATCAGTCATATCTGCTTTTTAGCATTTTGGAAAGACAAGGTGAATGACAAAGACCTTTGCTACAGCTCAAGAGGCTAAACCAAAGTGATACTAACCAGGACATCCAGAGTCATGCTAGTTTGCTGAAGATTTTCATGTTTTCTTTAAGTTCTCCTCTTTTTAAGCAGTTTTCTTCATTGAGACCCAGAAGTTAGATTACCCATCATCATCGACTGTCCCAATTAGAGACTGGGGAGAAAGAACCACAGTAGACTGGTGTTTGTAATTGTGTGGTGAGCAATTACCCCTTGGGACATTGAGGCTAAAGTGGGAGGAAGGGCATAGTGGAGAGAAGCATGCTGCTAAAAATGTCACTTTAATTGGGCTGCCTGACACAGAAGGATTTTGACATTCAAGAGCTTAGACCATCTGTTGTGTAGTAGGCCTTGCTTTATAGATGTTTAACTTCTTTTTTTTTTTTTTAATAAGAGTACACTGAACAAGCATTACTGATTCCCATGCCATGAAGCTGTTAGACATGGAAAGCTCAGTGAAAACACTTGAGCCGAGGCTCTTGAAAGCAGAAAAGTGGTCTCAAGCAGTTTAACTGCTACTTGGAGTGCACAGTTTGCTATGGCACGTCCTTCTCCACCTACCCCCAACCCGGCTGGGTTTCTGTGAGGAATTATCTTAATGCCATATAGAATTATACAGCATTGCATGCCTGAACACAGAAGTTTGTGTATAGTACATTCTGAATGTGTGTTTTTTATATATCAGAGTGTTTGTGTGTAAGTGCAAATATTCATGAAATATCAGTATAAATACGGAGTGTACAGTACTTGCAAAGTGTTGCAAAATAGATGAGACTACGTTGGAATAGAGGCCTCTAAGCCAAGACTTAAAGTATCCATGAGAAGAGCGACAAAGCTGGTGAAGGGGCTGGAGAACAGGCCTTTTGAGGAGCGGCTGAGAGAGCTGGGAGTGTTCAGCCTGGAGAAGAGGAGGCTGAGGGGAGACCTCATTGCTCTCTATAACTACCTGAAAGGAGGTTGTGGAGAGGAGGGTGCTGGGCTCTTCTCCCAAGTGACAGGGGACAGGACGAGAGGGAATGGCCTCAAGCTGCACCAGGGGAGATTCAGGCTTGAGATAAGGAAAAAATTCTTTACAGAAAGGGTGATTAGGCATTGGAACAGGCTGCCCAGGGAGGTGGTTGAGTCACTTTCCCTGGAGGTGTTTAAGGCACGGGTGGACGAGGTGCTGAGGGGCATGGTTTAGAGATTGATGGGAATATTTGGACTCGATGATCCAGTGGGTCTCTTCCAACCTAGTGATTTTACGATTCTATGAACCGAGCTCTTCTCTGTACCTGGAGAAGTCCTTCAAACTTCTAAAGGAGCTGGTTTTCTTCTTTGGAAGTGCTGAAAATGTATACTCCATCACACATTTTTCTCATCAGAAGTCTGTTTTGGTTTCCAGAATTATGCAAGTAAGGCAGAAACGCATTCATACTTTGATTTGATATACTTTGCTACAGTTGTGTAACTGCTAGCGCACTTAATAGGCATTAATATTTTTTAACGTTAATAGGAGTTACAGCAAAGCAACACACATGCATACTTAATTAAATACACATTTTTTTTTTTAATGCAGGAAGGCTGCAGTAGTAGCAGTTATTGCTGAGAATAGGTACTCAGCATTTGTGGTTCTGTTCCTATGGTTTTCCTCCAAGTGGGAGCCTTGGCTCTAAAAGGTGCAGTTAGATGTTGTAGGGAAGAGGGACTTTCTGGAGGAAAAGGAATTTAGCCAGCAAAAACACTGGAGTGCACAGGATCCAAGTCGATTACTCTGCATGGGTTTAAGAAGCTGTTTGGTCCAGCTTCAAAACCGAGCAGCATGCTCATGTTGATCAGGATCTCATCGATCTCCTCTGTGGCCTCCCCTGTCACTTATTGCAGTTCTGCGTGACTGTTCTGTGATTATGGATATTTGCATCTTTAGGATTTACAGTAACAGAACCCTGCTCTTTGATGGGATTTCTTGGAGCGATTGCAGTATATTTCATATTGGAGTCAAGTTATTTGTGGTGGCATCAGTTTTTATAGCTGAAGGATCCTTACAGCTGCAGTTATGTAGAATTCTGAGCTTTTGTATGGTGCTGTGGGACTCCCTGGCTTAGAAAAGTTGTCTTTGGCATCTAGAAGGTGAATGGGAAATGCTCCTGCCTCTCTCTATTGTGCGCGTCGCCTCCATGCTGTCAACAGGATGCTTTCTTGCAGTGTTCTTTGTTGCTGCTTTTAAAAAATTTTCAAGGAAGAGAAGAGCAATCATGGTTAATAATGCAATTACAATCAGGGAAAGATGTTTATCCTGTAAGAGTCCAACTGCTGGAAAAGCCCTAGGGCATTCTGGGAAATGAGATGCAAATCTCCAGGATTACCTCTTCCTAAAAATAACAGAATCAAACAACAACAACAGTCATTGCTCTGCATGGTGTATTAAATGGCCAGTCAAGAAGCTCTGGTTTCTGCAGCCAAAGGACCCGTCCAAGCTAAACATTAACCCTGGGGTTCAGCCCAGTATCAGCAAAGGGAGAGTGATGGCTGAGTGTGTTACAGGCACCTCTCCCTGCTCCACTCTTGTACTGCAAAACCACAATTTAGAAGTGTTCAGTGGGCCACAGCTGGAGCCTTCAAATGCAAAATCTCCATGAGGAAAACAAACCACATCTCATTTTCCCCTGTAATCCAAAGGGCCTTGATTTGGCTTGTGGCGCTTCATAAATGAAGACACACCTTGGTGAAGCTTTGTGCCTCAATTAATTTGCAGAGTCTTAACTTGTACACTGTGTTGGCCACGAGAACTGTTATTCATGGAACAGAAATTTTGAAGGTGCTTTGTTTGTGGTAGAGCAGCAGCAATGCATGTGCTTCACTACTGCCTTTAAAATCCCATTAAACTGGGGCTGCGCTGCTTAACTCGTCTTGTCTAACATATGGTGCATCCCGTGTATTTACATTTTCTGGTTACCAGGTAGCATTAAACCCAAAGTCAGTTGTAGGATGACATCAGCTTTATTCTTTTAAGATCAAATAATAAACATAACCATTTCAAGATCTAGCCTGACTTTAATTTCAGTAAAATGTTAGTTGTGAAAACCTTGGTCTTGGCTCTCCAGATTTAAGTCTTCACTGGATCTGAACTAAATTACAGACTCATGTAGGGGAGCACAGGAACTTGGGCCAAAACATGCTTTTCAGTCAAAGAAGTAAAATGTAAATAGTTTCAATGAACTGAATTTAAATTGTATGTCTCTGAACTGAATTTATGTATTTGAATCCCCTTGTGCTGGAAACAAAGGATTCAAACACACATGTTCCTCTATGAGCTGATTAATGAGGGCAGGATCAACATACTTGCAATTTTATATTCTGGGTTTCGAGTGGATAGATTAAAGGCTGCTTGGCTTAAATATGTATTTAGAATAAATATACAGACGTGTTGTAACAGTATTCTTGTACTCATTTGCTGAGATTTTGGGGAAATTACTTTCAGAATAGTTTTCATAGACTCCTCTTTTGGGGTGGTAGTGCAGTAAATCTTACTTTATTTGAGTCCATTCCCTATGAGAAGCTGAACTTCGCATGTTTGCTGCCCTCTTCTATCCCAGGGAGAGCACACAAGGTTCTTTCCTCTTGTGTCGTTCATCGTCTTTGTTTGCTTTCATTTGCCTTGTCACGCGTTGTCCGGGGAAGGCAGCTTAGCATCTACTGCTCAGGTACAGCTTTGTGTCAAAACCTCTGTTGTCATTCCTCTGGGGAGTCTGGGATTTCCGCAGCCAGCGTGTTTGGCGTTGTGCAGATGCACGAGTGTCTCGTCACTCGCCTCATGAATGGTGGATGCTCGGCTTTCCCCTCCTCACCGAGCTGCTGTCCCCTGGGGTTACGGAGAAGATAGCGGTGGAGCGAGCACAGAAAGCCACTTACGACTCTCTGTTGCTCTAGTAACACACTTGCTCAGACATCTTTGTGTAATCAGATGCTGTTGTTTCCTTATTGTCGAAAATCCAGAAAATCTAGGTGCCCAATTGAAGGTTTTTTGGCTACCAAAAGACCTACTGGTCGATCCATTCATAGATTGTTTCTAATTGAGAGACCCCCATGAGGATAGTGTTCCATTTTGGGTCACAATGTCCATGTGCCTTGAAGAAGGGAGAGTTTAAATGAATGATGGGCAGGAGAAGCAGCAGAATGGGTAAATTTTATGGCAGGAATGATTAGCATCTACATAATTCCACAAAATATATTGCTGTGCTATGCAAATGGCATGTAAACTCAATTATGTCTATATATTTGCGCGTATGTGAGAGTATTGAGTGCTGCTGTTGTTTCTAGCGAGACAGAGCAATATGCACTGCAGTAGGAAAAGAGATGGGGTCAATAAGAGAAAGTGAAATGATAAGAGGAGGATAAGAGATGAAAAGCAATAAGTTAAATCTTCTCTGTGTATGGAGGGGTCTGTGGCTTGGCTGCTGCCTCCCAGCTGGGGTGAGGAGAACATCTTGATGAGGTTTTTCCTCTTAACCCCGGGGATCCCTCCTGTCCCCTTCACCTGAACTATCCTAAGAGGATGGTTTCCCAGGAACAAAGAGAAACTTCATTTTGGGCTGCCTCACCTAGGCGTTTTTCCATGTAAACCCGTTTGCTGTATCTCGTATATTATTCCAGGGAATATTTAGCACTGATGCATCAAGCCTTTGGACCTATCCGCAGGTTTTCCATCAGCTGGATAGCTCATGGGCTGCAGAGACTCCTATACCTGCAAGCGTGGCCACTGGTTTGTAGTGCATTGACTGCAGGTAGAAATCGGTCCTTGAATTAACAATCAAAGATCAGTCCTTGCCTTTAGGCACCCACTTGTGCTATAAGGGGAGGACAAACCCTGAACTTCAAATTTCACATTAAATACAACGTACCGTGATGTGCGATCGCTCAAGACTTACTTTGCTGTGGGATTGATGGCAAAGTAGAGATCAAAGAGACCAAACTGGGAGGGAGCGGAGGGGAGCCGAGCGTTCTGCTGCCACGCTCCCTCTGAGCCCGCTGCCGCAGGCATGAGGAAACACTAGCAGGGCAAGGAGACTGAAGCTGCCTGTTCCAGGAGCCCTTTCCCAGCCCTGGGGATATCTGAATTGCAGCAGATGTAAATATTTCCCCTGGACCACATTACTCGTAGACTTGTCACGAGTTGCTTTTCCAACTGTGCTGGGATTAAGGAGTGAGGACAGAAAGGGCGGAAAAAAGCTTGCATAAATATTTTTTGACGCATGGTTTAAACCTGCGGAAGAAGTCAATCTTGTCAATATTCCCATTGAGATCTTTGTGCAGCTGAGGCTTAGCGAAGAGCTTTGCTTGCTGCATGGTGCTGACTTTAATCTACGGCAGTCGAGTATTAAAAAGAGAAGGAGGTTTTGAGGTAAATAGCAGGTGATCATTGTCTTACGCAGGATGGTTCTGGGCCAAGGCTAATTTTTAACCCTGGCATGATCAAAGAGGCAGGGGGGAGAAGCCCCAACTCTTCTCTGGCCAGTGAAGCGGGCTGCCTACTCGTTTATTCCTAGTGTCAGAAGTCAGCATCTGCGCTGCCAAGTTCCGAGTCATCAAATGGCTTTGGTTTGGGGAGCCAGCAGTGCAAAGCTGCTACAGCAGAGTTACTGGGTGAGGTGAATTGGACTGTTTGATGGGTTTGAACTGCGTGGGGATAGGGAATTTAAATCTTCATTGCCATGATCCACTGCAGTAAGGACAAGGCAGCTGTGCTTTTCAGTGATGTTGCTAGGCTGCTGTTGGAACTGTGTAGAAATGAGTTTAATGTTACTAAAAGAAAGGCTGGGGGGAAGGAATTCTACCACTTGAGCTGTGTTTTATTAGCTGCTAGCAGTGGGCATAGAATCTCTGTTACGTAGCTAAGCTGCTCCAGTTCCATCCAGGAGAGGTTACATGTGCTTGCATGGTTAGTAAGCTGCGATTAATTTATTCTGTGGCTTTGGCAGGCTCTGGTAAACTGAACTGGTTATAGGGAATTATGGGAGAGTGTCAGATGCCAAGTTTACTTTGGTCTGATGAGACAAAGAGATTTGGAGTTGTTTAAAACTCTTCTCATTTTGTTTGCTATTTGAGGTCTTATTCTAGTTTATAAGTGGGAACACAATTCTACCTGCTGTGTGTGTATAGGCTGTGACAGGGTTTCTTCATTCACACAAAGACAGGGAGCTGCAGACATCCGAGTTGGCCGACCCTGTCACAGGGTGCTGGAGGCTGGCTCTGCAGATAGCCAGCTTCTGAGTCGCAGCAATATTATAGAATCACCAGGTTGGAAGAGACCCACCGGATCATTGATACAAAAAGGGGACATTGTTGATGTGTTGACCTTTGGATAATTATCTTGATTTGTTACCGTGTGACTTACGAGTCAAGGAAATGCTGTTCATTAACCTAAACTGGCAAATAACACCAATGGGCAGTTCAGTTCTCCTCCTTTGTCAGAGTGTGGCACAAGGTAAAACCCCTCACGGTGCTCAGTTATGAACTGAAAAAGGGTCTAATCAGGTATTGACCAAGAAAGGTACTGGGGCTGTTCTACAGTCTGGAATGTGCAAGCATCACAAAAGAGGCACTTAAGTCCAAGCTGTGGAATTTTGGTGCAGATCCGAGTTTTTCCCCAGGCTGGGCGTATTCACAGAATCACCAGGTTGGAAAAGACCCACTGGATCGTTGAGTCCAACCATACCTATCAAACACTAAACCACGTCCCTCAGCGCCTCGTCCACCCGTCCCTTAAACCCCTCCAGGGAAGGTGACTCAACCCCCTCCCTGGGCAGCCTCTGCCAGTGCCCAGTGACCCTTTCCGTGAAAAATTTATTCTCACCTTGAATTTTCTCTCTGGTGCATTTGAACCAAAAACACGTGCAAATGCTTGTAACTTTCACACTTTTGCTGTTGGTTTGTTATGTAAAGGGCTTGCCCTTCCCCAGACCAAGCTCATTTGTATTGTTCTGTGTTGAAACAGCTTGGAGTTGTCGGGTGTGTGGGATACAATGGCACAGTCATGCTTGGTGCCTGCCCACAGTCTCTCCCTGGTATTCTTTGTTAGAGTTGCACAAATCCTTTCCCATTAAAGGAACTAATTCTTGCCTGATCGCCATTAAGAGCCGGGAATAAATGAAATCCAGTCTTTTCCATTAAGTAGCATTGTGTGTTATGGTGGAGAAGAAAAGGCCCATCCCCTGTTCCATTAGGAGGAAAGAAAAGCCTGCTTTTCCAATTTAGTGGAGTGATTCTATGGATAAGGCCCTGAATCTGAAAATCAGCAGTAGAGCCCACATCCTTCTAAATGATCCGTTTATCTGTCAGTGTTGATCCTTGCGACTTCTGTGTAGGGATGAGTATCCCAGTCCTAGAATTTCAGGCAGAGACTTCAGTGTGCTGCAATCCCACTGTAGCTCATAGGTGTCCTTGAGTGGGAGAAGCAGCGGTTAGAGCTCCAAATGCAAATCCACGGACGAGTGGCAAAGCGAAGACCCCGTGGCATTTCTCCGTGTGTTGGTTTGCTCTTTAAACACTAATCCTCTTCTAGAAGTGCAAGAGCTTTATTCTGCTTTTGTTTCCCAGAGTATAATTTGGAAGCAGCCCTGTTAGCGGTAGATGGTATCAAACAAGTGTCGTAGAGGGAAAATTTAGCCCTAAGCTAACAAAAAATTTGTCCCCCTGCATGTTCTTAGACTCCACTTGTGAAAGCTGCAGAGCGATTTGGGATAATATCCACTTCCATTATTCAGCTGCATAAAATGCCTTGAAGGCAAATAGCGCATCTATAAATTAAGCTTCTGAAGTGTCCGTCAGGTTATTTGGGGAGGGGGTTGACAGTGAGATTATTGACGGTGTAAAGTGATAGTTCTGCTCTTGAAAAGCTCATTCTCCTAACACAAATCACACCACTGCCAGGATTTATTGAACTGCCTGATGGAGAGGTACCGTACAAGCTACTATTAGGCCATTTCCTCAGCTTTGCCATCAGGAGGCTTTAAATAATTGTATTTGAAAGAAATGTCAGAGTGACAGAATTGGGTGCAGAAGGCCATAGATATTCCGTCTCCGCTCCACCCCATCCCTGTTCTTTCTCTCATGCCTTTTCTCTCTTGCTCTCTCTTTGTGTTATTTGATAATGGTTTCGTATTTGATAGGAATGGTTGGACTCAGTGATCTGGTGGGTCTTTTCCAACCTGGTGATTCTATGATTTCAGAGGGAGAGGGCTTCCCTGGCTGTGAAGGTTTCAAGACATTGTGTCTGTCGCTTTAGGCACAGTCTTGCCACAGCTGTGCTGCAGAAATGGGAAGCTTCCCAGCTTCATGTGGTCCCATACACTTGTTTAGACAGCCAAGGATGCTCTTGCCAGGGTCAGGGCTGCCACAGAGGGCTGATAGAATCACAGAATCACAGAATAACCAGGTTGGAAGAGACCCACTGGATCATCGAGTCCAACCATTCCCACCAATCCCTAAATCATGCTCCTAAGCACCTCATCCACCCTCACCTTAAACACCTCCAGGGATAGAGCAGCTGCGAACAGAAGAAAACATAGAACGGTGGCACTGGGAGACTAGTAGCCTCCAGGGAACAGAGGTGCCACCCCTGGGAAGCTGTTGAGAAGGCACAGACTATCCACCATTTCCCTCTTTAAACTGGATTCTTGTGAAAACTTCCTATGAGGTGAGAGGCAGCTGGTGTGCATGGGAACCTGAAGCAGGAGGTGCCCTACTCCTGAAAACAAAGGACAGTGGAAATGTGTTGTATTTTCAGTTGTAGCCGACCTCTGGAGAGCATGTTGTCCCAAGAGCAGGGGTGGCTCAGTGGGTTGCTCACAGCTTTGCCTGACCAGAACCAAAAGCCTCCAGGGATGGAGCTTTCCCAGTGTCTGGGCTGAGGGTCTCGGCATCAGCAGGTCTGAGAGGAGAACATGGGTGAGATACAACCTGCTCGTGTGGTACCGCACTCTGCTGACACTGTGTACCAGGATCTCTGACTGCACGTGCAGAGCTTGGTTGTTGCCTTTCAGCATATTATTGGGGAGGAACAAATGCATCACTTCGGCTCCTGCAGGGAGATGCCCTGCGTCTGTCTGGCAGCAGCGCTGGCCGAGCTGCCTTGTTTCAGCTGGATTTGTTGCATGCAGGAGAATTTGAGGTTAATGGTGCTGTATAAACATAATGCTAGCCCTTGGGGTGACCTAAGTGACAGCAGGGTCAGAAGGGATTTATCCTCGATCTTACTTTGTCCTTCGCAACGCTGGCATCGTGCTGACCCGTCCCATTAACAGAACGATGGGGCTGAGCTGGTCACGAGGAAGATTCTGCCCCACTACAGGGCTGATGTGTTAAATGTGTTTAAATACACGGGCATTAATTGTTCCTCAAGGATGTGAAGCTGGACTTTTATGATTATTTTTATGGCATTTTGCTCCCCACTCTGCACTATCCCTCAGAAAATTTTGACACAAGTATTGTTTTGGAATTCCTGGATTTCCCTGTAGCCTATTTGTGCCGGTTTGACAGATATACAAACCTTAGCTTTCTCTGGAGACACCAGAGGGTGGTCACCAAGTAGTTCCTCTCCTACTGTGGCTTTGAAGGTGTTTGTGAGCTCTTTAATTTAATGATCTCAAGGTAAGCAAGGTTCATGACTTGCTGCAGATGGAGGAGCCTGGTTTCTTGAATCTCTGAGCAAGTCACGTTGTTCTGCGTATTTGAAGAAACCACTGAGTTCTCTCTTTGAGTGTTTCCGGCTACTGAATTCATATAGGTGCTGCTGAAATCAGGAGAGAACACCTCCTGGAGTCCAGTTAACACTATTGCCTATCAGCTTTCTTCTATCACAGCAAGAATGATAGTTCTCAGAGTTTGCATGTGATCGTGGTTAGGGGAAAAGCATCTCTTAATTTATTATGAGCAGTCAGAAAATAGAAGAGAGGGGCATCTTTTTTTGCTGGTGAAGTAATTTTGATAATGAAATAGACATACAACCCTTATAAAACATACTTGTATCTTTTATATGAGATAGAACTTGTAAGCATCTGCTGATGTTTACAATAAAATTGTGTAGGTGAGAATCATTGTTTTACAAATCCTTTTATAAAGATGAAGTGCATCTATGTGCTCCATTCCATGGGCTATTTCGCATGACCTATGGTGTTAAGAATTTACCTGTGTGCTTCTGTTGGATTATTGTAGAAAGCTGCCCTTTTAAATAACAAATGGAAAAGAAAACCAAGATGTAACATACCTCGGTCTTTTCCAGGGTGTAGGGAAGAAATGCCTCCTTTTCTTTTCATTTCCCTCTCTTTATGAATTTGGCCTTTCTGAGGAGGTGGTTTTTGAGAGGGTTGACAGCTCCAGAGGGTGTCCAGCTCTGGTTTCTCCAGCATAAATTTGGAGAATCTGTTTTGCTCTTGTCATTGGGCCCTCTTGGTTAGATGCAGCTTTGAAGAAGGGGTCTCTCGTCCCACATGGGGAAATACTTATTTTTCTTTTTCAGTAACTTCAGCCCTACTCCTTCATACCTGAACTGCAAACTGATTTTCAGTTCCAAACCAGATCTGATAAGATTTTGACTCCAAAGTGTTTCTCCCATAGCTTCCTTATTATCTCAGCAAGCCCTGAACAATAATAAGCCTGTAAACACACGGTTTGTAAGCCTATTACAAGCTTCCCAGTATTGTAATACGATTAGTCAGCACTGACTCATTTGTTTCACGAAGGCAAATGGAGGGGATTCAGGGATTAGTTTGTTTGGATGTACCAATTTGTTGCACAGTCTAACTTACTTGTTACAGGAATCGCAGTTCCTGCTCATCAGCTGGCTTCTCTTTTGCTGGAAGGCTGCATGCTGCATATGTAAAATCCTCACTTTCCACCAGCGTTATCCAGCTTGCCTTTGCAAAGGAAATAATGTTAAATGGAGCTTTTCATTTAATACAAACCTTTTCCATATAACTCCAGAGAGTTAAATGCGGCACAGAATGTAAACTCTGAACTGCTCTCCATAGGATGTCTGTGCAGCTTCCATCTTGAGGTAATTATCTCAAAATACATGCCACCGCTCCCATGGACTAGTTATCCAGCTAGTACTTAGTGTCTGAATTAAGGTTTGGAATTGTTGCTGCTTTCTTTGTAACGGAGACGAGAACCCAGATGGTTTGGGTTATTGGTAATGGATTCCAGCGCTCTGAAATCGTTCACTCAAATCCAGCTCTAGTCTGCAGTAACCCAAAGTAATTATTATTTGATTGCTAGTTGGTGATGTAAAGTGAGTTGGTCATCTCAGCCTGGGTGGACAGATGTCCAAGTTAAACAGCCCCAGCTTAACAACTGCCAGTGACTCTTTGAACCTCTGTAAAGGATATTGCTGAAGACGCTTAGATAAATTGGGCTGGGAGTTTTCTTCTCTTGCTGGCTATTTGAATAGAGAGAGAAATCCAGAATGGAAAGCTGATAGAGTCTCTGTGGACTCTTACCAGACAACGGATTCTCTGGGATCATGGCTGCTGAGTGCCGGGTGGGAGGAAAAGGCTTTTTGTTTTGTTACTGCATATCTTCTGTCTTGAGTCTCTGTACTGGTGCAGAGTGCCTTGGAGGCAGCGTGGTGATGCAATAGCATTAGGGCCTCGTGAATGGGCATAAGCATTAGAATTACTTGTGAGAAAGTGTTTTTCTGTCTGCCTTCTCACTCAGTGGGGTTTTGTGCATGCTTTCCTGGAAGCTGTGTTTCTTGGCTGATCATGGAAGCCTTTAAGAAGGGGAGGCTGAAAACTCCACACATTCAAGTTGTTTATATTGTTTAGTTCCCTCTTCTTTACTTTCGATAATACAAAGAAATATTCGCTGTAGCAATGCAGCACCGAGAGAATTTTGGCCATGCAGAAGGCTAGCAAAATGCCTTTAGCCATCTAAAAATCTCATTTGTCTTCTCCAAGCAAAACAATATGTAGATGGATCACAAATGGCACACAGCTTCCACAGTGCTCTTCTGGAGTAGCTGTCACCCTTCATTTCCTTCAGAGGTGGGAAACTTTCATCTCTTTCCTATGCTCATCAGCCAAACGGATCAAGTAAAGGTACTGATATGTTTGGCTTCCATGCATAAGCAAGATGATGTAGACAGGCGAGATGTGAATGTGAGATTCCATTGCCTGCAGGTGTTCATCACAGGTGAATATTGCTGTCACCTGACAAAAGCAATATGAAATAAATGGATAGGCGGCACAGTCTTTCATCGCATAGCTGGGAGATAGAAAATCTCTTGACCTTTTTAGCAGTCTTGTGAGGCAGAGTCATGAGATGTGGTTTGCTTGACCTAAAGGTTCCTCTCTTCTGGCTGCTGGAAGAGAAATTCTGTTGTCAGCTGAACTTTTTGCTGTGGCTGAAGGTCTTCCGATACTCTTTTATCTCTGAGGCTTGGCTTTTGGCCATGCAACTGCACTCAGTTTGCTTGCGTTCACTCTTGGTTTCCTCTTTGAATTGTAAGAAATTTAGCAGCAACCTCACCAAAAAAAGCCTCTCTCTTAGAATCATAGAACCATAGAATAACCAGGCTGGAAGAGACCCGCCGGATCATTGAGTCCAACCATTCCTATCAAATCAAGACTGTGACTAAAGAGCGTTTGCCAGGGCAGTTGTCCCCTGGGACCTGTTGTGCCCACCTCATGGGTGCTCAGGTCAGTGGGCACCTTCATCTCTGGACTCAGGGACAGCATGAAACGTCCTCTCTTTGGCACAAGCTTGCCAGACCCTGCAGTTAGCTTTGACAGAGAGGTGGTTGCTGGTGAGGACATCAGTGGCAGGGCAATGCATCTGTCCTTGCTTAGCTGGTGATACATTTTGAGTATAGTACTTAGATGTATTAGTATTTGTGTATTTGTATTAGTGACGGTGTAGACCTTTAGGCCATTTCTCTCGGAACTGTAGAATATGAAAAGCTGTGAAGAACGACTGCTTCAGGAATTGTTATACATTAAAGCACTCCTTCTTTACAAAAAGAATGTTATGTTCCAAGGGAAATAAACCTCCAGTTGGTTTGGCTGGATTGGCTGGTATGCTACTCTGAATTAAGTTGGGTGTTACGCTTCATTTAAAACTTCCAGTTGTATTAATGCTAATTGGTGATGTTAGTGCTATTATTTAGGCTTAGTGCTGCATCATGTGTTAGCATAAACTTCTGTAACCATGTGGTAGATCAGAAAAATCTCAGCAGGCAGTGGCATCCGAGTCAACCAGCCTGTGAGGGAGGAGGCGAAACTCAAGTATTTTGCTCCCTGACCAGTGGTCTCTGCTACTGAAATGGGATCTCAATTCCTTGACCCTGAAAACAGCAGCAACAACAGGAGAAATAAATGGTGTAAACAGCTCTATAATGAAACCTCTCAGACAGCCTGTCAGCATGTGCTGATCTTTTGCCTTCACTTGCTGCTATGACAAATTGGGTTGACCTTTCCTTGCTAGCATCTTAAAGAATAAAAAAAAAGATTTAAAAAAAAAAAAAAAGTGCCTAAGGGAATTAGGTACCCAGTGCTTATTGAAATTTAGCTGGAGTTGGACATTTAGCTTCCTTTCAGAATCCCACTCTCTGTAAATCATACCCTGCTCTGGAGCTGGTGAAATGGAGTACCTGAGCTGAGGACACAGGGGTCTAATTTAGCCAAGTGTTAAGAGCTATGGACTTGAAAAGTCAGGATTGATATTTTCCATGAGTTAGATTAGAAAGGCACTAGCATGAGAATTAACAGCCAAAGCTGGTAAGTTTAAGTTTGAGGAATTGCTGATCTCTGGTTTATGGCTCTCTCCAGAAAGCACTCGGCACAGGGCAGCACTCGGCTCTGATTGAGATCCCTGCCAGGGTCTCCTTCATCACTCGACATATTTCTTATCTGGCAGTTGCAGGTTCCCAAGGTCTCGGTCCATCCTGGTTTAGGTTTTTCAGCTGTCGTGTATCTTTCTGTAATTCCATGGGTGATTTCTGTCCCCCTCCCATCACTCTGGTGGCAGGTTTGTAGTGTCACCGAAGACAGGACTTCAGAGCGAGAACACCTAGAACAACAGGGACTTGAGGATGCTGCCAGTAGTGTTTACCACCTATGTTTGTAGAGTTGATCCTACCATAGTCTTTAAAAGAGGGTGTTATTAGGTGTTGATGAAATGTTTCTCCTGGTGCAGCTGTAATTAGGACTGTTGTGCATCCTCGGGATCCAGCCCAGCTCTCATTTCAATCAGCAGGAGCAGAACTGGTCCCCTTTACGCAGTGCTGTGTTTGTGCTGCAGCACCATGATGTATTCTGTTGTTTTCCCTCCTGTTAATGACAAAGGAGGAGCAAGAAATATAAATTATGTAGCAGGGAGGGGTATTGGTCTTTGAACAATGAAGAAGATAAAGATGGATAAGCAGGGCAGTTTGAGTTTTATTTTCATCCAACTTAATGGGCTGCAGTTATGTAAAGAAATGGGAGTCTCAGTTAATCTTTGCACTGGCTCCTCCTTTAGGAACACTTCAAACTAAATTAGTCTTTTGCATCTTGCTGGAAATAATACAATTTCTTTGGTGTCCTTGTTTACTTTTCATTGATCTAGAGAGAGAGAATTTTTTCCCCTTTTTATTCCCCTGAGATTTTGTAAATAAAGGGATCACCTTTCTGCTTTCAGCTGCCATGGCCTAAAAACTGTAGGAATGAGGAATGAATTCACCATGGTTTGAAGAAATCTTTTCAAAAAACCTATGGGGAACATGACAGAGTTAGAGACACCTCTCCCTCAGAAGAAGAGTAATATATATTTTATTCTCTTATTAATATTTCATTGGCAAGAAGGTCAAAATCTACATTTAAATGGAAATATTTAAAAAGCAGAAGCATAATATTTGACTATCTGGAGCTTTTATGGGTTAGAGAAAACCAGAGGCTTGAACACATTGGTTCAAAATTCGTGGGGTGGGCTGGGAATTCCTTGTGAAATTTATACAGCAAAGCAATCTCCCATTTGCCTTCATCGACACCTCTGGTTAAGGGCTTATGTTCTTAATACAGAGCTCCCTTTTAATTTCAAAACCCTTTTAAGTATGTCGTGTCAGCTAGGAAAGACTCTTTAGATGAGATAGACTGTCACCATTTAGAATAATATCTTGGTAGGTAGAGCGATCCGTGGCTGGTGAGGACGCTGTGTTATTCCTTTCATGGATGGAGGAGATGAAGTTGTGTTCTGCGTGGTATCAGCAGAGGTGGGGGTGTCAGAAGAGCCTGTTCTCACAGAGCTCGGCACGAGGGAGCAGGGGACACCAGCACTGCCTCTTGTTCTGGCTGGAATTCTGGTCTCATCAGAGCATTTGATGTGGATCCCATTTGGGTGTATAGAACAGTTCGTGTGATTTTGAGAGGGAAACTCATCTGTGCGGAGAGGTTCCTGCAGATCACTTAAGTGAGGATATGAATTGGGGGCTGATTTCTAATGCACTCACTTCCCAGTTCCAGGAGCTTTGAGTTTAACATCAGTGATGTGAGGCTGAGATTCCCAGACTGTGGCAGCTATGGCACTAACCTGAGGTGGGCTAACTCAAAACAGCAGGAAAAAAGGAAATTAAAAGCCCAGGAAGCTGATTTTTCTTAGTCAGTTGGGGAAAAAAGCAATTTATCCTCTTCTGCCCAGCAGAGCTGCTCATGTCTGTGCCCTGTGTTGATCCAGTAGGAGAGGCCGGGCTGGGTGGCATCGCTGCGCCCGAGGACAGCCCCGTGCACAGCCAGGAGCTGCTGCCGGTCCTGCCGCTGCCTTTCCGTACCGGACATGTCATTCCTTCTCGGTCGTGGGGACAGCTGAGCAAGCAGAGTTTGGGAATCCCTGGCTTAAGGGGCATGTTGGGCAGCCCAAGAGAGAGGGAGCTCTGTACAGCTGGCTGACTCCAGTCCCAGGGTGGCATTGATCCCTGGCTGCTTTCAACAGAGCCTTTTGGCAGGGACGATGCCATCGCCCCCAGCAGCAGCTCTGCAGAGAAGCAATAACATCGACTCGTTCCTGGGCAACGATGTTTGATCAAGTCCTGCTGCGGGGCAGAGAGCCCCTTTGGGTTCTCGTTGGTGGAGTTTGTTTTAAATTGGTGTTATAGAATCACCAGGCTGGAAAAGACCCACCGGATCATCGAGTCCAACCATTCCTATCAAATACTAAACCACGTCCCTCAGCACATCATCCACCCATCCCTTAAACACCTCCAGGGAAGGTGACTCAACCAAATTATATTGACAAGCAGCAGGCCACTGCGTATTCGTGCCATCTGGGGGGACTCGCTCGCCTTGCCACCACCGATTCCCAGCACAGTCGTGCCTTGCCAGTGTTGGGAATGATACCGAGGAGCTCTGCGCTGGAGCCTGGTGAAAGGGAGAGATACTTGGCTGCTGCTTGACAGACTTGTAACCAGATTCCAGTTTGTGCTGCATTGCCCCTTCGCATAACCCTATTAAAGAGCTGTAAATAGTAATATAACTGATGTTACAGTCATTTGTTTTGATGTATCTGAGCCTTTAATAAATCAGCTGCAGCTTGGTTAATAGGAATATGAGAGTGTGGTGTTTGTTGCCAGCAGCTGCTAGTAAATTACAATGCAGTCATCTGTTTTACGAGGGAATTAAATGTTTGTTCTCTTGCTCCCTCTCCCTCTTGCTTTTTTTTGAGCATCAGAATTGTGTACAAGCCCTTGTTCTTGGCTCGGCGTCCTCTTTGCTCTATTTACACCTGGCCGGGGTGGCAGGGAAAGCATCCGCAAGGAGATTCGAGTCATTGCAGTGTGTCAGCTCCGTATTCCGGTGTTGCTCTGTGTGTGTATCCTCCAAAGCAATATTGTGTTTGATTTTGCTTGGGTTAACAATTTCTCTCTTGGGTTTTCAGCAGCATTTGATCCTGAGACCTACAAGACAGACCAGGAAGAGCTGTGCTGAAGCAGTGATTTCCTTAGTGGGCAGTTGAAGAGGGAAAGGTTTGTGCTTGGACCAGCCACGCACTGTGCCAGCCTGATGCGCTTTCTTGGCCCAAGGCTTTTTTCAGGCTTTAAGACTGTCTGGAATGGACTCAGGGCTGATTATATGTCTGGTGTTACAGATGTGTCAGTCAAAGTGAATTACTCGTTTCAGTTTCCTTTATAAGTTGTGATCAGAGCTAAGCGCTTATAGCCACAGTAGGTTGAGATAATATGTATGTGTGTGATGCTTTTCTCAAGGTCTCTTCTAGTAACTGGTGAGCTGAAGAAAGCATCAGACCTCAGAGAAGCCTCCTGTCGTGGCTTTGGGGCTTTTCATAAGCACTTGTCCACTGAGAGGCCATTGCTTGGTCCTCTCATTGTATGGAACATTTCAAATTTCAGTATGAAAAATTAATCTCAGTGCTGTACTTGCCGCTAGATAAACACGTGAATGTGGTCTGGGGTTTGGAACCTCTCTGAATTAGTCAAAATAGCTCTTAGAAATCTATTAAAAACTTGAGATTTCTTTATTTGGTGGAGGAGGGTTTGGCTGTGCTCTTTATATCATAAAATGTTTCCATATTGTAACATGGTACTTGTTTCTTCTGCCTCTCACTGTGTAATAATTCATGTAGCCAGACCAAAAATGACATCAGGTTTGCCAAATATTGTAATTCAAATGCAACGTAGAAGCTTGGTGCTCTATTTTTTCTGAATTTTTTTTTCTTGGCTGTCAGTAACACCCACGTTAGCCGGCATGACAACACATAGCGCTGCGTGGGAAGCTGTTGCCTCATCCTGGAGGTGTTTGCATTACCAAAAACTGTTCAGAGAAGGGCAGTCTCACCTGGACTTTGCTTTGGGTGTGGAGCGTGGAGCAAGCGTTCCTGGTGTCCACAATGCAGCTGGAGGCGATGCTTCAGCATGCACCTTTGCTTTAACTGGAGCAGTTGGCATCACCTGTCTCACTGGAAAGGCTCTAGGAAGGAACTGTGCTCCACACAGGTGAACACTAACTTTCGCGCTGGGAAGCATGTGGACTCCAAGAATAACATCAGTAATCTATGCAGCCTTGGCTTTATGTATTCATTTTTCAAAGGAGATATAATTGCACTGGTGGATGTAGATACTGTTCTTTGGAGACTCAGTATTAATACCTTTGTTTGCCTTGTGGTTTGTCTTTGAAGAACCTCTTTGACTCCCAAGGGCGATCTCCATGTAGGGTTGCACTTTGACATCCACTTTGAAGCAATAAATCTTGTTATATTAGTATGACCAGCTTTTGTCGACTCCCAAACCTAGGTTTTGTGGAAGGTTATGTTGCGTGACAGACGTATGCCCTGAACGTTTGGTCCAGTGACCACTAAAATCCACACTGTAGTGGTGGTGATTTGTTTTTTTTTTTTCTATTTTAAGAATAAATATTTTCCTGCTACTCAGAAATCAAAGTTAAGCCCTAACCTTTAACACACGTAAGCACACATTTATGTCATATTGAAGACTGAATTTTAAGAATGTGTATGTGCCAGTTATTTTTTTTTCTTTAGAGAGCAAAATTCCAGCTTGGAACAATGATTTATCAATAAATAGCAATCGAATTTGAGAGGGACAGAGATTTGTGGTGTGACTCTCTGACAGAGGCCATCTCAGCTTCCCTGGTTTGGCTGACACACTGATGTTCTCCAGCCACGCTTTATAAGCTCTGCCACAAATTTATAAGAGTGAATTAAAATGACCGTATTTCATACTCCCATGGCCTGGTGTTTTCTGTTTAAAAGCCAGATGAGTGTGGGCTGTGGTTTCTGGGAAGAAAAGCCCAAACTATGGTTTCTAGACTAACCTAGTTCATTGGGATGGTAACACGTGATGTATATTGTGTGTCTGGCTATCTCTGTGTTCGGTGTGCTGGAAGCTGTGCTCCCTCTGGGCTTCTGCTCCCCCTCTGTTCCTCTTGTGCGAGACCTCATCTGGAGTGTTGTGTTCAGTTCTGGAATCCTCAGCATAAGAAGGAGATGGAGCTGTTGGAACAGGTCCAGGGGAGGCAACGGAGATGATCAGAGGGCTGGAGCACCTCCCGTACGAGGACAGGCTGAGAGAGTTGGGGTTGTTCAGTCTGGAGAAGAGAAGGCTCCAAGGAGACCTTCTAGCAACCTTCCAGTACCGGAAGGGGCTACAAGAAAGCTGAGGGAGGACTGTTCACAAAGGTTTGTGGTGATAGGACAAGGGGGGACAGGTATAAACTAGAGAGGAGCAGATTTAGGCTGGACATAAGGAAGAATTTCTTCATGATGTGAGTGGGGAGACACTTGCACAGGTTGCCCAGAGCAGTGGTGGCTGCCCCATCCCTGGAGACATTCAAGGCCAGGCTGGACGGGGCTTGGAGCCCCTGATCCAGTGGGGAGTGTCCCTGCCCATGGCAGGAGGTGGAACTGGATGATCTTTAAGGTCCCTTCCAACTCAAACTATTCTATGATTCTGTGTTCCTGGCACCTGCTACGAGGAAACTGAGTCTGCAGTGCGATTCCTGCCTGCGTGGGCTGTGATAAAGACAGTGGTTGAACTAAAGACCGAGTGTTCGCTTCATTCTGCTACCTTAGCAGGTGGTTTCTCCTTTGCATTATTCTGTACTTAGACTGGAGTGCCTGCCCACTTGAGCTGTGAACAAAGGCAGCCTCTGCCGGCTCTTGTCCTCCTCCTATAAAGAGCTGCTGCTGAGACAGGCTTATGAATCCAAACTGGTGTCACGGTGAAGCTTTTTCTCTCATTTAAAGTGTGGAGGTTGTTGTTTGCCTTTTCCTGGTGTTGTATTGAGTGAAGTAGGGATGCTCTGCGTGTGCCTAAATGATGTTCCCTTTGCTGGGTCGAACGTCTGGCAGCGTAAGCTGGCGCGAGCGGTAGCAGTTTGTGGTCCTACGGCAGGGCATCACCTACCACTCTGCCCCACAATTTGTGTAGGATTTTTGCAGACTTAGGTTTGCTTATTGCTCTGGAAGGAGGGGCCGCAAGTAGAGTGCAAAGAGAATTCTAGAACGGAATCATGAAATGGCTTTTTGTTGGAAGAGAAGTGGCCCATACCAGCTACCAGGAAGAAAATTAACTCTATGTCAGCTAAAAGCAGACAACGATCTGTAAGTAACCATGAAATCTCTCAAAAGAGATGCAGGCGTTCTCATCTGTGGCTCCTGGGTATTTGCGAGGGATCTATAAAGCACCTGGGCAAGTGATGTGAGGGGGAGGTGTTCAGTTCTGGGCCCCTCACCAGTGGCTGAGAGAGCTGGGGGTGTTTAGCCTGGAGAAGAGGAGGCTGAGGGGAGACCTCATTGCTCTCTACAACTACCTGAAGGGAGGTTGTGGAGAGGAGGGAGCTGGGCTCTTCTCCCAAGTGACAGGGGACAGGACGAGAGGGAATGACCTCAAGCTCCGCCAGGGGAGATTTAGGCTTGAGATTAGGAAAAAGTTCTTCACGGAGAGGGTGGTTAGGCATTGGAACAGCCTGCCAAGGGAGGTGGTTGAGTCACCGTCCCTGGAGGTGTTTAAGGTGAGGGTGGATGAGGTGCTTAGGAGCATGATTTAGGGATTGGTGGGAATGGTTGGACTCGACGATCCGGTGGGTCTCTTCCAACCTGGTTATTCTGTGATTCTGTGAGGTGGAAGCAATTGCAGCTTGCGCACAGCACGTCTGCTTTGTGCTATCTCCAGGTCTCTCTGTGGTCACCTCGTGAGACTACTCACGACAGAGAATATAGGGAACACATTCAGTGCAATGCTGTGTTTTTGCATCTTGTCTTTGATATGCCCTTGTGCTTGGATTTTTTAGCGTAGCTGTTACCCACCACTGCTGACCTGTGCTGATCTGGCTTCATCCACTGATGCTCTTGAGTGGGGAGTGGGGAAATGCCAGCTCTGACAATGCCAAGCTGTCACCAGAGACCATGAGATATGAGGAGTATCAGACTGCAAAGTTTCTCAGAGGTAAACGCACCTTTGGGCTTTGATAGGTTGATCGCAGTCTGAATTTGACCTGTTCTCAGTGTGTGGCAGAAGCGGAGGGCGGTCAGGAGCTGCCTGGGGAAATGCATGAATAGCCAACGCGTGTTACTGGGTGTGTTGTGCACCCTTCCCACTGCGGTGTGCTTCTGTCAGCCGGAGAGACTTTGTAAATAATATCTCAAGTGAACTGAGCAAAAACTCAATTCCTGTGCTTATGAGAGTAATGCCTCTCTAAACAGGGATGCTCTCTGACAGCTGCAATGAACTCTGAGATAACTGACTGATGATGGGTGCTTTACAGATTAATGATGTCAAGTAAATGAGATTAGAATTACATTCTTGGAGTAGTTTAGGTTGTGGCACTTTCAATTTACATTAATTTCAGGTCAAGGTAACTTTTCTCTCTCCCATTGCCGAAGGGCAGAGAATCCCAAGCCAGTCTCTGGCACCCCAGTTCTTCGTGTTGCTCTGCATCCTGTGTTCAAGACAGATTGCTGGAAATAGTATTTCTATGAGCTTGAATAAATCAGACTTAATCTATGAAGACTTGAAATGCATTTTCTAGGCTGTGGGAATATATATTTTGTAACAGATGCCATACAAATGCCTCGTGTCCTGTAAAAATATCTAGACATTTTGAATGTGATGGGAAATTGCAGTTTATAAGAGCATCAAGATTCTTCAAGCCAAAAAGCTACAGACAGTTGTAAGAAAGATTGTCTTGTCTGTCAGTGCAAATGCCATTCTACAACTGAATCATAACCGGCTGCACTTGACTGGCTGTATCTGAACTTCTGTCAGCTGGTACAGACAACTCTATTCTCTTTGTAGGGTTTTTTTTCCCTTCCCTCTGGGAACTTGGCTGAACTTGTTCTCATCTGGAGATCTCTACTGTGGCTGGAATATTTTGTTTAGATATTTAAGGTGTTTGTTTGCTGCATTAATACTTAGTGGAAAACTCAACATGCACAATCTCAGACCTGATTAAGCCTGATTCTGGGTGGTGGTGGCGGCTTCTGTTCCTCTGCTTTGAGCACAGACAGGACAATTCTGTTGAAATAGCAGAATCCTGGCCCAAAACTTCTTCTAAAACCAAACATTACTTGCAGGGTTTCCAGAAAATGTGGCTAATGCTCTAAATTTTGTGTAGCTTTGAGATTGGTTTCCATCAATCTCAAATATTGAAATATTGAAACACAGAAAGGATGCCACCTGTTGTGGGAGGGTTTTTGCATTTGAACTGGGAGTTGGAACTAAGAAACCGTTCAGTCTGGTGTGGGACGTATTCTGGCAAGATTCTCAACTTTGTTAAGAGTGATGTTATTTTGCTTTTTGGACTGGAATTCAAAAGTCCAGCTTTCAAGAAGCACAAAAGCAGATTTTTGACAGTTGCTGTTCCTGTAGCCCATTCCTATGACTTCAAAATAGGTGATGCGAGTATTTCTTGGGCTTCTCAAAATCGGGGCATCTTGGCGTTTATTATCATGACAGTGATATTAAGATTGAATCTCATTCAAATAAGTTAAAGGAGTAGTGTAGAAAGTGTAGAAGCTGGCCAGGTATTGTGGCCACCGAACACTATCAGTACAGCCAGCTGAGAAATCAAAGTTGTATTTTAAACATCAAAGCAGCCAACTTGATCCTGAAGGTTCTTGTGATCTTTTTATTGCAAATTAGCCCATCAAAGCCATCTACAAGTAGCCGCGGTGGAGTGTATTTGTGTGTTTAAATACAGGATAGCTGTCTGAACCCCAGTAATTACATTGCAGGAGTTTGGCTGAGCAGTTTAAATATCATAAATCTTTGTGTCAATGTCAATGCCATCTTTCTGTCATCAAAAAATCTGCCCTTTCCCCCTCTCTTCTTTTAAGCAAGTGGTTGCTGTGAAGTCTAATATCGCAGCGCTGAGGTTAGAGGGCTCATCTCTAGGACAAGCTGGTGGTTAAATGCCAGGGATAACGTGCTTTCAGATATATTTTTTTTTTTTTTGAAAATCAGTACATGAATAATGTGGTTTAAAAAAAAAATAGTTGTCAGCTAAAAGCAAAGCCTGTCTTAGAAAAGGAATAAATAATGACAAAGTGTCAAAATAGTAAAAAACCAAAACAAGCTGATGTTCCTGTAAACAGCATTAAAAAATTCATTGACAGATATTTAACATGTGATTTGTACTGCGTCAGCATTAGTTGAAACTCCTGCTATGTTTACCTTTGGTAATACTGTTTTTTTTCCCCCTTAAGCAGGGTGTTTATTTTTAGTGAAACAAGTAAGGGGGCCAAGGAATTTCTCTCTGCTTTGGCCCTCTTCCTCCCCTGTTCTTGTTTGCTAATTGTGATCCGATGCGACAAAGGTAAAGGAAGATTGTAAAATCCATTTTTAACTCCCAGGAAATACTGCGAAGCGCCTGAGCGCAAGTGTTCTCAGGGTAACAGCACAGCAGTAAAATCACATTGACCTCGTCAACTGTAACAGCTCTCATTTAGCAGCTACCGCTCCACTTAGCATGGTACCGTTCTGTAGCGATCATTAGACTTTGAACTTATGGCCTGACTTGTAGAGAAACAAAGCACCCAGAGCTTCTTTTGATGTTGATGGGAAGTGTGGGTGCTCAACAGACTATGAAAATTGAACCGTTATTGTTCAGAGCACCTTTCACTGAGGACTTCAGAGTGCTGAGATTAACACCCCCGCCAGAGGTCGAGCCCTGAGCTGGTGGAGGAGCCCAGGCTGAGACTGGCTCTGCCCATCGCTTTAATCAATAAACTGGGATTCAGGACTGCTGCGAGGGATGCGTTTGAGGGGAGGCGGGGACTTAAAGCAAGATGAAAACTGGTTATGGACCAGAAAAGCTGGGAGTTAAGAATGGATCAACACTTGAATTCCATTCCTGGCTCTTTCCCAACAACCGTATGATGTTGGCCATGCCCCTCGTTCTCCCTATGCCTTTGTTTGTCTTCTGGGAAAAACGCTTAAGTCTTTTGGAGGGGGAGGTTTGCTCTTATTTGGCTTATTTTCTCTCTACCTTTTAAGTGGCAAGCTGTGAAAGCTACAGGCTGTAAAGTTATTGCTGCACTACAGAATTAAATGGCAGTTTAGTCCGTGGATTTTTAAATTAGGGCACTCGCGCTCCTGTTTTATCAATATGGAGTAATACTAACTTGCCTGATGCTTTAATACATATTAAAAAATGCCTAAAACTGTGGTGCATGCATTTAGTCCTTAGCGTGGACTGATCTGATCTATTAAGCCACGTTTTGAATTAGTGGACCACAGAAATGCTGTTTGTTGTCAGAAGGCTTGTTTGAGCTTAGTCCTTAATTTAAATAAAATACTCTTCATTTTTAATGTTCTGATTGAAAGACTCTGTTTAATTCTGTAGCCATTAGGCATCGAACCTCAAAATATTTTACTCGTAGTCAATAAGTAAGAATTGCTAAGTGATAAATATTTTACTTTTGTTAGGAAGGCATTAATCAGAGTGGATTTTTATGCTTTTTCATTCCCTGTAACTGAGTTTATTATGCAGATACAGACAAGCCTTTTGATAACAACAGTGGGAATGGGTCTGGTTTTACTCAAATTTTATTAGGCTCTTTTTGAGCAATAATTTAGCAGTAATCCCACAGTAGCAAATAGCTGTGCAAGGGGCTGTGGTCTCCTGTGGGCTTATTATAGAGAGGGAGCTATTTCTTTCCTTGGCATTACTGCATAGTTTAGCACTATTTCATTCCCAGAACACTAGAGAGTTTGTTTCTGATTTAAAGGTATCGTTGCATTTAAATCTGGGGACTCGGATGATTTGGAAGAGATGCTGGCTTGAATATGAATGGGGGTGGCTTGTTGGCTGTGGCCGGTGTTTGGTCTCCGTGCGTGTGGTTACCCATTCCCCAATGCACGGGGGTGATAAACGCAAGTAACAACGTGATATTTTCCATTTACTCTGCCAAGCTGTAAACAAAGCTCTCAGTTGGATATGATCCCTTTTCAATAATAAAATATTTAAGAGCTACACTGAGCTTTTCATTTTCGAGGTGAACTCAAGCTAGGTCGCCGTGCCTGTTAGCCCAGCCCTGGTGGAGGACACACAGATGCTTACCCAGAAGAAGACCATGTTCTCTAGAGGTATCGGCTATGCTAAGCAGAGCTCCCCTTCCCACATGCCAGATACAGAACTCAAAAGAAGAAGCAATGCTTTTGTGCTTCTGCAGATATTTTTTTTCGATATATCAAAGCGCTAACATTCTGCCTTAGGACAAAAGAAAGAATTTTCCCAACAAAATCTTGAAATAAGTTTTTGAACTCTTTCCACATCCCAAAATAGTTTACGCAGAAGCACAAATTGTAGAGGAGCCCTCCACTCCAAAATACATTATAAATCTGGGCACTGGGTATTTGAGTGAGAGGTGGAAAACAGAGAGACGGATGATGTTTCTTCCTAACTTGAACCTCATTCTCCTTAACCCTGGATGACAGTCAGTTTTTGTGTTTGTTGGAGGCATTGAAGTGTGTGGCTTTCTCTGGACATTTTTGTGAATCATAGAATCACCAGGTTGGAAAAGACCCATCAGATCATCGAGTCCAACCATTCCCATCAATCACTAAACCATGTCCCTCAGCACCTCGTCCACCCGTCCCTTAAACCCCTCCAGGGAAGGGGACTCAACCCCCTCCCTGGGCAGCCTTGGCCAGTGCCCAGTGACCCTTTACGTGAAAATTTTTTTCCTAATGTTCAGCCTGAACCTCCCCTGGCGTAGATTCTCTCAGAATTTCCACGTGGGAAGTGGTTACCTCCAGCCTCGTTGCCCACTGATCCTTCGTGGCGAACAGGGCTGCGTCTTGTGCTCACTTGGAAGAGATTAAAATAAATTAAAGAAAAAGGCAAATATTTTTCCCTGAGCCAGGCAGTCTGGGGTGGGTTTGTGTCTCCATGCAAAATGGTGCTCGGAACGAAGCACCATTTGGTTCCATCCTGTGGTTGAAGCCGATCCTGCACATCCCGGTGAGCTTGTCCTGAGCGAGCTCCATCCCGAGGAACACCTGCCTACGGGACTTGTGACAGGGAACACAGTTTTTCGTGGGGAATCCTGCAGAGCTGCGTGAGAGCTGTGCTAACCTAGCTGCAGGAAGCCTTGCTGTGCCGGTGACACTGTGGTACCTGCTGGTTCTGTCTCACAGATGGGGTGGCTGAAAATACTTCATTATCACAGCTTTATTTCGGCTCATAGAAAAAGAGAAATTGGTAGGAATTAAAACCCCCCTTTTGAATCTGAAGCACAGTATTTCTTATTAATTTTATCTTTTTTTTCCTGGGTTTAAGAGCAGTTTATTCTGTAACAGCTTGGTTCTATTTCTGACGGGTTTTTAGTTCGCTCAGAATAAAGAACTTTTATTTTGGACTTAAGTAGTCTCCTCAGGGAATAGCAATTCAAGAATAAATGCCTGTGTAGACTGCCTCTCTCCCCTTTAGTTATTTACTTTTTTAAGCCCCAATCTGCAGGATCGTATCTGCATGCCTATTTAAAACATCATTTCCTTTGCACAGAAGCACCGCTATGGCTAAAATTTAATTCTGATATTTAACTGAATGAAATTGCTTTCAGATGACTTTGAAACAGAAACAAACCAAGTCCTTGTGTGCTGCTGCACTTCAGAGGGTTTGCGAAATGTTATACTAATGCGAAGAATGTGACCCCCCTCTGGAAAATCTGCCTGAAGAGTTTGATTTTACTCAATTCAAATTATTCCAGCACATTTTTGTCCCAAAATCATGTCTCGTTATTGTTATCTTATAAATCGCAGCCAGCACAAATTGCAGAGAAAAAATTTACTCAAAAGTAGGGCTGTTTTTTGTTGAGACTCATACCAAACCTACCACAGTGTCTGACACTGCTTCAAGGACAGAGAAAAATTGCCATGGAAGATTTCAGAAATAACTGCAATGCAAATGAAGACTTTCTCATCTTTTCTGCTTTAGGTGACTGAAAATACTTTCTGCCTTGGAAGCTGGACTTGAGTAGAAGCTGCAGAATAAGCCGTGCAGGTCCACAGCACAGCACGCATAAATCATATTTCCAACACGAATGAAACTGTTTCCTTTCAGATAGGTGCACGAGGGAGAGAAGGCACGAAGGGAAGTCGTTCCAAGTCACTTGGCAAGCCTTTAGCGACAGGAATGCTTTAATTCACAAAACACACGCGGGGTTTTCCATCTCCACCAGTACCTGGTGTTGATTTTGAAACTGCTTGTAGTTCAGGTCCTGTGAAGAGTCTTTAGCTGCATCTCCCGTGCTGTACAGCTCACAGACTCAGAGCTGCTTGTTAATATTTCTGTTTTTAATGAACAGCAGCTCTGTGAACTGTTGGACTTTTGTCTCTGTGCTTGATTTTGCTCTTGGTAAGGAAGGGGGTGCAGAGATGTCAGAAGACACGAGGTCTGGGCTGTTGTGGGGTTGCTGCTGTGTGTGTTCCTCCAGTTGGTTCCTATGCAGGGGTGAAGCTGGCTCTCCTTTGCAGCTTTACCAGGGCTTCCAGCCTCCGTGGGAGCTGGCAGCGCTTTGCAGCACGCGTAGTCGGCATGTACGTGCCAGAAGTGCTCTGTGTGGGTGTCGCTAGGAAGCCATGGGACATATGGGACATGCACCAGCAGTTTTCTTGTTTGGGGACTTGCAGATTTCCTTCCCAACATCTCCATGACAGAATCCAGCAATATTTTTGCAGAGCCGAGTGAAGAAAGCCAGAGTAGGCGGGTTAAATGGTTACGCCAGTGCTCTGTTTTAACCCTGTTGTAGTCCAGCTTCATCCCCTTTAGAGTCAGACAAATCAGTCATGGCTGTGAAGTTTTGCCCTTTGCCACTCTAGAAGCATCTCCAGTACCATCTACTCCTAACATGAAAGACCTCTCAAAGAAAAGCGTTCTCTGGTGATATTCACTGTGTGGTAGTTTAATATTCTGATCAAATCAGCCTGGGGCCAACCTAAATAATATTTTCTGCTGTTGTGCTCCTGAAAGGGCTGATCGTGTTGGGAACTTCTACACACTGTGACTCATCTTTGAGTAGAGGTTGACATTTTGGTGGTAATCTGCCTTCTGTTCTTATTATAGCATTTGCAGGCTTTCTGTAGAGTTCTTTCTGTAGAGATCTTTAAAGTTGATCTCTCCTTTGCCTTTAATCTTTTTCTATGGTTTTACCCTTCTTTTTTCTTCTATTTATGGCTGGGGTATGGGGTTTTTTTTTGCATGAGGATAGCTCAGCTTTTTAAGCTGTTTCAGTGATTCTTGTTCCAGCCTCCTCCACTTGTTTCTGTTCCGCTCTTGCTCTCTTGCTCTTCTCTGTGTCCTTGGTGGATTTTTCTTCTCTGCAGCTTTGCTTCCTCATCATCTAGTGTTCCTCATGCTGCTTTTTCTTTCTTGGGGTGTTCCTTACATCTAGGTTCCATCCCTGCTTCCCTCCTCTTCCCTCACTTCTTAGTACCATATGCTACTCTGTAGTCTCAGAAAGTGGGGGCAACTATTATCAGATTTTTACTTTCTGACTCTGTTTTCCTTTTTTTGTCTTCTGTCTTCATTGAAAGGAACAAATCTCTTTCTCTTTTTGTAGTGCAGTAGTTGGTATCCATTTAGTTGTTCTTATTTTATGGCCCTTTAATAACAAGGTCAGTGAGGAGCTCCTGGAGAAAGGAGGAAGGTGGGTGGACGGTGTGTTGAGGTGTGTCTTCCACTCTCTGAAGCCAGCTTTCTCATCCTGAATGCTGTGTCCAAAACCAGATCTCAAGTCCTGTCTGAGAGGGAAGGTGACTTCCACGTTGGTATTTCTGCAGGGAACTCGGAGGAGGTGTGCTGCTAGGGATGCTCTCCTGGGCAAGACTTTCCCCTGGTGCTTTTGCTTTGCCAGCCTGCGTCCCTTCCCGTAGCCAAAATTATAAAGTACAGAGCTCCAATAAGGTTTTAGGGCTTGTTTCCCTGGCTCTCTTCAGGAAGCTGTCCTCCCTGTTATCACTAATTCTTATCTTAAAGGCAAATGTTTCAGAGGGGCACTCAAAGAAAAGCGGTAGCTTTAAGAAATGATTGTGTATATGAATTAACATTCTGCTGAAGATGAGGTAATTAATTAGGCAAACAAAAACAGTCTTTAGTACTTTGCTCTGATAATTAACAATAGTAAATCTGTCATTGGTAATCTACTACTGTATGCTGGGAACAGAAAATTTAAATTGTTCAACATCGACCTGTGAGCTTTTTATCTGTTTGTAGGCTTTTTTTTTTTTCAATAATCCTTTATCAGCTTGCGCTAAGTTGAAGCGCACGAGCACGGAGGCCTTTCTCAAGATGCTTACTTAACCTTTAAAAAACCACTGACATTTACAGGAGGTGCCTCTTCCAGACCAACAGACTGCGTTTACACCGTGCTCTTGTGCCTGCTGAGCAGTCTCTAAGCACAAACAGCACAGCATTCGCAGAGCCTTGCAGGGTGAGAACCCCTCCAGTGTTGCCATCCTGTGAACTGTGTTATGAGAGAACGATCTGAATGCACATCATGTTCTTAGTAAGTGCTCCGCACTTGATTCCCAGATGGATTGGCTAACGAGCCTGGCGTGCTGGCACTGCGCAGGTTGATCTCTGGACATCTCTGTTCATTTTGGCCACTGGAAAGGTGGAATGTTGTGGTTCCTTGTCTGCGAAGTTGTTCTTTGAGCTCAGACACAAGTTTGTGTCTCTGACGCGGAGGTTTTCTGTTGATGGTCAAAATAGGGGTCATCAAAACTTTAGAAAGTCACAAGGTTGTGCATATATCACCAGTACCTAAAACAGTTGAGGTAGTCTGTGATCTCTGAAATCAAACACGATGTGTTAGGCTGGACGTGTGGTTTCTCATGATCATAGAATTCTAGAATGGTTTGTGTTGGAAGGGACCTTTAAGCTCATCCAATTCCAATCCCCCTGCTGTGGGCAGGGACACCGCCCACTGGATCAGGTTGCTCAAAACCTCTTCCCACTTGGCCTCGAACATCTCCAGGGATGGGGCAGCCACAGCTTCCCTGGGCAACCTGTGCCAGTGCCAGCTGGTTAAAGTACCAGCTGGAGCAAGCCCAACACCATTTCTATAGTACATAGTAAATTAACAAGTGATAAAAAGAAAAGGTTGTTAGTAGTTCCCATATTGTGCAGTAGTCAAGCCTGATGAGGCCTCTTTGCTTTTCTGAATGTGCAGCAGGTAACGATGGGACTCTCTGGTACCCTACTCAGGGATTTGTGTGAACAGTTCATTTCTATGCCTGTGATTTTCACTGGTAGGCATCATGGTGTGAATGAGTGACAGATTTATGGCTTATGTGCTAAATAGGATATATGTATATTTATGTACTTTTTTGAAATAGCACATTTTCAGTGCTGCCTTTCATGCACAGCCCCTCCAAGGACTAAATAGACCAGGATGACTCAGTGGGGGAAGGAAAAAAGGGAAAGACGCAGCTGTAAATAAGGTTTTATATGTGGCTCTTCTGAAATTACAGCTAAGGTTTAAACGCTTGATTGCTGAGGTACTTATCAGATGGCATACCAAAATCTAGTGCTTTGTCCTGGAGGGATTCTTTAAGGCTGCCTTTTATACATGTCTACTTACCATACACTTAAAATTTAATAATAGTAGTGGTGTTATAAAGTTCTGCACATTTCACAGAGTTAAATGCAGGGAGGAAAGAAAATCCAATAAGTCTGTCGGTGAGGAATAGCAAACTGAATTTGGAAGCTGAGCACCCTCTGATATATTGGGTTAAATAGAGAATCTTTCAGAAAAGCCCTGGTGGGGCAGCTGGGCAGGGATGGATTTTACCATAGCTGCAGATAGTTTGCCAAGTAAGAATTGGTAGGTGCTAGAGCTTAAAATTGCCATTTTTTATCCTTTCAGAGTGGGCTGAAAGCATTAGTAGAAAGCATGTTAACTGTGTACTTGCATTTTATTAAGTCTGTGTGGCAAAAGGGGTGATAAAGTTTTGTGGTGCCACAAAAAGCGAATCCTTTTCCACCGAGCTGGCACATGAACCTGTAGTAAGGGAGCATGTGAGTCACAGCAATTTCATGGCTGGTAAAATCTAAAAGCAGAGACTTCCACTGAGCAAATATGCGTGCATCCATTTGGGAATCACTAAGGAGGAAAGCAATTAATGATCCACTTATGGGAAAAGAATGAAAAAACCCTTCCTTAGCGACATTCCAAGGTGTTTGCCCCTTTCCCACAGGGGTGTGAGTCTTGCCGCTCAGCACTGCCAGCTGCGAGGGAGTCAGCTGCGGGGTGGCAGAGGGTACCTGGCCAGTCAGTTGGAACCCTACCCTCACCCCAAGTGTGTGAAACTTCTCCAAGAGCAAAGAGCAGCTCCTGTTTCCTCTAGAAAGTTGGTTTCCTCTCTAAAAAGAGAGTTAACGTTGTCTGTGTGCTCGTGATTTATGCTGAATGTCTGGCTGGTTTACTTACGCAGGTGACTTTGCCCCTGCTGGGACCATGCTTACAAATGAACAAAAAGAAGCAGTAGCCCTTCTAATCTGGTGGGCTCACCCCTAGGCTTGATGTTTTTATTTATTACTTTATTTTTAAATTAGTCCGCTGGAGTATTGGTATGTCAGCGTCTATTGAAGCCTACGGTTGCACTCGGTGAGAAATCATGTAACTCACTGATGAATCTCATTCTGTTATTTTGAACTTTCAGTGGGATGCGTGGCCTTTGCCTGACTGCAGGCTTTTGCAGGTAGCTCAAAAGCTGTTTTTTTCTTTACTAATGTTTCCCTCGGCAGCCTGTTGATAACCCTAGGGCAGCAGGGCTGGCTCAGGACCCCGTAGTGGCAGATGGAATGCGAGGGCTCAACAGAGGGGGGATTCTTGCATTTAGAACTGGGTGGGTTTTCTCTTCCAGGTTCCTGGTGAAGCACAGAGAGAAACCACGAATTAAAGTTTTGCCAGGTTAGGAGACAACACTGTCTCCACTTACAGTTGATTACCTTGCATATGTTCTGCTGGGGAGTTCAGACAGAAAGGAATCCACAGCTGAATCCGAGTCATGTGTCTTAGCCTGGTGCTTGCACCTTGCGGCACCTTTACAAACAGCAGTGCTTCCTTCTATACCACGCTTCCTTTTTTAGAATGTTTTTCTGTTTCTTGTTTAAAATGGATGGGGAGAAGTGAACTTCGAGCCAGTGCTGGAGATGGGGGCTGTACTCTGCGCCAGGACATGAGAAGCTGCACCCACCAACCTGATAGAGGGATGCAGGGCTCCTATTTGCTCTCGTGAACATTGGCTCTAGCTATAAAAGAATTGCAAAAGTCTCCTGGCTGCAGTGTTTGTGGGTGAACAGCAGCTGGAGTCAATAAGACATTTTTCTTTCCCTGATCTGCTATGGATTACCCAGCAAAACTGCTTAAACTCACTTCAGTTCTCACTTTGGAAAGCAGCTGGAAGTGGTCGCTGTTGGAGGGAGAAGGGCCTGTAGGGTGGACTTGTGTGTTTTGCTGCAGCAGTCCCTCCGCTTGGTGCTGTTCAGAAACCGCTTAGCATCCCTTCTTTCCTTGTCCATGCTGCACTAGCCTTTGACATGCCCTTTGGCTGTTTGCACTTTGTTCTCAAGGGGCACTGGTTCTAGTTCAGTTCTTAAGTGTCAATCAATTCCATCTCTGCATTGATTTCTGCTGTTTTCCCATTCTCTTCTCTCTGCTGTTTTCCACAGGCTCTTTAATACCCCCTGGGCTCCGCTGCCCCTGGGCTTCTTTGGCCTGATCTCTCCGCTTGCTCTAGGGCGTCTCCTAAAGCTCTCGCGGGCCAGTCCTGATGCTTAAGGATTCCTAGAGCTTTGCTGTCCCTTCCTTTCACCTCTCCTGACGATTTTCAGCCTCTTGAGGTGACTTGCACTTCCTCTCTATCCATCAGATATTTTCTTCATAGTTTTGTTTCTCCGTTTTCACAGAATCACAGAATAACCAGGTTGGAAGAGACCCACCGGATCATCGAGTCCAACCATTCCCACCAATCCCTAAATCATGCCCCTAAGTACCTCATCCACCCTCACCTTAAACACCTCCAGGGACGGTGACTCAACCACCTCCCTGGGCAGACCGTTCCAATGCCTAACCACCCTCTCCGTGAAGAATTTTTTCCTTATCTCGAGCCTAAATCTCCCCTGGCGGAGCTTGAGGCCATTCCCTCTCGTCCTGTCCCCTGTCACTTGGGAGAAGAGCCCAGCTCCCTCCTCTCCACAACCTCCTTTCAGGTAGTTGTAGAGAGCAATGAGGTCTCCCCTCAGCCTCCTCTTCTCCAGGATAAACACCCTCAGCTCTCTCAGCCGCTCCTCATCAGGCCTGTTCTCCAGCCCCTTCACCAGCTTGGTTGCTCTTCTCTGGACTCGCTCCAGAGCCTCAACATCCTTCTTGTGGTGAGGGGCCCAGAACTGAACACAGGATTCGAGGTGCGGTCTCACCAGTGCCGAGTACAAGGGGAGAAGAACCTCCCTGGACCTGCTGGTCACGCCATTCCTGATCCAAGCCAAGATGCCATTGGCCTTCTTGGCCACCTGGGCCACTGCTGGCTCATGTTCAGTCGCTGTCAACCAACACCCCCAGGTCCTTCTCCTCCAGGCAACTTTCCAGCCAGGTTTCTCCTAGTCTGTACCTCTGCTTAGGGTTGTTGTGCCCCAAGTGCAGGGCCCGGCATTTGGCCTTGTTAAACCTCATGCCGTTGGTCTCAGCCCAGCAGTCCAGCCTGTTCAGGTCCCTTTGGAGCCTCCCGACCCTCCAGCAGATCCACACTTCCACCCAGCTTAGTGTCGTCTGCAAACTTGCTAAGGGAGCACTCGATGCCTTCATCCAGGTCGTTGATAAAGACATTTTATTTTCTGTCTTTGCTCACCTTCTACTCCCTATCAATCTGTTGGCTGTCCCTGCTTTTAATTTCCCTGTTCCTTCAGTGAGGGCTTTAGTGTTCAGACTAGGTGCCCAGTTCATGCCTGTTTTTCTTCAGTTTTACCTCTTTCCACAGTTTATAACCGAAACCCACTGCCTTCTGGTTCAAGGAAACCACCCTTGTCCTTTTGCTCCTGGTGCCTGTACTGGCCCTGCTGGGTTGAGATGACACTCATTGCTGCCTCCTGAGGGGATCACAGCAGCTTTTAGTCTTCTCTTTGCCAAGAGCTGCATATTTCTGTGAAAGTCTTTTCATGTTAATTTTTTTTCTGAAATCATCTTCATCATCAACTGAGTTCTGTTACTGCCAGGTTCCCCAGACTTAAAGATACTCTTCATGCTTAATGTCAGTGAAACCAAAATGTAATTGCATTCCTTTGCCATCTATACTGTGTTAATCCTCCCAAAGAAGTGTTTCACTCATCATCTGAGTCAGTGGTTTTAGTACAGACTGTGAAACCCGTGATCTTTAATTTTCTGCATGGAAGCAGAAGGGAGAGGGAAGAGAGGAACTGTGCAGTTCATCTGCTTTGTAAGAGATATGCAATGAACTCATGCGCATTACTGAATCAGTGTGTTGTGTTGAGGAATGAAGGAAAGCAGAGACTATACCAGGATTAAGCTTTCTTTTGAACTGACATGAAAATCCCTTCAGTTACTAACGCTGATTCCCTTCTGACCATTGCTGAACAGAAGGCTGCAGGCTGACTTGTCCCAGCTAACAGGTCCGGTTTCAACTGCTGCGTAGTGGTTATAGAAGGAAAAAAACTAGGCTTATTCCTATTAAAGTTGACTGTACTACAGCAATTGTGATACCACTTTTGTCTCAATGCAGAAAGAGATTAGGAAATGAACAGCCAGATAGGGATATAGTGGAAAGTGGACATAGTTCGTGGGCAGGAGGAGCAGGATTGTTTTGCATGCCATGCCGTTTTGAGGTCATTAAAGATTATTGTAAGGAGTTAAAAAAAATGGAGAAAGAGCAAATGAGAGGTTTTCTGCAGGCCAGCCATCCCTGTTGTCTCCTAGAAGCTGCAATAGGCTGTCCCAGCTGTCTTGGTCTTGAAGCACATCTTGAACATGCTGAATGGCAGGAGGAAGCCTGTGCATGCAGCATCTGCATAGTGAGATCAAGGCTTTGCTCGCTGTCTCTCTCTGTTTTAGGTTTGCCTTTCTAACTTAGTTGCTTCTTTTTGTTTTCTGTTTAATGGTAGTCTCCTCTCTGGCTCTTGTGGTGGGACTGGGAGCCTGTAACTGGGGAAGGAGTGAGAAGCTGGTGCTTTAAACAACTTGATGCAGGTACGGTCTGTACTTTTTCCCCTGGGTCTGTGTGGCTGGTTAGAGTGTGTGGTCATCAGTGAAGGGTAGAAGCCACATTTTCTCTGTTTGCTTTCTTTTCTTAGCCTTCGAATGTGTTTTGATCTTGTCTTGTCTTTAAAAATGTAGGTTCTGACCGTAGCAGGTGGCGTAACTGGTGGCTAGCTGGTTTCACCTGGCTTTTCCGTGTGTCCCCTGAAAATATCTGTCACCAGTCCCAGCTAAAACATCACAACACAGCTGTGCTTCCTTGTAGAGGCGATTCAGAACTGAAGGGAAAGGCTGGAAGCATCACTTGAAACAAAAGCCCTACTTAAGGCACTGCTAACAGGTCTTCCTAAATCTTTAACAGAAGGTTGTTTAAAAAGCGTTCAGCTGCAGTTGCCAGGGGACCACGCAGGCTAGTGTCTCTGTTACCGTAAACTTTCTGCTGCATTTGTCTGCTTAATAGTTGCTGATGACAAAGGTCGTGTTCGCACCTTTGAATTTCTGGGCCCTTGTGGTGGACACCAACCCGACACCTTTCGGCATTCATATTGCTGCTAAGAACTAGCGTCCCTCTGTTGTGCACACAGAGCTGATACGGCTGAATACAAACCAGAGTCACGTACGCGTACATCAGTCACTCCCTCCCCCTCTCTTTGTAGTGTCTCCCTGCTACCTGTTGGCTGTTGGAAGGTCTAAATACACATATCTCAGCCCTTCCTATGTAGTAAGTACTGGAAATATCTGAATGATTTTCAGGTAGATTCTAGCTCAGTCATCCAAGGTACTTGGATCTATTAATTAATTGGGGCTTGTAGTCTTGGGTCTCCAAGAAAAGGTGATTTTCGTATGGCTGAACTCAGAGACGTTTTGCATGGCTTTGGTAATAATAGTTTGCTTGCCTCCCTTGCTTCTTGCTTTTTCTGAATGATCTGGATGATTCTGCACACCAGACTTAATCTATCCTAATATGATGATGATTGAGCTAGAATCTAACTTGAAGACGCCCAGGAATTGCCATCAGTCGTTACTATGTACCGAGATCTTCAGTGCTAAGAGGAATGGGGTTGATTTTTCCTCTACTCTGGTCTTGAAATGACACAGTTCTGTTTTGGAACAAGATTGCCTGAATACCTCTGTAGGATGAAAACAAATTCCAGAAATAGAAGCAGACCGAATGTAAAACTTGAGTGGACAGTCGCTGTTCCCTTGTTTTGTACGCTGTACTTGTCCTACTTTCTTGGCAAAGGGCTGGAATAACGTACTATCCATTCAGTTCACCACCAACCCCCTGCCTGCAGAGAGAACTGGTGTGACTGTACAGCTGCCGTGAGCATCGGCTGAGCTGACTGAATTCAAGGGGTCTGCAAAAATCAAAGAGGCTTCTTCCTTTATTTTTTTTTGTGCTATAACTGTGCAGTTTGTGCAAGAGCAAGGACAGAGAGCAGCGTATTTTTATCTGCCTCTAGGCCACAGAAAGCCTTTCTCTGATCTTGCTAGCCTATGATTGGAAGATTTGGAACTAAGGGCTCTCCACTCAATCCAGCCCGGTTTACATAAACAACTCTGCTTACAGTTATTTGCTGTCTTATAAGGTAGACCAGTTCTTTGAAATGCTTAATGTGAGCCCATGTACGGCAGAGAGATGGATTTTTTCCTGAGAGTGTAATACCTTCTTAATCTTTGCTATTCACAGATGCTAACAGCCACTTAGAAGCGTACTGAATTTAGAGAAATCAAGAGGTTTGTCATAGCAGTGGCTCTTAGCATTAGATGTTTTCTGTATCTTGTAAGGTGTCTGGAATTAATTTAGCAGGTATTGGAACCCTGAAGAAGTTGTATTTGTCTTAGTGGGTTCCAGGTAATAGAATTATAGAATGATATGTGGTTGGGAGGGACCTTAAAGTCCTCTGTGATGGGCAGGGACACCTCCCACTGGATCGGGCTGCTCAAAACCTCTCCCAACCTGGCCTTGAACCCCTCCAGGGACGGGGCAGCCACCACTGCTCTGGGCAACCTGAGCCAGGGCCTCCCCACCCTCACAGCAAAACATTTCTCCCCAATACCGAGTCTAAATTTTCCCTTCGGCTGTGTCGGGAGTCTCAGTTGTCTTGTAGTGGTGAATCCCAAAGACAGTCTGCAATATTATCCCATTCTTTATATGACTGACCAGGGCACAGGTAAAAATCTAGTGAAATAGTTTCTTTCTTTTGGGGATCTGTCAGTGGTGAGCTGACCTCGGTGATACTATGGTGATGAATATCATTACCATTGGGAGAACCCAGCTTGATAAAGAATATGAAGGATGCGAGGGGGCAGGAAGAGAACAGGCCTGTACAGGGTGCAACATTCAGAATGTGGTCTCAGCTCTAAGGAGAGAGACTAGCACAGATTTTTGTGGCAGGACACAGTAAGTGGTAAGACTGACACAGCTTCTGCTGTAGTTGTGCGCAAACAGCGGGTGTCTTGCTTCCATAGGGCACGTTCTATATCAAGGATTGAATTCCCGTGTTTTCCGCTTGGCGTACAGAGCAGTGAAGTTTGCGATGACCTTTAATTCCTGGAAGTTACGGTAAATATGCATTTTCTGTCTCTTCTGTGCAGGGAAAGCTGTTAGTTTCCACCTCATGAAAAGTTCTACAGCGTACGTGTTACTCTGCCTCTTTGCTTGTCTAACCTGGGGGGAAATCCCAGTTCATCCACAGATGATCTAACTTGTACCAGACATAAAACACCAGAAGATAAATCAGCATTACCCGATGAATTAATCAGACTTAATATTGATGGAATGTGCCCTTCAGGTAGGGAAAATCTCAGCACGTTCTTGATGGGGATCGGTGCAGATTCCTTGATGGGAATTCAGACTGTGCCTGGGTGTAAGCAGGGTTTATGTGATGCCAGGAGCTGCTTCAGCAGTTAACTCTTCCCCTACTCCTGAAGAGCTAAATTTGTGGCAGGAGGACTGGCCCTGGCCTGGAAGGGAGATCATCACTCTGTTAACATTGTAAACATCTTCAGACTTTTCACCCTGTGCTTGTTGGGATGCAGTGTTATTGAGAACAATTCTGCACCTATTAAAACAGATGAGTATATTAAGATTGACTTCAAATATAAAGTTGGCATCTTTCCACATAAAGGAACCCACAGTGTTCCTTTGTTTGGAGCTGACCATTAGTCTAGAAGTATGTGTAAGCTTTTCCCTGCCCTGGGAGGGGAAAAAAAAGCTCAGTAAACCTAAATCAGGAGGGACACTTTGTACAAAACTTGGGGCTGTCTCGAGAAATAGAGATTACAGTCTTTATTGCTCTTTAACTTATCTTTGGCCTCTGTTGCTCAGTGCTGTTTTTCCTTCTTTTCCTCCTGTCTATCAGGTGTCAGTGAGTGAGTGTGACAGGCAGTGAGAGAACCTTAGACTGCATTGAACCCTTGTGGGGGAGCAGGACCGGGAGGAGAGCATCGTGCCAGCAAAGTCAGACCGAGTGGCTTTTGATCAGAGTCAAAGGCTCAGAAGTGCTCGCATCCTGGAAATCCTCCAAGGCTGATCACATTTGCAGGCTTTTTCTTTCCTTAATGGGAGCTGAAGCTGAGACATTGGTACAAATGTATTAGTGCTTGGGAGGCCAAACAAGGAGCAACGTAAATAAAAACTCGGTAATCCCTCACTGGAGGGAAGTAAAGAGCTTATCTGATTGGTTACAGCAGGAAAAACTCGCCAGGAAAACACAGAAATCCAGAAAAGGCTGTGGGGGTTTGTTTTCTTTCTTTTTTTTAAAAAAAATCCACTTTGAATCTTCCAAAACGCTTGTAGGACAGACAAATTGAGCAACTATCATTTGAAATGAAGGAGGAACTGGATATGCTTGAAAGGAAAATGTCAATGCCACAAAAATATCATAGCGCTGTAGACTAAAGAGAGGTAATTTATAACTTCAGATGACAGCACAGAGCTGTTAAACACAGGGATTTTCTAAAAAAAACTACATGGCTGCTACCAGAGTTGGATAAACTGGCCAGAATGGTATATGGCGAAGCTGAATCTTTCATATTTTCCTGAAATGCAAAACTGTATTTCTGCCAGTGTCTCTATCTGAGACGGGTACTTCTTCCATCTGATTAAAACATGTTTCCCCAAAGCTAGAATGTTCTTTCTTCGATAGCTCTTCGAACTTGTTTCCATACAGATTGTAGAGAGTGAAAATCGATGGTCTTCTAATTTGCGTCTAATAGAAATTCTTACTTCCCGTTCCCCCTGCTCTGTGTTGCACGTAGGAACGAACTGCAACCACAGAGCACAGTGTGTGGTAAGGAGAAGAGAAGGAAATGCATTTGGTACATAAAGCCTTGTCCTCTTTATTTAAGGACCTTTCACTGGCATTGGTGGAGTTGGGTTGTTACCATCCTGCTTATCAAGGCTCTAGTGAAAGGCTTGGGAAAGCACCAGGGACGCTTTGAGTGCTGGTACCAGGGAGTGTTGTTCTTTCCACTACTCAGGAGACTGCTTGCTGTTGACAAGGCAAGAAAATGCAAGTGGTAGGGATGTCTGTCTGTTCTCTGGGATTCAGAGGGCTCTTCCCATCACATTTTGCTCATCTTTAGCCCTTACTATGTGTTTTTCAGCCACCCAAGCCTCATGGAGGCTGTGCCATGTGTGCTGAGAAGCTCCTCTCCTCCCTCTAGGATCAGTGGATCTCTTAAAAGCTGTTACTTCTCCTGGAAATCCTTTCTTTCTTGTCTCTTCAACTCATCATGGCAAAGAACATCCCTGCTGAAGCAGCAAATACATGCTGTAATTTTAGATGTAACTGCATTTAAAAAAGGAAAATAAACCCCAAAATGATCTTTTGCTTGTTTTTGTGGTGAGCTGAACACTCATTTATTGTATTGCAGAGGTCTGAGACTGGCAGCTGCCCCTATTCCCAGCTGGTGGCAAACCCAGCTCAGTGCTGCTACGGTGGAGCGTGAGGCTCGGGCTTTGCAGCTATTTCTGATAGAATCCAAGGTGGGGAAATGAGACTGATCCCAGCTCCCATGGTCCAGTTCCCATTGGTCACATCAAGGGGATGCTGTGGGGAGACAGTTGAATGTGTTCTGGTTGTCTTTGAAAGTTTGTGTGCCTCCCTGGTAACGCATTTTGACATTTTCCATACCAATTCTAACCTGCTTTGTAACAGCAAATTCTGGTTTCCCTTATCAATTTTAGCAGATGAACAATAAAGCAGTGTTCAAAGCAAATACACGGTGTCTCCATTTCGGATACGTGTCAAAGTTCTCTAAGTGAGTAGTGTGGGACTTAGCTTTTCCCCACCTTAAGCACAGATTTCTTTTGGGTTTATCAGCCTTGATACAGACCTGAGCTTGCTTTCTCTCCCTCACTCCCTGCACCTCCTGCTTGGACAGCTTTCTGTGGCACTGCTGGGTATCTTCCTGCAGGTTCCTCTGGCACTTTCTCCTTCATTTCTTTACAGGATTCTTAAAAGAAGAGCTGCCGAAGCCACGGCAGCTTTAGTTGCTAACTCAAAAAGATAACTAATTCTAACCATAGCACATTCTACAATGCAGCTTTATAGCTCAAAAGAGGTGTTACCACGGTGTGGAAGCTGTGGCAATTCATTCCTCCTTGTTAGAGATGAGTGTTTTCCCCAGTGGATGGCTCTCAGGACTCTGTCTCGGTGAGGTGTGATGTTCTGTGCTGAAAGGGTGACCTGGATCTCTGCGCTAGCGATGGTGGCAAGTGGTGACTTGAGCTGGCTGAAAGCGTGAAGAGTCTGATGGGTGAGGACAAGCGCTGCTGAGACATTCCAGGGGGTATGTGCTGTCAGAACCTGAGCACGTTTACACATGTGATGTGTTGTGGTTACTCAAACAGCAGAGGGATGTGAAATGCTGTGAGATTGCAGTGCTCTGGCTGTGTGCGGAGAAAAGAAATTGAGGGCTGGGCAGGGAGATCTGTAGGTACTTCTGAACTTCGGCAGAAGGCGCCTAGCCTCAAGAGTGCTTGTGGAACGACAGCTTCTCCACCAAGCAAAATACCACTGCTGTAGACCTTCTCACGTCCTGTGTTAAGCATTTGAGTTGTGTTTTCATAGAATCACTAGGTTGGAAAAGACCCACTGGATCATCGAGTCCAACCATTCCTATCAATCACTAAACCATGCCCCTCAGTGCTTCGTCCACCCATCCCTTAAACACCTCCAGGGAAGGTTTTATAACCCCTTTTGCTTTTCTGCCCTTCTCCTGTCACGCTGTGTCCCTTAAAAGCTGCTCCTGGGATGCCGGTGGGTGGGTCTCTTGCTAACAAAAATAGTGCAATCTAGGAAGCCTTTTTAAAAGGAGAGATTTATGATGTCTGCGCGTTCATCCCATTTCTGGAGACAGCTCTTCTAATGATAAAGGTGCATATATCTCAGTGTGATGTAAACAACTTGATGGATGGCTTGCAGTTTATGTGGAGAAAATATTGGAAGCTTTTTATCTCTCCGTAAAGCTTCCTGGGAGGCTGTGAGCAGGTGGCCTGGTACTGGCATTCAGGTATATCATCATTACGGGCAGTCAGGCTGTTTGTGGGGACCGACTGAGGCCAACAAATCTATTCCGAAAATAATCAGCTGGTGAAGGCAAAAGGGGTGGAGCTCAAGGCTGCCAGAGCACTTCTCTCTCAGTTTAAGCCAGAGAAAGGGAAGATAGAGTATATTAACCTAACAGCTTCAGTCAGGCTGGGTAGTAAAGTGATTCCTCGATCCTTCTTTAGGAAGGATTGCAGTGTTTGGTTGCAGATGCGGGTTTTAATTGTGAAATAGTAGGAAAAGATTGGGATCTTAGCTGTTTTGTTTTATATAGGCAAGTTCTCAAAAGGGTATTCATCCTTCCACCTAGGCAAATCATGTGTGCTTAGCTCTTGTCTGTATTTTTGCACCTGCATTTCTAGCATAGGCACAAGTGCTAATTAGCTGTTCAGGTGCAGAAATTCCACTGAAAAAAATGAAGCTAAGTTTCATTTGTCATAAAAATGTCAACCAGAGCAATAAAATGTCTGCCTAATTTAAGAACACTAGGAGGCTAAATAAATTAAATATTGAAATATATAGAAATTCTTAGGTTGAAGTTGATGGGTTTAAAATTACTGCTAACATAAAATTGTCACAAATCTTCTTTTAATCTTTGCACACGGGATTGACTGTGTGAAATGTGCTCTGGCTAAGAAAGTTTATAAACAGTGGGGGACTTCTCACTGCCTTCAGGTCTTGAGAAGCCTCGCTGTGCTATGAGAGCAACCCCTGCCACCCCATAGCAATACCCAGTTATTTTTATTTGCTTGGAAGTGACTGCACCCTTGTGATTAGATGGTACAGAGTTGCCTGGTTTGTGTTCTCAGACTGGTGTTTTGAAGGATGTTCCATAAGGGCAGGTTCTGGTTCAGTACTGACTAAACCAACCTGGTTTAGAGCCAATGGAAGCTGAAAGAAGGGAGATTTAGATGAGGTATTAGGAAGTTGGGTTTTTTTTACTATGAGAGTACGGAGGCCCTAGCAGACGTTGCCTAGAGCAGTGGTGGCTGCTCCATCACTGGAGGTGTTCAAGGCCAGGTGGGATGGGGCTTGGAGCCCCTGATCCAGTGGGAGGTGCCATGGACAGGGGGTTGGAAGTGGATGGGCTTTGGGGTCCCTTCCAACCCAAACCATTCAATGATCTTGCGCTGCAGTAACAGCTGAGTTTGAAAACATCAAAGATTTACACAGAACATTTTGAGATTGTGTGAAGCTGGGAAATTGTTCCTCGGGGATGTTTTTCTGGGAGCTCAGCATTGTGTAAGTGTTGATGGTTAACTGATCCTGTGTAGAAGGATACTTATCTATGAAGTCTTGAATTCCAGATATACTGTATGGACTGTGTACAGCATCATTGCATAAATAGGTAATAAACAGCCTGATTGGATGAGTGAGGTGTAGAAAATCCAAGCAAGTGAGAATGTTTTTTGCTTCATGATGAAGGAGGAGGAAGATGAACAGGTTGCAGGGTTTCAGCCCTAGTCCTTTCCCTGTCTTTATATGGGACCTGGAGAAGTTCCTTTATTGTTGGAGAACAGCTTGAGACCCTTAAGACTTTATGATTTTTGTCCCACAGAAGCAAGATGCTGGAGTTTTGGGAACCTGATCTCTGCAGGTTCCCTATACAATTGATAGAGAGGTGCAAACCTCCACAGCCTCAGTCAGCTCCATGTGCTTCTTTCCCTTTGTTTTGGGGTTTTTTTTAACGCTTTTCTTTTTCGATCACATTTAGGACCTGAAATATAATAAGCAAATTAGAAGTACCTTTTAATTAGTTAGCTTTTTCTTTAGAAGGGCTCGCTTCGTAGTGCACAAGGATGGGATGATAGTTTGCATATCTTAGTTATATACCTTAGTTATATACCTTGTTATTATTTTTAAAGATGGAATTGAAAAACCATAGTTCACCAAATCATTAAAAATTGCACCATACTCCAGTTCCAAAGCAGAGACCAACTGGGTATCTTAAACCCTTGGGTAACCTTAAACCCTTTGAGTGTGGCATTGCGTTTTTTCCTCTTAATTCTTGATTCAGCTTCTAATATATTATTAGATATTATTATATATTTTAATTAAATACTAAGAAATATTAAGAAAATACTTGATAGCGATGATCTGGGGTTCTGTTTTAACAGATTCTAACTCATTTAGGAGAAGAGTTCATTGTTTGGAGAAGAACTTGCTGCACCCATGGCTGTGGCTTATGACATGCTCTCAGTGGGCTGAAAGTGTTAGCAAGCAGCAATCCATTGCGAACTAGGTCACGTTCACTCAGCCTCTATGACCTGAAGTCATGAGTCCGTTTTTGGTTGGGCTTTTTTTTTTCATTTTTCTTCTTTTTAAGTTGGCCTGGAAGAGGCTGACAAAAGAGGAGGAATTGTGGCTGTTTGTATTTTTGCCTGCAGGCAATTTACAGATGATTTTTGATGGATCACAACAGACGTATCTTATTTAAAATCCAAGTTATACTTGCCCCGAGCCCCTCAAAGCCAAAGCAGCCTTACTAACAGGACAGTGATGTTCCTTCTGACAAGATGAAGCTTTTACTTGAATGTTAATTGCGTCACTCATGCCATGATCACTGTGGTACACTTTTAACCAGCAAAAGCATTTATTATCTGTTGGCTATATTGCTGAATTTTCCTGAGTGGGTCGCTGGTACTGTGTAATATGAACATGGTGTGATTTGGGGATCGGAATTGGCTCTGAGCTGCCTGCATGCAGAAGACATACAATTGAGGTCCACATCCAGAGTTTAATACATACTAAGATATTTACTCTTATCTGCTGTTTCAGAGTACTTTGGAATGAGCAAGAAAGAAAATTTGTTGATGTCCTGCCCCTAGTTTGTGTGCCTTTTTAACTAAGAACATTACTATTCAGGAAAGTTGTATCACTGGGCATTAGGAGGACTGGATCATTAATATTTAACTGTGTTGGAAGTAGAAAGCAGTGTAACAATAATAATAATTTGCACTTGCACAGCACATTTCTCCTGAGGATCTCAAAGCACTTTACAAACCATTTAATTAAGCCTTACTAAGTCCCTCTGAGGTTTATTATTAGTCCCATTTTACAGATGGTTAAGCAAGGGCATAAAGAAGTTAAATGGTTTGCTTAAATGAGCTGGTGTGGCAACAATAAGTGTGTACTTCAGAAGCCCCAACAACATCTCTCCTCTAGAACAGAGAAGGTATTGAGTGACCATAGCATCTTGCTGGCAGCAAAAGAAGAACACAGTGGAAAAATGGAAAAGTGAGAGAAGGTGAAGTGTTTGAGGCAGTTAGCTGTGAGTGCCCTCTGGAAATGGCACGTGCTCTAGCTGGATTGCGTTATCGCCTGGCGGTGGAGGAGATCACGTGTGTCCTCAAGGGACAGGAGGGCCTCGAGAGCTCAAGATATAAAAGCAAGTGCAGGTGAGGCTGTTTTATCCCTTTGCTCACCAGAGACATCCACGCTGTTCTTGCCCAAGCAGAGACCTGGGCTTTTTTTATCAGTACTGCAGCTCTGGCCAGCTAGGAACTTACCTCATCAAGTGAGGAAAGAAGTTCTTGCCACCGGGCTTAAAATTAGTCATTAGCAGCTACTTCTCCAGCATGAAAGGTTGGTTTATCAGGACATAACACAGAAGCACACGGGCAAAGAGGGGCTTGGGCTCGCTGCTCAGCTGAGAACCACTTAGGAGTATGTTCATGTACAAATGCATTAGATTATGGTTAAGCAGCTTATGGACATAAAAACACATTAGAACTTTACAGCATGCTATAAATTACAGTTTTGCGGCATTCATGGCCACAATGTTAGGTAATTACATTCATTAATCTACTACTAAGAGCACATAAAGTTGCCTCCCAAGTGGTACTGTGTGTGCTTGTGCTCTGCTGGGAATATGCTGAGAAGGGCTTGCCCTCCTCAAGTTCTTCCTCCACCACTGTTCTGCCTTGCTCGGAACCTTTCACATGTTATGATGCTTTTCAGCAGACCAGACTTGCAAACTTATTAGTCTAAATATTTAGGATTCACAGCGGAAGAATTTCTGATAATCTTGTCTCCTACAGCTCTGAGCTTTGCCTACTAAGCTGTAAGCTGTGTATAGACTTAACCGCAGTCACTGAGTTAGGAAGTGATCACTAGTTGTCCCTTAGGTGATCCATTTGTGCCCTGCCAGCTGATACTTAGTAGTCCCTGTGATCTTAGCCTCGCAGCTAGTAGTCTGTTGACACTTGCTTGGCCTTGGTTCGAGCATCTCACACTGTTCCTTCTGTGCAGAAATATTTCCTCTAATTAGAGCAGATTCTCAGCTGGTGTAAATGAGAATAATTGCATGTCTCCAGGCTGAGTGTCCCACTGACCATTTCCTTTCCTTTCTTCATGTTGCATTGAGAAAGGCTTTCAAATGTTCTGTTTGAGGTGCAGCCTTGTGCTGTACAAGCAGAGTCTTCTGCTGATTGCTTTTTGTTTTTAAACATCGTGACCATTTTTTTTCCTCTCTAATGGACCAGGTTCAGTGTCTTCTACCCTAGAATGAGCAGCTCTCTCACCTCTGTCATTCAGCCACATTTTCACTGGGTCCTTCTTTGAGTTTGTAACTTGGAAAACAGAAGAGGAGAGTTGTCTACGAACCAGTGCATTCTCTGTTCTTCACCTTTTGGAGTATGTGATAGGAAGCAGAGCCCATGGAATTGCTTCGGAAAACTTCCTGCAGTTTCAGTGACTGCTGAGCAGGTTACATGTGCAGAAAGCACTGCTTGGTTGGAGGGCCAAAAGGAACAGAAACAGAACAGCTGCCTGGCTCATCACCCTGAATTTTTAAGAAACCAAGCTACTAATGTAAAACAGCATCTCAGTCCTTGTAAAATCTTGAATATACCCCCAAAATCCTCTGAGAATCACAGAATAACCAGGTTGGAAGAGACCCACTGGATCATCGAGTCCAACCATTCCCATCAGTCACTAAACCATGTCCCTCGGCACCTCATCCACCCGTCCCTCAAACCCCTCCCTGGGCAGCCTGTTCCAGTGCCCAGTGACCCTTTCTGTAAAAAATTTTTTCCTAATGTCCAGCCTAAACCTCTCCTGGTGGAGCTTGAGGCCATTCCCTCTCGTCCTGTCCCCTGTCACTTGGGAGAAGAGCCCAGCTCCCTCCTCTCCACAACCTCCTTTCAGGTAGTTGTAGAGAGCAGTGAGGTCTCCCCTCAGCCTACCAGCTCTCTCAGCTGTTCCTCATGAGGCCTGTGTGAGAAAAGCTCACACCTTGTGATGAAGGTAGGAGTCAATTCAGCTCAAACTCATCTTCAGTAAGTCAGAAAGCCAAGTCTGTTCTCTTTCGCGTGTAGAATAAATTTAATGTGATTATAGAAACTTCAGCTTGGATAACAGGAGTGGAAGAGTGGAAGACTTGTAGGAACAACCTGCTATTTATTTGCCAGTTTATTAACTGGGTTTTTGGTTGCTTATCTCCTTTCACATCAAGATCATCTTTACATCCGGACGTGAAAAAGCAGTGAGGCTACCTGTGCTGCTCAAGTGGGAGCAGCCGTTCCGTGAGCCAGTGACAGATGCTTAATCACACGGCAGCCGTCACTGAAAGGCATTCATCTATTTGCTAAATAGATGTAGCTTCAATGACACTTGAGCACTCCAGTTTCTAGGGAATTTCTTTGTCATTACTGACAAATTTATTATCCTGACCATTAAATTAATAAAATACAGAGCACACAGCAACAGCTTTTTGATGGAAGTGATTTTTTTTGGTGCGGCAGAAACCCCTCTAGCTCCATATCCCGAGTTGTTTTCTGCCTGTTGCCCTGGATCTCCACGTCTAATGACCAGAGGAGGTGGAAAACAATGAGATGCAGTGTTTGCCTGTTACCTGCTTGGCTTCAGCCTACCTTTTAGGTGTTACGTTGAGATGTGCAACTGCGTTCATGTGGGCTTTGCGTCCCTTTTTTCCATATGTAAGCATCAAGAAATCAGAAATGCTTACTTTTAAGGGAATTTATCTCCCTGGTTCAGGGAAAGCCTGTGAGCCAAGCCAGCAGCTGGCTCAAAGAGAGATAAACCAGGGTCCTGCAGGAAAGCATCAAGGCAGAAGGATGTTGTTAGAGCTGGATGGTTAACGTCGTGTGCAGCTGCTAACCTGGTCCTTGCTCTCCTGACAAAAAACGCTGTCGTTTTGGGTTAGCGTCAGCATCCTGGAGCCGAGTGCTTGTCAGCGCTCGTGTATCACTAATGCCATCTGTGTCATCTGCAGAGCATCCTGTAAAGCACAGGGAGACAGCAATAAACGTGGGCTTTCTCTTAATGCCAAAGTACCACGGCGAATCTTGGCTTCCCTTGCTCACACACGCAGTCTCAGCGCTCACATAACGCCGAGTGCTTTATTACTCTGCTCAGGCGTTCAGTGACTTAATTGTGTGATGGTATTGATGTAAAATTTAACAGCCACTGTGTGTATTGACTATGGCTTCATTGGTTGCTGCTAGAACATGCTGTGCTATTGCCCTGCTATTCATTTAGCTGTTTTGGTCCATTTATTAGATATTACAGAGATTTTCCTTTTCTGGATAGAACTGGTAGTGATTTCTGCAGTGGAAACCTATTGGGAATGACTCTAATCTTATTTCTGAGGATTTGTTTATTGGGGCAGCACATGCTGGGCTAATTTCAGGGTACATGTTCCATGGTATCTTTTCTATCCACAAGTTAAGTTTTAGTGAGGGGAGGTAGTACTCAGCAGTGTTTTCTTTCTTTTTTTTTCCTTTTATTTTCCACCCAAAAAGCAGCAAAAGCAAAATTGGCTCAGTCAGTATTTATTGGTAAATTAGTGTTCCTAAAGACTTTCTTTTGCTTGTTCTTTTCTAGAGCTTGGAGAAATAAGATTTCACATAATGCATCTGGGATTGGATTACTGGATTGAATTTTGCAAAGTACACTTGGGATGGCTGAGCCTGTTTAGAAAGCAGCTAAGCCCCTCTAAGTCAGGAAAAATTCAATTCATGATAGCCGGTGAGGGATTTTTCGGTGTTTTTTGTTTTGGGTGGTTTATTTGCTGTTGGATGATTACGTTTCCTTTGAGATTGTTTTATCAAGGTTTATAAAGCTTTTGGTGGAGAGGAAGGTGGGATACAGCCTTTCTCTGAAAAACAGGATGGATGAAAGCATCCTGAAAGCTGACATCCGTCGGCCTGCCTGCTTGTTGAACATAAACATTAATTCTTACAGGAGCTCTGCGGCTGATTTTATGAGTTGTGATCATTTTGGAAAGCCACAGAGACATAAAGATGTTCAGAATTTATCAAAGTTGAGGTTACGATCAGTTATTACTTTGCATCTGGTCTTTTGTGTACTCCCGAGCTCCCGCTCCTCCCCTCCCTCCCCTTCTGTCCTGCTGGGAGTTGAGGTTTTGGTCCTCAAACCCAGGCCAGCCACATTATTGTAGTGCAGATGGCAATAATCTTTGTGTGTGACTGATAACAGATCTCAGGACGCAGCAGGGTTTGGGAAATTCCAGCTCTGTCGCAGCGATGGATTTCATCCCAGAAGAATAGTGTCTGAATTTAGAATTTGTTGCTGGTGCTCATGATTTTTTTTATGCTTGGAACAGAATTTTTTTGGAAGATACTGTCAGAGAAGCTTGCCCGGTGCTGTGCCAACCTGGTTAAGGAGAAGTCTGAGTGACTGAGCCTGGGGAGGTGGCCGGGGACAGGAGAAGTGGGGGGAGGCTGGCAAGGGTTCCAGGGTGTGGAATAACTTCTAGTAAGGTCATCGTGAATGCAGGAAAGGAGGAAGAAAATAATTGCGGATGAGGTAAAGACTGCCATGAGAGGAAACCTTAAAATAGCTTGTTGAAACTCCATATACTACCTTTTGGAGACCCATATGCATCCCATAATGTTCCTGGGAAGGAGGTTGCACAAGTGTGGTATGTGAGAGGACTGTATCCTCCTCGCTCTTAAACAGGAAACAGGCAAAGCAGCAAAAGGCTTTTGCTCTCCCTACAGGAAGAAATAATGGTTTTCTAGGTAAGGTTTAATGCTCTCAGCAAATCTTTGCAGCTTCTGTTGTTATGTTATAGCCATTTTCGTGAGTCAGACATCCCTGCTGCTGTTAAGTAAACACAGAAAGCATAGATTATCAGTTAAGAGTATCGACAGCATTTCAAGAGCTATCAGAGAACATTTAATTCAGTTTAATTTTGTGATAAATCTCATGTTTAATCCTCTGGTTGCTCTGTAATCATGTCTCTATTGATCTTTTCTGAATGACTGCATGCAGTTTAATAAACTTTGCCATTAACCCAAGCTTTCTGAGGGGGGAGATTGATTCCAGTATCAAGTCTGATAGAACCAATAAGCACCTGAACATCATTAAATCTGGCCATTATAAAACATTTGCATTAAGATCAAAGTAGAAGTGTAGAGGTGAATTTGCAGCTTATTAGAGAATGAGTTTGCAGTCGGAATGTCTCAGGATGTCATTCAAAATCAGCAGCAGTTTTCAGCCTGGCTGATTCAAGCCGACACCTCCTTTCATTTCTTATTTCTCAAATCCATCTTTCATCCTATTGAGCAACCTCCTTCCCTCTTTCCCCAGCCATAATTATATCCTTTAATTTATTCCATCTTTTTCACTCCAGGCATTTGTTTAGTCATTTTAAGTTCATTTTTGCCTCATAATAAAACTACAGAGTTTGGGTTTCTTTTCGAAGGATTCGTTTGGATTTTCTGAACTCCTTTTATTAGGAGTGCCCTAGTTACATGAGATGTCAAATAGGCTACGGAATGGGGGGCACGTTACAGAACTGAAAAAAAAGTGATGACCTCCTTAAATTCCTTCTTCTAAGCCTTCTTCCCACCATTTTCCCAGTACCTCACATGCTCCAAATGCTGAAGTGCATTTGGCCCTTTGGCCCAGATCCGATCTAATACCAGCTGAACTGCATCAAAATTGGGTGTAGGTGGATGCTGGTCTCTGCTCTCAAATAAAAAGCGATAGGATGAGAAGAAATGGCCTTGAGTTGCACCAGGAGAGATATAGACTGGATGTGAGGAAGAATTCCCTTACTGAAGGAGTGGTGAGGCGCTGGCAGAGGTTGCCCAGGGCAGTGGTGAAGTCTCCATCCCTGGAGGGGTTCAAAAATCGTGTAGATGGGGCACTGCAGGGCATGGCTTAGTAGGCACAGCGATGTTGGGCTGATGGGTGGACTTGGATGATCTTAGAAGTCTTTTCCAACCTTAATGATTCTAAAATTCTATGAAATGGAACACCTGAATTCCTTGTGACTGGAGTGTGCTGGTGGCCTCGGGATCATCTGTGCGTCTCCAGGATGCTGGGCAGGCACGTGGTCCCTCTGAATGCAGTGGGTCTGACGTGGGAAAATGAGGGACAAAGGGACTGGTACAGGCTGACAAGTTACTATCTCTTGTGTAGTTTTGCTGTTTGGTGTTTTGTCAAAGTGGTACAACTTTCCAGAACTGGTAGAGGATGTTCAAGGGCTGTGGGAAGCCTAGAAAGGAAACTGCCTGCAGTCTTTCCTCCTGTTCCCCTCACTCTTCATTCCCACACAGGGTGTCATAAGTTCTCACCCTGCAGGAGAACAAAGTCTTCATTGATTTCAAAGGCTGCAACTTGTGTGGAGAGATTTGTCAGTAGGAGGAATGATAGCAGGAGAGGGCACCTTGGGAAGCAGAGGCACCGGCTCAGGGCACAGGAGGAGACTGATCCTCCTGGAGATGGAAAGGGATGGCATGTTGTCTGGAATTAGGATGCAGAATGGAGAAGGGGAAATGCTGTGACTCCTCCGTGTTAGGAAAGGGAATGGGATGCACAAGGAGCCTGTACTGTTTCAAAATCATTGAACAGTGCAAACCTCGAGATGGTTTACGGCACGTAGCAGTTGGACACTGTTCTATTTCTTATCCAGGAGATGGCTGTCTTGATCTAGGTCTGGCTGGAGGGAGATGTGCCAGCAGCTCTGTGATCCCCTATCACCTTTGCAGGGTCTCATTTGCTTTTTTGAAGCCTGTGCGCACCCCTCTTTATTCTTGAGGTGCCGAATTCCTTTACCTCTTGAAGTACTTAGCCTTGAGAGGCACAAATGAAATAGAATGTGGCTTTCCTTCCATTTTACAGATGAGCACTGCTGCATGGTAGGGCTAAAGGCCCAAATTCACATTTGGAAAACCAGTCAATAGGAATTAAGCAGTTTCAGGGCCCTAAATACCCACTGTGTGAGCTGGGGCTTAGTGTACAGGTCGCAGCGAGAGGCAGTGGAAGATGGGGAATTTCAACATACATCTCCAAGCACCCACACTAATAACTCCCCACCTCAGTCCAGCCAGCTCTAATCCTGTGCCTGGCAGGGTACAAGTTGTGATAAGGTCAGACAGGAGAGATTTGGAGACCGGCACCGACAAGCAGCTTAGAAAACAAATCTTTAATAGGAAAGGTTTCCTTCCAAGTGCAGACTGATTTCTGCTTAGTTTTAATTCTCTTCAACATATTCCGTAGCTCTCCAGAGATGCACTGCAGAGCTTTATCTGCTTTCTGCTCGAGGCAAGTTTTTACTGAGAGACAGCAGTTTGGATGCTTTCTACAGAAGAAATGGTTGCAAGTTCATTCGAGACAGCCAGCTATATGATGAAGTGCGGTTTGAATATAAGCATTGCTCAAGCGGTATGATTCACGGTTTTTGTAACTCCTCATGAGTTTGCTGGAGGCATTAGCGAAGCTCTGGTCTTGAGATGTTCTGTTTTGGAACTGGATCCCCTGACTGCATCCCTACCAAGTTAAATTTGTAGCTTCTAGGTGGCTATAAACAGGAAATATTACAGAAATTGCTTTTCCAACCACTGAATAGCCCTGAATGTTAGATGGCACTTCAGTTTTAAAAGGTCTATCCACAAAGTAGCTTAAAAATGTTGAATATTTGCAGGAGACATCATATTTTCAGCCACAGCACAACTGTAAAGGAGATTTTGTTTCCTTTTTTTCTCTCTGGTACATGAGGTAGTTGTACAGGGTCTAGGGCCTGTGATAAAACTGAAGAAAGTAGTCATCTCTGGTTTTCCTTTTTTATTTATTTGTGCTATGTTCCATGCTCCTTTAACTGGAGACTCCACATCCTAAATACAGGCTGGAAGGGATGAACTGTGTTTCCCCTCATAGGAACTGCTGAATATAACCCATGTTTTTTTGGGTGATGCAACACAGACTGAAACAAAGGCTTCGTTGCAAGGATGCAAAGCATCAACAGCAGGGGAGAGATAAAGACACAAACCATGTGTGGCAGTCATTCCCTGGTTCTGATTCTCTGCATTCTGTATGGTGGCTTACACCTTTGTAAAGTAACAACACAGTACTACTACTATTTATTTCATTTTTGTATGTGGATGAGGACTCTTGAGGCAGGAGCAACTTACATCTACTTTGTAAGTGGCGCGAAGGACAAGGCAGCGATAAATCTTGTCTGTTATGCTAAGCTGTGCTTCTGAACTGCGGAGAGCAGGATTTGCCAGTGATCAACGCTGTACAAGAATGTAATCCCTCTGTTTTTTTGATCAGCAAATTTATCTTCAGTGTTTCTGTTTCCTAGAATAGCGAAGAATAATCCACCAAATGGAAAGGTTACATATGGCTCTAGTTCTTAAACTTTTGTTCTTTACTATGTTTTTTCAGGCTGAATGCTTGAAGAAGGTTTCTTTTACACATAGGATGTTGAACAGTTATTTCTTCCTCCACCTCCAGCCTCTAATTGCACAAAGGTTTTGATCCTTTCCCTAAAGAAGAATATTACCAAACTCCCCTTAAGCGAAGCAGCGCTCTAGTCCTATCTGAGCTCTTTTTCTTGCTCTCCTTATTTTCTAATCACTTTTCTTTCATTTTAAAATCTGCCTTCATCAGTCTTTTGTGTGAAGTTGTAAACCACATGCCAAGAATGGTGTAGAGCTAAATGGTTCCCAGAGAAGGAGAAAGAAAATCAAGAGGAATACGAGACAGTAGGAACTTGGTGAAGACAAAAAGGCTAGTGTGTTAAGTACTTCGGCTTCTTGACCCACAAGATGGGAAAGAGTTGTTACAAAATAGATTTTTATTATGAAAAGCTTAATAATTATAACCCGTTATAATGTGGAGGGTTTGGTTGAAAACCCTGCAAGCTGGAGTGTTTCCCATCTGGAATAAGCCATGAGTAGTTCTAATTCTGTGCTTTTCCTTGCTGATTTCTGTATTGTCTGTCCAGAGAGCGGGGTTTGTAAGTGCAGAACGATGCCTTCGGTTTCCCTGCCTTCTTGTAAGGCTTCCTTTGTGACACAGCTAAATGGCTTGGATGTCCCCATCTCTCCCTGTTCTCTCCCTATACAGCACAGTTTCTATGTTGTTTTTATTACGTGTGTTGTCTCAAGCTGGTTTATTTGTCCTGACTCCTGGAGAGCAGATTTTCTGCTCCAGCTTTCAGGCTAACAGGGCAGCAAAGCCAAGCTCTGCTGTGGTGCCTGGCTCAGCTCCTTTCTGTGGCTGCAGTATTTCAGTGGGCATTGTGAGAACTTCAGAGAATATATTGGACTACCCTGGTGCCGTAGCATCTTTCCGCAAGACAAGGGATACAGAGGTGCTTCTGATTTGATTTAGAAACCATAATACATTTTTTATGAACGCTAAGTGCTGTGCTAATGAATGGTGCCAGTGTGAGAGCCTGGAGGCTCAAGTCATCTGTTTAGCCCTAGTACAGGAATGGCAGGGATGAGAGCTGTCTGAGCCCACAGCCATTTATTCTAACTCTGCCAATAAGGGGGGATACCCTTTAAATGTAAAATTTATTGGCCCGCGAACTCCTTGGCCTCATTCTGTGGCCTGCCAGTGAAAGCACCATTTGAATTATTCAGCGAGCACCATATGGATCTGGAGAGCGAGAGAGCTCACAGTCAGCTTCGTGCCAAGGCTCCGCTGGAGGGATATGGGATTGCATTGCAGAAGGCTCCTGGTGAAGCCAGCAGGGCACTGGGCAAAAATGAAGGACTGATGCTTTGCGACAGGAAATAAGCAAGGGTAAAAGGGGACATATTCTTTTTTTAAAGCCAAGAAAGCAATGCGACTTGGTCCTCAGACCGCGTGTGTGTCTTGGTCTGTATATGCAGATCATGTCTACCAATAGATACAAACACAGAATTATTATTTTTGTAGAAAGTATGAAATTTTTAAAAAAAATATTTCCATTCCAAATCAATAAAAAAACGTGAAGGGCAAAAAATCCAAAAGTTTCAGTGAAGAACTGAAGAGTTGTTCAATTACTTAGACAAACTAAATTTATCCGTATTGCGTATGACTTAGTGTGGTAACTGATAACTGTTCAGTAGCAGTCTCTCTATAAGGCAGCCCTTATAGCAGCCTCCCAGTACATAAAGAGGCAACAGGAAAACTGGGAAGGGGCACTTGATCAGTGAATGCAGGGATAGCATGAGGTGGGGGGGGGTGGCATTAAGCTGAAAGAAGGAAGAATTACATTAAATAGTAGGAAGAAATGTTTTCCTGCGAGGGTGAAGAGGCCCTGGCCCAGGTTACCCAGGGAAATCGTGGCTGCCCCATTCCTGGAGGTGTTCAAGGCCAGGTTGGATAGGGCTTGGAGCTCCTGATCCAGTGGGAGGTGTCCCTGCCCATGGCAGGGGGTTGGAACTGGATGGGCTGTGAGGTCCCTTCTGACCCAAACCATTCTGTGATTCTTTCCACCATGAAAATCCCCTTTTTCAAGGAGAAAAATGTTTGGCCCCTGTGTGACAGGCAGGTGGCCCTTGAACTCTGGCTCAGGCGTCTACGTGGAACATACACAGTCCCCAGCCCTGCCCGCAGCCAAGTGCATTTCTGCATCAGATCAAGGCGCTGCTGTGCGCAGCTTGTCTATATAGAATAACCTGCAAATATGGGATCACTGCTGCAAATGTCCAACTAGGATGTTGTTGCAGGGGGAACAAATTCACCTTGGTTTTAGGAGCTGGCTTAATGCTCCTCTTTCTGCCTGTCTGTAATCATAACTGAGCAGCGGAGCCCTCTTTGCTTGCATGAAGATTTAAAGCCAGCATCCCTCGGGACTCTTTTTCTCTCCACCCCACTTTGCTATTTCTTTTCGTTCTTCAAACAAAGAAAATAAACACTTCCTGAGAATGCGGTTGTGCTGCTGGCGGCATTTATCAAGCACATTTATTAAAGGCCCAGCACTGTGAAATAAACCCTGGGCTAGTGGGAATGGCTTTCCCTTGGCTGCAAGGGCTCTATACAGTGTGAACAGCCTCAGGGATGTTAAGTCATGTACAGCATGTCTGGGATGGAGCCTTGTGGTGGTGCTGGTAACGCGCCTGTTGTATTACAGGCACTCAAGAGTTGTGCCCTTGGTTCTGCTGGAGCTCATGATCCCAGAGCATTGATGGGCCAAGAGGGCAGGAACAGCCCTACTTGCTGTCAAATCTGCCCTGGGTGCTCTTCCAAGAAAAAGGCTGTAGGTGTATGAAAGCCTGGTACTTATCAAAGGTGATTTAAGAAGTCTAAAAGGCTGTATGTGGAGGGGTTGGAGAGAACATAGAATCATAGAATAGTTTGGGTCAGAAGGGACCTTAAAGCCCATCCAGTCCCACCTCTGCCATGGGCAGGGACACCTCCCACTGGATCAGGGGCTCCAAGCCCCATCCAACCTGGCCTTGAACCCCTCCTGGGATGGGGCAGCCACCCCTGCTCTGGGCAACCTGGGCCAGTGCCTCCCCGCTCTCATGGTGAAAAAATTCTTCCTTATGTCTAGTTTAAATCTGCTCCTCTCCAGTTTATCCCCATTGCCCCTTGTCCTATCACCACAAGCCTATGTAAACAGTCCCTTCCAGCTCTCTCGTAGCCCCTTCAGGGACTGGAAGGTCACTTTAAGGTGTTCTTGAATTCAGCCTTCTTTTCTCCAGGCTGAACAACCCCAACTCTCTCAGCCTGTCCTCATATGAGAGGTGCTCCAGCCCTCGATCATCCTTGTAGCCTCCTCTGGACCTGTTCCAGTTGAGCCCCTCTACGTACTGTGCCGACTGTTACAGAAGCAGGGAGGTGCACAGTGAGGCTCGCAGGAGGAATTCCTCTTGCTGCCAGGAGCTGGATGTAGTCAGAACCCTCTTTTCCTTTGCCATCAGCTTGTATTTAGTATGTGGCATTGAGGGAGGCTATCACACTACATATTTTAGAATTATCTGTGTCCTTATAATATGTGGTATGTACTCCACACTCCCTGGAGCTAGTGGAATCACTAAAGGATGTGCTTTATTAGATGAAACACTCCGCAGAGTGAAATACTCTGTAAAATCATACCTTGGGTGCTTCCTAATGGGTGCTTAAAATTAGCAGATATTTTTGACCTGAACATGTCAGGACTGTTGTTGCCACCTCTACAACGGGAATAGTGAAATACCTTCATCTGGCTAAACAGCTGTAGAACAAGTCATGGGTAGTTGTTGAGCATCTGATACAGAGAGAGAAACCCTTGAGGAAATTAATAATTGTGCAGGTGTGAATGGGGTGTAAGTAAACAAGTTCCAGGCTCACATGTTGGACAAAGAGGAGAAAACAAACTCCTCATTAGCTGAATACCTTCCATTCTGCACGGGGAAATAAGAGCGTGCGATCACGTAATTAAAGATTGTATCATGACGCATACACACCAGCGGGCTGAATTAAGGTGCTGGTTGCAGCCTTAATCCTGGCCTTTCATAACTTCCAAGTCCTTGACTTTGTAACCTCAATAACGTTGCTTTAAGGTAGGGGGGTTTGTGTGTAATTTAAATCGGCGGCACCTGAAAAAGAACCTTCTGTTTATCAACGATATTGTTAACAAATGGTTTGGGGATGAAAAATCAAAGCAATCTCTTTGCTACAGAAGAGCTTTTATAAAACATATCTCAAGCAGACAGCAACTTGCGTTTCTATTGTTTTGCCTTCATCTGTAACCACGGCACAGCGGCCTGCAGCCCGCTACGGCTTTTCATCTCCAGTCTGTTGCACAACCTTTTTTTGCACAACACTGAACCACTTTGTTTGCAGATTCCAGAGAGATGCAGGAGGCAATGGGTTGTAATTCTACAAAAAACAAAGCAAACAAAACAAGATTAAACCTTTCTGCAGGAGTCTCGCAACTTGAAGGAATCACTGGGATTAGCAGATGGGCTACAGCACCCACTGTAGTTGACATCGTGGCTTTCTTCACCAGTCCTCTGTGTCCAAAACGTCATCGTTTCTACACTTTGTGAATCCTTTTCTCTTTAGCATTGCATTTACACCTTTCCCCCTGCTGTTGTTTTAAGAGCGCTTGCAATTTTTTCCCCGAGACAAATGCTTTTGAGGAACTAATTGCGTGTTCAGAAAATACACAGTGTGTTTAACTGTTTGATCTGAAGGGAAATAAATGACAATTACAAACATCTTGCTTTATTTTCTGATTTTGGAATATCACAGGGACTGGTCAGTGCATTGTTTTCAGACCTTTACGTCTTGTTATGACTGCCATAACTAAAATAATGAATTATTAAATGCGTTTGAGAGGTGTGGAAGTCTTAAGGCATTTACAACCATTGGCTGTAAGAATTCTTCCCAGCTGTAACAAAACTCACAGTATGAGCTGATAAGCACTGTCCAGATGAGATGGCAAATTTAGTACCCTCAGACTGGCACCGTTTCTTGATTCTGAAGGAGTCTGGGATCAGTTTGCCTATCTGGGTGTGCGTGTGTTGCTCTCCTAGATTCTGGCTAAGGATACCCACTGTGGGATGCTAATTAAGCTGCAGTATTGCTCTCAGCTGTACCCTTGGACATCTTCATTTCTTGCAAGTGAAACTTCTGCAGCAACTTTCCTCAGCAGACTCGGGGGTGGTGGTGGTTTGTCAGTGGTGTTGTCCGTGAGTTCTTTCCTAGGAAGCTCTTAGATTGCATCTTGCTGCTGCTTATGTAACAGCACGGCTGCAGCCGACAGCCAGGGCTGACACGCTGCCTCTGCCTTCCCCTTGCGTCTGTAACTTGGAAAGAATTTCAAATCAACTTTTGTAGCTAGTGAAAAGGTATTTTTCTTACCTAATTGGCTTCTTCCTTCAGCAGGAGTGTTCCGGATCAAATGTGAACTGCTTGTACCTTGAAAATAGACAAAAAGATCCAGAAATTCCTTTCTGACAAGTTTTATTTGATAAGAGTGCTTGGATTTCAGACGTGAGATGTCTGAATAGCAGAGAGGGCAAAAGTGGTAGATCCAGGCTTGCTTTTCTAGCCGGTTGTGGTTTAACCGCACCATTGCATTGGCATTTGGTAACTGTTTAATAATTCCTGGTGTTTAAAAAGACTTCTATTTCTTTATATGTAATTTTATTATTTGAGTGAAGTGTATGTTCTTAGACTCTGGGCTTTAGTAAGACCTGAGGAGCGAATAATTGGAATAGAGTTATAGCCTGATGCAGTTATTTGCACTGTAATCTCCTTTAATAAATAATTGTTAAAAGTTGCATATTACTTAAGTCATGTTCGGTTTGAATTTGGAAAGTAAGCTCTTGCAACATGGGAATCACAATGATAATCCATGATGATTTGGAAAGGCTGATGCTAGCGGTGCCTAACTTTTTCATCCAGCTGAGTGCCTCCAGTACTCTTGCTGCGTAATGCATTTGCGACGGCGCTTTTCTTCAAGAGGTCCTGTAGAAAAAATCCTGAATTAAGGGGTGGAATGGAGTTCCTGTTGTTTGCATGCGGTTTTTAAGTAGCCATCAGAGGGAAGGTGGCTGCGGGATGAGGGCAGGAGGAAAGGACAGCAGCGAGGGACTGGGTCTTGGGTGAGATGTGTGGGGGCGAGGTGTGTACCCCACAAAGCTAGGTGGAGCACCGCACAGCCACTTCCAAGGATCTGATTCGTAATTAATGAGCTGTCATTTACATAGCTAGATGATGAACTCTCTGGAAATAAATCTGGGAGAGCTCCCTGAAAGCTTAACGCTTGATGGGAATGCAGTGCGTCCTTCAAACCTCCTACCTGGAGAAGTTATCTGATGTACTCACAGAGGCTGCTTCTCCTCCCCTCACCGAATGCAGGGCTTAGATTGACATCGTTAATACTAATTGGAGCTGAGATGGTTGCAGTGCCACCCCACTAGGCTTCGGCAGCCCTCCTGCTCTCCGATGGCGCAGCAGGAGGCTGTTCAGCATGGGCGGCTCTTCCCCACTATGGCACCTGCAGTGGTCTCTGGCTGATTAATGTGCCCCTTAGAAATAAGACAAATGGAAATTTTTTTAGATTATACACTACACATAAATATTAATGCACTTTTGTATTGAATTGCATGTAATTACATATTTATATATTTAAGTCACCTTCCTGATACACTTAAGGCACTTTGCTGATGAAAGATACCTCTGAATAAGATGGTTTTAAACCATGCCTAATATGTTTGTAGGATTTATTTAATAATGTGTGGGCTTATATGCTGGCAGGAGAGGAGAAAAACCTCCATTAAAGCCCGAATGTGTTGTTCACAGGGTTTGCTGCTTAGTTTGAATCGACTCTGTGGGTAGCTGCTGAAAAAATACGTCTCGACTTGAAATATTACTACATCTCCTTATCTATGTAGATAAGGTCTGTGCAGTCCTGTCACCTTAGAGTAATTACAGCTTATTACTCTAATCATGATGATGCCTGAAGTCTGTAATTAAGATTGTGCTGGCTAATGTACTAGCACGCGGCATGGTGCAGCTATTGTCCTATCTAAACAACAGAAAGATAAGAATTGAATGAGGGAGAAAGGGCAGAAAGCGGGGAAGTGATTTATGCAGGGCTGTGGTTCCCAGCTGAGCGCTGCCTCTGCCAAATCCAATGGATTTGGAGAGGGCAGGATCTGTGCACACTCTCCCCAGCCGACAGCGTGTCCGAAACAGCCCTGAGCACCCTCCAACATGGCAATCAACCATCCCTGTGATTGCTATTCAAGCTGTTTCTGATGCATCCTATTCACCTGCATCTGAGTTTTTTATTCCTTTGCTGTGTGCTGCTGCAGTCCAGCCTGCCGATGTAGAATTTAATATAGATATCGCTGTATACATAGATATATTTTAAGGCCAGATCATGTATCTGTTGAAAGCAATGAGAGGTTCTACCATGCAATTCAGTAATAGGAGGTTTTGACCCACAGCACTCTGTAATTTTCGCTGCAGAGATCAGCTGGTAAGAAGCAGATGGCTGTGCTGGAGGAGTAGGGTTGTCTAAACACCAGTCTTTCTGCTGAAATTCCAATCAGCCTACTCACCAAAATGGATCTGAAGCCCCTTTTCACAGTTTGCAGAGATTCCTTTTTATTGTTTTTCGAGATTCATGGAAATTGTTCCTTCTTTTTGGGAAGATGCAGTCCTAGAGTTTGCAGAAGGCTTAGTGAAGCTGCTGGGACTCATCTTCGCTGTAGGTAAATACGCAGATTCTTTCATCTGACATGACCTAAACGTTGCTTTAGGTGGATCTGACAACTTCACGCAGTTGGCTAGAACGTGGGCTGCTTCTGGAGGAAGTTCCCCTCATGTGCCCAGAGTGATCTCAAACTGTGACCCAGTTTACCCCTTCTTTACAGCTACGAGGAGTTAGCAATTTCCCGGTGGCAGCGCTAGCCCCATTAGACATTTTATAAGCTTCTGGAAGCCTGCCACTATTTCATTTAGAGCTTTCGATGGGGGCTGGCAGAAGGATCCCACAAAAGCTGTTTAGTCATCAGGAGAATATTTTCTCCAGAAAGATTCCCTTTCTTCACTCCTTCAATCTTTTACATTGAGAATGAAGCCTCTGAATAGCAGTTGTACCTACAAATGCAAGCTCTGTTTTAACAGAAGTCCTGGTGTATTGCACTTTTCATCAAGCACTGGGGTTTTTTTACACTGATTTGGAAAAAATAAAGATTGATATTGATCATTGGCAAGGCAGCGATGTTTGCCTGAAGGCACAGATCTGCGCTACAATAAAATACCTCATTGTTTCAATATTGTGCGTTGCACAAGTTGTAATTCCAGTGCTTTTCTTCCTGTGGTGAAGCTGCTCTGCAGGAATTAGCGTTAAGTGTTCCAGTTTCACAGAGAATGGCAGAACAGGGCCGAGCACGAGGTGTCTGCAGTCATTACCCAGGAGTGTGTTTGTGGTTGCTGTAATCGCTATTTTGCTCATAATGAGAATTGGTGAAATCGTTACTGTAGTGTATAGCATGGGAGAATCTGCCTTTGTGCATTTCTGGTGTGTAGCTACATCTGAAACCTTCCTGGAAAGGAGACAGGAGGCGTGCTCGGAAGAGCAATTCGTCTCCTTTACCCTCCCTTGGGCTGGCTCCATGGGGTCTCACAGCTTGGGCACAGTGCTTTTCGCCAGTAGATCTCAAAGCACATTGTGAAGAATGGTGCTGCTATTGATGTTTTAATAGCTGGAGGAACTAGAGAAGAGACGCATGACGTCCTTCTGATAATGATCCTCCTTTACAGCTAAGGCCGCTAAATATTATCTTCTCATGAGCTTAACTAAGGCTCCTGACTTATCTGATACGAAAAACATGGTGTGAAGAAAAGCATGGGGTATTTCCCATGGTGTCTGAGGTGAAGAAAAGGTAGAAAAAGTGTCTTGTAGCTTCTGTTCCCTACTCCATTCTTTATTGCTTGTAAAATTATTCTTCTTACCAAATATGAAATTTGAACGTTGACAGTCTTCAGTTTAATTAATCTTCTCATTGGTTTTAGTTATGAATTTTGAGACGCTCTTGTGTTTTAGATAGGCATTTAGGGAGCATTTTTTAATTAAAGCCAGACTGATTTTTGCCTTTAGGCATGGGGATTTTTTGCGGTAAAAGGTGTCATAATTTGAATTTTATATCCTCCTGAACCTGAATCTTTGTGACATAGGGATCAACAGCTCAATTTCATTTCTGCTGTCAGTTATAATAGTCAGTGACAATAAACAGAAGCATGAAGGCATAGGAGGTTGTGTAGTACTTTATGGTAGGTGCTTTTGGTCAGAGCAGCGAGGGATGTTAGTAGAGTTATGCCTGAAGTATTGCACTATATGTGTAATATGCTCCTTATGTGGGAACTACCAAACTCTTACACATGGAGTTCCTGGAGCAGATATGACTTAGCAGGTTGGATTTATTAGATGCACAACATGCATTGTAATTTACCCCTTTTCAGTAGCTTCTAATTTTTTTCTCCCAATGACTCTCCACCCTCCTCTTTCTCCGTGTTTACTTCTGTGTTATTGGAAATTTTTTTTGAAGTAACATTTATTTGAAAAAAAAAAAATGAATTCTCTGTATTGCAGGTTATCAGCAAGAAAATCCAGTGGCTGTAGGCTAAGCAACACAACTCACGTTTATGTTACAGGAGTGTTTTTATAGACAGACACTGACTCTGGGGTTTGAAAAGGGGTCAGTAATAAAGGTGATTTTTTTTATCGTGTGCCATCCCCCCTGACATTTGGAAATCTGCTTGGGTCAGCCTTGAGGGAATCAAGCAAACGCAAGAAATAATAAAACTAAAAGTGAAAAGCTAAGCCTTGTTTAAATCAAAACAGTTGTTAATTTAAATATTATAAACCTATGCTGTCTTCTGATTGCACTCTCCCTTGATATGTGAGACCTGTTTGAGGATTATGAGGTTGACGGTATGAAATCTAAAGGACTGTGCACTCACATCACTTTACAGCTTTTGGTTTGTATTTGCCTGTCTTTGAATGAAGTGGGCACCAGGGAAGGCTGCTTTTTCCTTTCCTGCTGACTGCAGCATTGCCTTCAGAATGCTTTGAATCATAGAATCACCAGGTTGGAAAAGACCCACTGGATCATTGAGTCCAACTATTCCTCGTCCTCCTGTCCCTTAAACCCCTCCAGGGAAGGTGACTCAACCCCCTCCCTGGGCAGCCTGTTTGCTGGTGACCTGGCATTGCTGTTTAAAGAGGTCAACCAAGTTGGAGACGTATCTTAACCACCGTGTTGTCCTTCTCTTCCTTCCCCTGCTCCCTCCCTCTGCAGAAGGACATAGCTCTGAAACCTCAGGAACGCGTGGAGAAGCGACAGAATCCTCTCGCCAAGAAGAAACGGGAAGCACTTACCAATGGGCTCTCATATCTTCCGAAAAAGAATAGACTTCATCACCACCAGTACAGCTCCGACCGAGAAAATGATCGCAATCTTTGTCAGCACCTTGGGAAGAGGAAGAAAATCCCAAAGGGCTTCAGACAGGTAGGAGACGAGTTATCCGTGTGGCGAGGGAAGATTTCGGCTGTTGGCACGTGGTGTGTAGAAGTGGATTTCTCATTTTGTGGCATCATTTATTTTAATCCCTTCAGAGCTGTTTTACTTTTGGGTTCTTGGGTGCCATGTGGTACCATTGTCCTGGAAGAGATAACTGAGTGGGAAAGCAAACTGCGTGTTGATGTTAGAGCCAAGCTGATGAATAAATGTGCAAAGGTTGGAAGAGCTTTCCGTATGCTGGCTGTGAGACTGTCAGGGCAAACAAATGTGGTGTCTCTATTACGCCGTTAGGCCAACGTCACACTATAAATGTGCTTTCTTGTCTTTAGATTTTGTGTGCAGAAGCATAAGACTCCCTTGAACATCAAGGGCAAGGTGAGGTAATTGCAAGAGGGGCATCTGTTAATCGAGACAAAGCTCTAAGACTGATTACAGTGTGAGGAGCTCATTTGTAGGATGTCAATGATACAGGTGTGTGCTCTTTTGGATAACTAATCACCAGCCCGTAAGCGAGACCTTCCTACCTTCCTAACAGTGGTGTTCCCTTGCTGGCTTTACACTACCGCACCCATTAAGCTTATTTCTTCTAATTTTCTTGTTTTAAAAAGAAAAAAAGTGTGACAAATGTGATTTCTCTGATGAGCAGGATGCAGAAAAAGAGCCCTGTTTTGATATTTTTTTTTAAATAAATAACCCTTGTGGGCTTGTTTTGTATAGAAGACTAAATTAGAGCTGGACATTTGAAGTAAAGCACGCGCCTTTATGGTCATTTGATTCATAGTCTGCGAAAGTGAAGTTGGAGGGCAGCTTTGACCTAAATTTGAATGGCATTAATAACTCTTCAGCCACAAAAATTATATGTCTAAGAGTGATGGTTGATATTCATGGAATGTGTCTTTGTTCTTGTTTGGTGCAACCCAGACTTGTTTTGCCGAGAAACTTTTAGGAAATAGTGGGAATTCACTGCTGCTTGTTTTGTGAGCTCAGGGAAATGGAAGGAACATAGAGGATGACAAGCACGTTGACTTGTATTCCATTTAGATATTCAGAGTTAGAGAAGCTGTTAAAAAAAAGGGTTTTCATGATTATTTTTAAGCCTATGCAGAATATAGAAATAAAATAAGAGATTATACGATGCTTCAGCAAAGCAATCAAATTGTAAAATGCTGTTGTACACTGTCACACCCATTATTTCTTCTAATTTAATTTTACTTTGTATTTGAAAGGGAGGTGGAGAGGCTCTTCCAGGTAGTTGATGTAATGTTTATGTTGTAAGTAGATACTGAAAGCTGCTGTTTCCCTGGCTGTTTGCTGTGTTCACCTACACAGTCTTCACTCTGTTCCTTTTCAGTACATCAAATAGTAAATAGACACGCTTTGTGTAGTAGGAACTGGCCTTCAGAAAAGCCAACTTTTTGCATTTGATTCCCCTGGCGTAGCCTACTGTCAGGTGAAACTTTTCTGCCTGGTGCTTTAAGCACTGAAGGGATCGGCCTTGCTGTTGATGGAGGTTATTTGTGAGGTTATGTTTTTAAGAATAAATATACGCTGGCTTGGAAAGTATTGAGTTGACAAATGTCATGGAAAATGGTTTTCCTTTTAGCTGATAAATCTGAGTACTCTGCTTAATTCCTGAGGGATAAGGCTGAGAGGAAATAAAATATCTTGCTCAATATAAATCTAATACATTTGGTAGGAGTATAGTTGGTTAGATAAGAACACTTTAGTCTCGTGAACAGTTTAGGTGCTGACAAATCCAAGTGGCTTTGCACTTAGACGTGGAAAAAAGATGTCATGGAAAAGACTGTAAAATTTATTGGAAAAGACATGCCACAACTTTTATATATAGTATATCTGGTAAACATTTTCTGTCTTCTTTCAAGACAAATGGTGAAGACTGTGAATAAAAAAGGAGAATGATAAGTTCTGAGGGTGGTTTTCTCTGGTCATGGTACACTTTTCCTCCTGGAGTGACTCTTGGCTGCAGACTTCGGCTTTGTTTCCCCACCCAGCTCCATCCCATTGAATTCCTGGGCTCTCGATGGGAAGTCAAGTTGCTTGTCAGCCTTTTCAGATAAGAACAAGCCACAGATGGGGCCCGCTATATTCTGTGCTTGATAAAGTAGGAGATTCCAAAACCAGTTAAGGTTATATATGCTTCAGGGTCTATATGGTGTCCTTGCTATACTAGGGCTGTACATTTTATATGTAAACAGTGTATCTTGTCCCTGTTGTCCATGCCAAAATCCTCAACTGCCACATGTAAATATGATATTTAGGTGGCGGGATGTGATCTCGATGCTGCCACCATGCTCGCACAAGACCTTGGCCACAGCCTGTCTCCATTGGGAAATATTTTATACCCGGCGATCTTGTTCATTGTGTTACTGGTAGCTAACGGTCCTGTCTGATGCACCTTCCCAGGGAATCTGTTATCTGCTGCAAGTAGCTCTCACATGCAGGATTTACGGTATGAAGCTCCCTTGTCAAACAGATTTAGTTCAAGTCAGAGCTATTGGAAGGGCTGCTAATTAGTTTTCAGAGAAAATCCTTGCAGTATTCATGCAGGTATTTATCCAGCTATGCTAAAATGCCTACAGGTTTATTGAAATCCTGAAAATGTGAAACTGTAGGTTAATGAAGGCTCATATTTTACTAGTGAGAAGACTTTTGAACTCTGCTTTGTGAGCTTTTATAAATGTAGTTATTAAATGCCTCAAGGAAATTTTAGTTGGTGTTAAGCAAACATAAGACTCATCAGAATATTTCTCCAGTGTTTTAAATTTCATTTCCTTTACATTAATTGGTGATGGCACGATTTACGTGGTTTCTGTAAACATTATTTGGAAACTTAAAGTGTACATTTTTAAACTTGTAAAAAGGTGGCAAACATTTTAAAATAGTTTTTAATGAGTTTTTATTCCTCAAGGTTTGAATAGAATGGGGCAGGCTAGGAAACGAGTTTTGATTGTAGGAGGAGTGTTGAGAGTATTTTGACAGTGAGCAGGAAGTGTCTTTCTCTTCACTGAGTTAGTGTGTGTTTTGGGAAGAGCAGAAGACGTTGACTTTTTCTACTTCCATCACAAGAAGTGTGGCCAGCAGGTTAAGGGAGGTGATTCCTCTCCCTCTGCTTTGCTCTCGTGAGACCCCAGCTGGAGTCCTGTGTCCAGTTGTATAATCCCCAACTTAAGGATATGGAACTGTTGGAACAGGTCCAGAGGGGACCACGGAGATGATTCAAGGATTGGAGAACCTCTGCTATGAGAACAGGCTGAGAAAGTTGGGGTTGTCCAGCCTGGAGAAGTCTCTGGGAAGACCCTACAGCAGCCTCCCAGTACTGAAAGGGGCTCTAGGAAAGCTAGGGAGGGGCTATTTACGAGGGCATGGAGTGATAGGATGAAAGGGAATGCCTTTAGATTGGAAGGGAGAAGATTTAGATTAGACATCAGGAAGAAATTCTTCACCATGAGGGTGGGGAGGCCCTGGCTCAAGTTGCCCAGAGAATTTTGGCTGCCCCATCCCTGGAACCATTCAAGGCCAGTTTGGATGAGGCTTTGAGCAGCTTGGTCCAGTGGGAGGTGTCCCTGCCTGTGGCAAGAGGCATGGAACAAGATGATTTTTAAAGTCCCTTCTAACCCCAAACCACTCCATGATTCTACGATTCCCTTCATTGTTTTATTTACCTGCTGGGAGATTCATACACCGTCTTGCCAAACAGGATCGCCTTTGGCATACGCTCCGAAACCAGCAATCTGTGTGCTGGGCAAGTGCTATCTTACTGGCTTATATATATACGAGAGCCAAGTGCCGCTGAGCTCCACCTTAACCGGCTGCTTCCAAAGACACTCGCAGAATATCAAATCCCCATCCCTGGATATCGTGTGAGTGCAAGACAAGCTGGTAATAAATAAGAGGCAGATAATGAATAAAGGGAAGAAAACTCATGATGGAGAGATGAATTAGGAGGTAAATTCTAATGACATGAATGAAAAAAATGGAAGAACAGCAAAAGCAGATACGCTGCCGACTCTGGCAGTCATCACCTACAAGCACTGTGAACACAGCTTTAACCTTATAGTCCATTACATCAATCAATTAAAGGGAAGGGAGGGAAGTATTGAAGCTTTTCCTTCTCAGAATTAAGTCCACAATCCCCTTGGCAGTTTCACCCTGAACCTATACATATTAAATTTGAAACTGCTGAGGCTTATGGTGGCTGATCTGGATGGCCAGGGTCGTCCCCCGTCATCGTCGCTTGCAAGCATCACATTGTTAGTTGTGTTGCAGGCGTAGTTATTGCACACTAGTTCCCCATTTGGAGGTGCTTGTGTGCTTCAGTGCAGCAAACCGTGGGTGCGGAGGGTGGAATAACCACTGTGTGATCTGTGTTTAATCGCATTTACAGTCAGGAGTGGCTGTTGCGTGCTCCTAGACAAGAGAGCTCTCTGTACATGACGAGTACGGACAGCGAAGCGGGCGGTGGGTGTTAGCTGTATGGTTTGTGGTGACATTGGCCGGGGAGCTGAGCAGATGGGTTTGATTGTCACCGGCAGTGTGATTCCAGGGAGAGCTGACTGTGGTGACAAGCCATTTACAATGTGCTATTTACAGTTTGGGTTTGCAGTCTCTCAATGACATCTGAGTGCTCTTTAGCAACTGCTTTCATTACTGCTTTTCTAAGAGCTGTTAATTGAAAATGAAATTGTGGGTGGGCTTTGGGAGTGCAATAGCAGCTACAAGGATTGCGTGCAACCACGGAAAACAATTTAACTTCTTTGAGTCCCAACTTGTAGCTTTGTGCAGCAGCAAGGGAAAAAACATGTATACACTTGTGCTGTATGAGGGTGGACACCTTGAAACGCTGCGTATACCCAGAATGCAGGACAAGAGCTTGAATCTCCTTCTGTATTGCTGCTGAGATTTGGGATTGCTTCGCTGGCAGCCAGTGGTTTTTGGATCAGGAAGGAAGCTGGTCCATGAAAACAGCTGGGGCAGGGCAGCAGAGGGGTTTGTAGGCCAATGGCTGCATTTGCTCTAGTTTTGTGCTGCTGGAAGTCTTGCTCTGTGTGACTGATGCTAAAGGAGACATTGCTACTGACTCAGAGAGCGTGGGACAAACCTGCACAAGTCAGGAGTGGTACCAGCTCGTACCCTGCCAGCAGTGATGCTGCCGTGCATTAATGGAAATGGAGATCACGTTTCTTTCCAGTCTGTCTGGAAAGAGAGAGGTTATTAGTTTTATTTCAAAACACTGGAACAACTGCTTTGAAATTACTAGGTTTGCTGTTTGTGTTGCAGTCTACACAGCAGGATTTGATTATGTGCAAGCAGCGCCGAAAGGTTGAAGTCACCCTAAGCAACTGTTGCAACCAACAGAAATGTGCAGGAGCACTGGTTTCCTGAAACTTTGTCTGCTCTGTCGGCATTGTGTCATGCAAGGGCGTTGTTTATTTAGATTTATTTGTCAGTGCTCCTTATTAACAGCATTTTATTTGAAAAATAAACTGACATTGTGAAAAAAAACAAATTACAGAACTGAAAGTATAGAAAGGGCCACTGAAAGTACAGAAAGGGCAAGTAGCTGTGCCTTGAGGTTAAATCACAACGTGAGCGGGTGTAATAATATAGTGGAAGGAAATGTTTGGGGTAAAGGCAGATAGGGCTTTGAGAAGCCTTTGCAGGATGGAGAAGGAGGAACCTATCTGCGGGGAAAGGATGAAGTGTGGGACTGTGCACATGTCCAGGCTGGGCAGTGTGTTTTTGCAGAGGTGTGAATGTTAAACAAGGTTGTGTGTATGGAGAAACGTGCCCAGAGGGACCTTTGTGTGAATGAACATCATCTATGTCTTCTGAGGTCCAGCCCAGTGTTACTGTTAGACTGTTAAAAAGTTGGGTGCGTTGTGTTGGTCAGTCGGTAAATTCATATTTGAAAGAGAACCGCACATATTTTGCGCACATACACAGTGTTTGGATTTCTGTATGTGCGAGAGAATGCTTGGCTAAAACCTAGGCTGCTAGTCAGTTGCCCCTCTTGTTTCCCTCTCCAAAACCGCTGTTGGTGACAAACACGCTTGAATTAAAAAACGTTTTGTGATTCCCAACTGCTTTGTGCTTCTGATCAGAGGCCACAGAAATCTCCAGCTGCACTTAACCCGCAGTCACCATCTCCAGCACGTCATCTGTGAAGGCACCCAGCTGCTCGACAGCATCCAAACAACTTCTGGGCCCTGATAATATATAACTGAGCTCAATGGGCACAGAAGGGATTGTTGTTCTCTATAGAAATGACTGAAAAATGATGTGTTCCTGTTCTTTCATGTGCCTGTTATTTTGCGCTGCACATCACCCCCCCCCCCAAGGTTTAATGAAGTTCCTGAATAAGCCCTTTGGATTCCTTGAAAACACACATAAAACCAGGCACATAATGTGAAATCCAGCGCCATTCACAAACCCAAGCACGCCCACAGGATGCGGCTCATGTTTTATGAGCAAGGTGAGTTGCTGTGCTCCACGCATGGTGAGGCAAACACCTGCCCGCACTGATCGGCCGCTCGCAGATGCTGCTGCGTTCCTGAAGATCTGCCTGCAGTGACGTGTCACAGGCGTTCCTCCCCTTCTAATCACCGGTTTCACCTGCAATTTTTCAATAAGCTATTGAATTATACCTCTCTAAATGATACACTGCAAATCCAGCGGGTCCTAATTGCTAATGATGGTTCTGAAAGACTTTCATTTGACTGTAATTAGGTTTGCAAGCAATCAGCTGCCCTTATCAGAATTGAAAACACATATAATGTGAAATACGGGCTGGTGGGAATGTAGCGCTTTCTTAAAAGGAGGAAGGAAGAGGAAGATGTTTTATTAGCAGAAGCAGTGACATATTTTAACACCTTGAAAACATCATGTGTGAAATTAATTCTGTTCAGTATTAAACTGTCTGGCAATGTTATTGTTCTGGAGATATTGCCATGTAAAGTATGCCTTTCTTGTCTGGGTATGAGCCTGTGTTTGAAATAGTAATCATGAGTCCAATTGATTACTAAGGGTGTTATCCCTGCTAGATAGGCTAAAAATACATATTGGGAAATCACACGGCATCAAAAAGGCTTCACCATGGAGAGCTTCATCTGCAGGGCTGGTCACATTGGGACAGCTGGTACTGCCCTGCCCCTCTCCTGTGAATGCACGTGGGTGCTCAAGCTAAGAGAGACTCTACCAAGGTATTTTTCTATTTATTTTAATATTTTTATTATTTATTGTTTTCTATTACACTGCCTGTATCGCAGACTCAGTGCCATGGTAATTGTTTAATAACTGACTGCTATGTTGCTCCTGTCTCTGTGATACAGTGTTGAGCAGCCCGCTTGGACCCTCCCGTAGGTCTAAAGAGCGTGTGCAGCCTGTGTCTTCAGGCTCTGGTGTAGGTGCAGAGGGGCCCCCATTCCTGCATGTAGAAGAATATAAGCTTAAAACCTGCTTGCGACCTGGTGTTTACCCACTCTAGCTAAAATATCAGCTGTTTGGCAGTGTGTATTGTCTGCTAACCAGGACTCAAACATGAGCATTAGTATGTGATATGGTGACTGGTGTAATAATTTATATAGTGTTAGTTCTGGGTGGTAGCGCTTGCACAGCCAAGGCACAGCTTAGATCATTCCTAGAAACAGGAATAAACAGTGGGATATTAATATCTCCCATGTTTCCCTGAAGCTAATGGTGGCAGCTGATCGCACCTGGGCCGTGGCAGAAGTGTTGTTCTGCTTTTCCCTGCCATCGCCGCTGCATTGCAGGTGATCAGGCTTGTAAGAAAATGAGCAATGTTGGCATGTTTTTATTTCTCGCATAAATTTTACTACTGCTTTGCGATCTGTCCTGCTGCATTTCGTGTCGTCTTTTGGCTCTAGTTTATGCAGCTGTGAAACGGAGTTGCTGGAGAGATGTCACCACCCTGTCACCCGAGCAGGGATGCTGCTGGGAGAAAGTGCCCCTGTGCACCCCTCATCTGGCATCCAGAAACCCCAGCAGATTCCAGACTGAAAAAAAAGATTAGAAGCAATGGCTTTGGGGTTAACCTAGTTATGTTAATCAATTGGGTATCTTGAGGATAATACTTACCGCCTCCCCTAGGATTATCTTTTTTGTTTTGATGTTGGCACCCTATTTTAATTGAATACTTAAATGATTATTAAAGGTGACATATTGGTAAGTGAAACATCCTTTAAATGTCAGCTGCTGTCTAAAAAGTTCCTCATCAAATTCCCAATAAGGAATTAAGCAAAAAATTAACTTCAGCCAAGGACGCTTAGAGATAAATTGTTAGCTTAAGTGATGTAAGATAGTATAGTGAAGTGACTATTTTGAATAAAAAGAAATCGTACAGCACTTCATAAAATACTTTTTTGTATTCTGCACTCTCCTGGCAGGAGAGTGGAGGCTCCCATGTCCCCAAAGGCTGCACCGCGTCTCTGAAAGAAATGGCTGTGGCCATCACCGAACCTTCTGCGATTGGTTTCATTTCAGCAAAACCAACCTGTGATTAAAGCTCAGGAAAAGTATTGATCATCTTCTGGCCTGAGGAGGTTATTCTTTACTTGTGTGGTTTCACAAGCCAGAATGTTGCTTTTTGATAAAATTAAGGCATTTTGATTGTTGTTTGTGCCCAAACTTGTTGAAATGGAACAAATTGGAAACGTAAGTCTTGATTTCCTGCATTTAACCCTTTTGCATAGTATATGAATTATATGCATTGGAGAGCCTCCTTTGTTACTAGCAGAAGTGTGACATAGCTTTATTTTTATGCTGAGCTTGCTGTGCTCTTGAATAATTCAAAGGGTTCCATTGCTGGTTAAGGAACGCAGTAGGGCCATTACTACACAAGACCATGACTCCTAAAACACTTGTCCTTCTGTCTTGACCTTTCCCTGGAACAGTTTTCTCTGCTCGATATTAAAATACATTAAGGTCATGTACAGGTCACAGGAGCAGAAATGAGTTAGTTATCCTTGAGTAAAACTTACCGTTGCTTAAAAAAAAAAAAAAAAATCAGTAGACGGTCAACTGCAAAAGTCACTGTGAGATCCTGCAAGATAGGGTGAGAGGAGGAAGCAGGAAAAAAATCATACTTTATCAGTAAAAATAAAAATCAAGATCCCAAAGCAGTCAGAGGGTTAATAAAAATAGAAATTCTGTTAAAATTACTAATCAGTCTGTTTAATGTGTTATAGTCTCCCCTCCCCCTGACACATGTTCTTCTCTTGTAAAGCACCTTACTGCTTCCTGCTTGTTTACTGGCTTTTAGCAAGTCAAGCAGCTTTCAAATTGCTTTGATGTTAATTATAGAACTTGTTCAATAGGGCTTGCTAGGTGAAGGAAAATAGCTGCTATGTTTAAGAAAATAAGTAAATATACGGACAAGTGCTCTGGGCTTTGGTTCTGAGGAAGGGAATGAGGAGATACTGATGACCTGGTGTTGCGTTGTCAAATAAGAGCTGTACTTGGATGGGAAGCTGCTCTGAGTTTGCAAGGTTTGATATCAGTTTTGTTCACTTGTGATGATAAAGGGGAACTTGTAAAAGGAGAGGAGTTTCAGTAGCTCTTGTGCCAAAGGAAAAGATGTAAGAAATGTGCATTTACCCTTAGCCTGTGAAGGCTGTTACTACAAGCTAGCCCTTTGGATCATTATGGGTTATCCCAGCTGTTCTGCTCCAGACTCTGGTCCAGCCTGAGCAGCACTTGCTCTGTTCAGCCCAGGCATTGCTGTGTTAACATTTTAGCTGCAGCTCAGCTTGGGGATTTAGAAAAAATGCTCTTCTAATTTGGAAAAAGCTGTCTCTTCACGGAACTGCCCCATCCTTGGTTCCAGATTGGTCGATGTCAAGACACGAACCCCCTGCAAGAGAGCATTGGGTCACAGTGTCAGGGTGGGAGGTGGGGATGGTGACTGCTACTCTCTGGCCACGGATGTGTGCCCTGTGGTGAGTCACAGCCTCGTTTCCTTGCCTTCGTCTTATATGTAAATCATATTTAATCATAAAGAACTTGTCTACAAATTCCTAATCAAGGCATAAAGATTTAATCAGAGGATTTCTGCAGTGTTTGGAGATCTTCAGATGAAAGGTTTGGTACCTGCGTGATACATGAATATTAATAATTTCTAGTACGGAGCACCGTTATAGCTGACTGTGGGGTTTGTCGAAACCCAGTGCTGTGTCGAATGACCGGAGAGAACCTGTCAGGAAGCAGCATAAAACCTTTAGCTTATAGCTGCATGGTATTTATAAATTAGCACCAATATGCAGAGCAGGGGGTGGCAGGGGTATCATTACAAAACACTTTTGAAAGATTTGAAGTCAAATTTGCAGTCTGATGTTTCCTTTAAGAATTAGGGTGTTTTCAGTGATGCAAAGATATTATTTTCAGTATCAAGGCTTGTGCTTTTGATGTTTTAAAGGAAACCTGTGTTTAGTATGCAATAAATACTGAAAGCGCCCCCTCAAACTTTATTCTTCATAATAATGATGCATTTTTTTAATAATGATTACTGGTGTGCTATTACTGTGCTGCTGTGGGTGTGCTGTTTCTAGAAGGAGCAAGTGGTGTGGCATCTTGTGTAGCATTTTACAGCAATCATAAAGTGTTTCCAGAAGTAGAACTGTGTGAGATTGTAACAAGGCACTGAGGCAAAGAGACTCAACCTATTGATAGCAATGCAAGTCTTGTGATTTTAAACCTGTCTAAATTAAATCATGAAAATCTGTTTTTCATGAAAAATTTGGAGCTCTGATTTAGCAGAATGACTTCTGATTTAGTAGAATGACTTCCAGCCCACGTATATTAAACAGCCAACCTGCTGCACCAGTTCTGTGTCTGGCACTGCTGGGGCTTTTCTCTTTCCTGAAGAAATTATCACCGTTGTCTGTTAGAAAATAAAGCTGCTCTGGTATTTTGCCCTTTTGATTGCATGCATATTCTTCTTGAAACTTTCTAGGATAAAATTCAAGCTGAATTAAAACAAACCTCTTACTACAGTAGCTCCTAGAATTCAATTTGGAGAGAGTAAATCTTGTACTATATCCATTAGGAAAATGGCAGTATTCTTCCATTTCCTGATGTTATTCAATTACTCAGCCCACTTCCTGCTTTTAGCGTAAACTGTATATTTTAGCTCATGACCTTTGACAGCAAATTGAATCACAAGTGGAGATGCAAGGGAAGGTTTTTTAAAAGACTCTTTAAAAGCATTGATGTGTAGGAAATTTGGGGGTTTTGTTTTGTTTTGTTGGCTTTTTCTTTCTTTTTTTTTTTTTGTTTTAAACAAACCTCACTGTGGTTTTGTAAATACTGTGCATTTTCCTTGGAAGAAAGAAATTCAAGTTAATGTCCTTCCTCTTTGCCTTAGAGAACAGCGTAGCTGCTCTCCTTGGTGCATGCCTGTGGGAATTAGCATTGCGTGTTTCAGTTAATACTAATAAAAGTGGGGTTTGTTTAGTTTAAAATCAAACCCTTGTTTAGATTGGATTAGCACTTTAAGAGAAATATTTAACTTGTAAAACGATGCTATTGACACAAAGAGGTTACAAGTCCCAAGTCTTCCTGAGTGTTGTTTCACCGCTGTCCTGGCCTTTCTTTTCTTGCCCACTCCCCACTCATGGGGGTTTTATAGTTTTTTTTTTAATGCTTTAATGCAGTTTAAACCCTTATGATGGAATGAAACAAAGTCTTTTCCTGTGTGAAATCGGAACAGTGTAAACCAAGGTGAGACAGTCTTTGATAACATTTTACAAACACGTGGTGTCTCTGAGAGTATGAGTTTGCGTCTTAGAGCTCGAGAACATTGATAAGCAGTGTTGGAGGTGTATTCACATGCCGTCCTACCGAGCCCCTCGTAATTCCATCATCCTTAAGTGTATCAAAAACTTGCAGCAAGTCATTCACTGTGAGCCCTTTCACAGCTTTCATATTGCAGCCGTTTTGCTCTCTTGGAAATATGGGCTTCATTTTCCAAAGCTTCTCAGTGTCACAATTAACCAAATCCCAATGCCAAACTGACTGAAAGTACTTGGAAGTTGAAGTCTTCATAAAAACTAGTGAGATTTAGGGTCTAGATTGCTTCTTTGGCTATTGGCATGTAGTAAAAATCTGTTTCTCGTTACTGATTTCACTCTGCTATTCAGGAAGGGGAAATCTGGAGTTGCAGTTAGGTGGGTGGCAAGAGATCCGAGACATCACCTGGACAAACCCCACAGGTCCTCATTTCTATAAGATGTTAAGTTTTTAACATCCCCAGGTCTGCTGCCCCTTAAGAAAGGGGGAGAAGGGAGGAGCACAGTAGTGTTTGGACTGACTGTGCTGCAAATGCAAGAGGCAAATCTTCACATACATTGTTCTGGTCTTTGGCTCCTCCTACACTATAGCTCATGTAAAAGGTTTCAGTCATAGCGTTTCCCTTACGCTTCTGAACAGTGTGAACACAGAAAGCAACCCATAACAATGTCTTTATCTGAAGCTTTCCAATGTAGGCACCCCTAACCTACCAAGAACTGCAGAAACCATGGGGATGAACACCTGTGCTGCCCAGCCCAGCCAAATTTAGGTCCTGCTCCTGATGACACTTGTCACACATGGTGTTCCCCAAGCTGTTCGATTAGCAGTTGAGTGAGACTTTAATAGCTCTTGGCTTTACGTGACCAGAATGCCTTCATGTCATAGCTCCCCAAATTTATCATTTTTACTAATCCTGTGTCTTTATAGAATAATGATGCTTTGAGGAGAGTAGGAGTCCATGGGTGTGTTCAGAATCTGCACTTGGACTGAACTGGACCAGAACTTGTGTTGGATAAGGAACAATGAGGAGCTGGCTTAAATTTGTTTCTTCTTCTATAAAGACATGGGCAGCCCCTTTCCTTCCCTCGGTTACAAGAGTAGCCTGCTCCTCACCGCAGCTCATGTGGCATCATCTTGCACTGGAAGTGCAGTCGTCTTCTGTAGAAGTGCAAAACTTTCAGGCCTCTGCTCTGAGCTTTGTTTCATCTTGGATTTGTGCTATGAGAGAGCCTGGCTTTTCTGCATGTTTGTGTCTAACCTGGTCCAAGAGCTTTGTTGCTTCGGGTTGTGTTGTTCTGCAGGCTGTTCCAAGATAGCATTTAATTCTTTCTTGTTCTGGCTGCAGCAATGCCAAGTCTTTGGTGAACATCTGTCAGTGTGTTCAGATTATTAACCTAACTTCTGCTCATTTATGTGAATAAAAATATTTGAGCTTCACAACAAGCGTGTGTAACAGTTTCTCACAATTCTGGTCCCGTTGAAATCCAGCTGAGAGGGATGACACAGTCTTACTCCAGCTGGCATAGTGTGGGCAATTCCTCCTTCAAAAGCATTGCTGCACTTTCTGCGCTGCCTGGACCTGGCAGGTGCCACAGCTTATAAATGGTTGCATTTAATCTTCCATCTCTAAAGCTCGTATTTTGGGATAGACTAGAAAATACTGGAAATGGACGTCAGAACTGCTTCTCGACTTGGCATCTGTAATGAGAAAGTTATGGTCTGTACTGGCGCAGCATGGTGGCTGTTGGCTGTTGTGTTACAATGCCAACAGACGGGCATCGAGAAGCAGACAGTAACATAAAGCTGGTGAGATCAGGACCCATAAATGCTCTTTTTGCATCTGCCATGAAGAGAGATCCCTTCAGTCCTAAGGCTGTAGGATTTCTTGGAGATTTCCACATTTCCCCATAGCAGCTTGATCTCTCCTGAGCTAAGCCAGCCTTGCTTGGAGCGAGGCTGGAACGAGGTCACCCCTTAGGGTCCCTCCAACAAAAACTGAGGAGTGTTACAGTTTTCATGTCTACCGTTGGGCTTCTGGCATAATGTGTATACAAAGCAGCTCTTGAGCCAGCTTGGGAAATGTGTTTGTCACCAAAGGCTTTTGCTTTATTGTTAGCACACAGGTTTTGCAAGTTGGATTAAAGGACAGATCTCTTTTTTGGACCATATGTAGTCTGCTGGGCAACAAAATGCATTTGGAGCCATTTTCTTAAGTCCTATAATATTTTACTACAGATACTGTTAATAAAAGTATTAATTACACGTCTGGAATTAGGATTTTGTAATGAAACCACAAATGGAAAACTCGAGCCAGCTCGGCCAAATGTCACAAAACACTCCAACTTGAGCTGTGAGTGAAATAAAAGTCTAAGTTGTTTTAAGGTTTACGGTTAAAAGAATGTAAAACTTCTCAGCTCGTCCAAGTTTTGACAAGCCTGGCTGGGTTTCTGTAAGTGTGAAATGCAAGATAAAACAAGTGACTCAGAGCCAAGCACAACAAAACTAAAAGGTTCTCCTGAAACAAAGAGAAATGGAGGTGCACAGATCCGTCTCACAGCTCTTCTTTGAATCATCGCTCAGTTCAATGAAGTGCCTTGGTTGGAGCATCCCAAAGTGCCAAGAGTGCCGTGGGAGAAGATGCAACTGAGGAAATGCCTAGTCCAGTGACGTGACCAGCGAGCATGTCTCTGCTGACTTGAAGGGAGCTGTGGTGGTTTATGCCAGCTGTGGATTTTGCCTGTTAAGTTCCTGTTTAGTTGTAGAGTGAGCGCAGAAGTGAGATGAACTCCTAAAGACTTTCTGGTGTAATGCGCACAGCAGTACCCACATACAAGCCACAACTGAAAGCTGTTTGACTTGGATGGAAGGGAAAAAGCAATTTTTCTCTCTGTCCTTCCTTTCACCCTTGAACTGGGACTTCTACAGCCTGTGAAATTAAGAACTCTTTTTCCTTTTCTCTCCAGAAAGGCTTTTTAAGAGAAGGGAATGGTGGTTGAAGTATTTGGGAAGATCCTACTGGCAGTGGATAGAATTGGGTTTGCACGCACGGGGAACAGAAAGAGTCAGCCGTTTGGCATTGGTGCTTATTCTGTACGCTCCAAGAGTCTGCTTATTTACAATATTTTTAATCTATCTGAATCACTTCAGTGCTTCGAGTATACAACTTTAAGGACTTTGAGTCTCCTCCATTTTGGTTTTTTTTTTTTTTCCTTTCTCAATTGAACTTTTGCACGAAAAGGGATAGTTTGGGGTCAGGAGGTGCTAAATAGCAGGCAGTGGGTTTTTATCCAGAGCCCTTTTATCTATGATTGGAAGAGTTGATTTTGTTTTTTGTTTTTTGTTTGGTTTTATGCAAGACTTTGTAACTGGTATGGAAATTGTTGCTAGCTCTTTCACATCAATGTAAGGCATATTTCTGCTAATGGAAGCATTTTCCCAGGCCTTCACTGGAATTCTGGGGCAGGGACGGGGTGCGTTCCACTGGAGACTGTGTGGGGAAATTGCCTTCTTTGACACTAACGCCCTGAGACTGCTGATGGTTGGACTGAATGATCTTAAACGTCTTTTCCAACCTTAATGATTTTGAGTTGCAGCCCATTTCCATCACTACCAGCTCACCTCCACTAAAAGTTTTTGTGGGGTCTTTTGTAGTCAAACCCAGTTTGACAGGCAGTGGAAACGCCTGTTGCATCCTAATCATAGAAACATGGAGTGGTTTGGGTTGGAAGGGACCTCAAAGCCCATCCAGTTCCAAGGGCAGGGACACCTCCCACTGGATCAGGGGCTCCAAGCTCCATCCAACCTGGCCTTGAACCCCTCCAGGGATGGGGCAGCCACCCCTGCTCTGGGCAACCTGGGCCAGGGCCTCCCCACCCTCATCGCTTAGAAATTCTTCCTCGTGTCTAGCCTAAATAAGCACCTCTCCGGTATATAGTCATTGCCCCTAGTCCTGTCACTATAAGTGATGTAGTGATAATCCACTGGTGACCAGAGGACTGGGAAACCTTCCAGGCGAAGTAAAACTGAGAGAACTGCATTTGTCCAGCCTTGAGAAGAGAAGGCTTAGGGGGAGACCTTATTACCACAAACCAGTACGTAAAGGGTGTCAACCGAGTGGATGAGACTCCCTTTTACAAGGAGTCACAGGGAAAAGAGGAGGGGTAATGGGTATAAATTGCTTCAGGGGAGATTCTGTTTGGATTCCAGAAGAAACTTTTCACCATGAGGACAGTCAAACACTGGAACCATCTCCCCAGGGAAGCGGTGGATTCCTCTCCACTGGACGCTCTGAAGGCTCAGCCCAGGGTGCTAGGCCATCTCATTTAAACGACAGATTTCCTAAAAGGTGGGACCAGGTGATCCCCGGGGCCCCTTCCACCCTGGCGTTCTGTGATTCTGTGACCGTACAGGTGGCGTTGGCCTTCGAACACCTGGGAACGCGGGCGTCGCTCGGCTTTCTGAGCTCTTCCCCGCATCTTGGAGCGCGGCGATGTTTGGCTCTCTGATCTCAGCCGGGGGAGCCGATTTGGTGACCGAAAAGGCTCTCGGAGGGCAGCAATCTCCCCGGGGTGCCCCTGGAGCAGGGGGCTGGGGAGTCGTTGGAGCGGGTGGGATCAGGGGGTTTTGTGGGATGCGGGTGTTGCGGCGGGGCTGGGGCTCCCCCTGCGGACCGCACCGCGCCTTGCCGGGGAGGGACCTGACAGGGCCCAGTCCCACCCCTGCCACGGGCAGGGACACCTCCCACTGGATCAGGGGCTCCAAGCCCCATCCAACCTGGCCTTGAACCCCTCCAGGGATGGGGCAGCTGCCGCTGCTTTGGGCAGCCTGGGCCAGGGCCTCCGCACCCTCACAGCAAAATCCTCAGATCTCATCTCACACTCCCCTGTTCTAGCTTAACACCGTTCCCCTTTGTCCTACCCCTGCCCTTCCTGATCAAGAGGCCCTCCCCAGCTTTCCTGGAGCCCCTTTCAGTACTGGAAGCTACTCTAAGGTCTCCCTGGAGCTGCCTCTCCTCCCCCTCCTTTGCCTCTCCTCCCCCTCCTTTGCCTCTTCTCCCCCTCCTTTGCCTCTTCTCCCCCTCCTTTGCCTCTTCTCCCCCTCCTTTGCCTCTCCTCCCCCTCCTTTGCCTCTCCTCCCCCTCCTTTGCCTCTCCTCCCCCTCCTTTGCCTCTCCTCCCCCTCCTTTGCCTCTTCTCCCCCTCCTTTGCCTCTTTCTCCCCCTCCTTTGCCTCTTTCTCCCCCTCCTTTGCCTCTTTCTCCCCCTCCTTTGCCTCTTTCTCCCCCTCCTTTGCCTCTTTCTCCCCCTCCTTTGCCTCTTTCTCCCCCTCCTTTGCCTCTTTCTCCCCCTCCTTTGCCTCTTTCTCCCCCTCCTTTGCCTCTTTCTCCCCCCTTTGCCACAGAATCACTAGGTTGGAAAAGACCCACTGGGTCATCGAATCTGACCATTTCTATCAATCACTAAACCATGTCCCTCAGCACCTCATCCAGGTGAGGTGACTTAACCCCCTCCCTGGGCAGCCTGTTCCAGTGCCCAATGACCCTTTCCTCCCTTCGCTTCTTCCCCCCCCAACTCTCTCAACCTGTCCTGGTAAACTGTGTGTGTGTCTATTCTTTTTTCCTTCCTTTCTTTCCCCTTTTTATTCCCTGTGGCAAATTGTAGTCCTTTAGGGAAGGGTTGGTTTGGCTTTCCCCCCCACCACTGTCATTGCAGGATGTAGCAGATTCCTGTTTGGATCACACTGGTCTCCCCTGGTCTCCTCCTGCTACTTGAACAGTCAAAAGAAAATGCCTACAGGTGCAAACGACACTTACAGGGTTAGCCAACGGGGAATTAGTGTTCCAAAATATGCCAGATTTATCCTTTATCTCGACAAAGCAGGACAGGGACTGCAGCCCATAGAATCATAGAATCACCAGGTTGGAAGAGACCCACTGGATCATTGAGTCCAACCATTCCTATCAAACACTAAACCATGCCCCTTAGCACCTTGTCCACCCGTGCCTTAAACACCTCAAGGAAGGTGGGTCAACCACCTCCCTGGGTAGCCTGTTCCAGTGCCCAATGACCCTTTCTGTGGGGGTCCTAATGTCCAGCCTAAATCTCCCCTGGGGGAGCTTGTGGCCATTCCCTCTCGTCCTGTCCCCTGTCACTTGGGAGAAGAGCCCAGCTCCCTCCTCTCCACAACCTCCCTTCAGGTAGTTGTAGAGAGTAATAAGGTCTCCCCTCAGCCTCCTCTTCTCCAGGCTAAACACTCCCAGCTCTCCCAGTCGCTCCTCATAAGATTTGTTCTCCAGCCCCTTCACCAGCTTCGTTGCTCTTCTCTGGACTCGCTCCAGAGCCTCAAAATCCTTCTTGTGGTGAGGGGCCCAGAACTGAACACAGGATTCGAGGAGCGGTCTCACCAGTGCCGAGTACAGAGGGAGAATAACCTCCCTGGACCTGCTGGTCACACCACTTCTGATCCAAGCCAGGATGCCATTGACCTTCTTGGCCACCTGGGCCACTGCTGGCTCACGTTCAGTCGGCTGTGATGGTGTTCGTTGTTGCTTACTGAGAGCCGCTGACTGACTCCATGTGTCTAAGTCTGAGAATCTGAGAACATTCAGAGTCTTTGTGTAGGTGTGGTTGCTGGAGCAGAGCTTTATGTTGCAATTTGAGAGCAGAAAATCCATAGGAGGAATGAAGAAGGCCTGTGGAGCTGCCTCTCTCCCTTTTCTGCCAACAGCTCTAATGGAGTTTTGTTGGAATGGGCTTAGAGCAAGCGATGAATCCTTTTTGCTTCCAGTAAGACTTCAGTTAACACTAAATATGCTAAATGTTTTGAGGTAGCAATAGGAGCCCTTCTTGTACAACCAGATACGACATTTGAGCAATGATCACATGAACCATTGGGAAGTCTCCTTGTGTGTTGGAACTGTGTGATCTCTAAGATCCCTTCCCATCCCTTCCAACCCAAAACATTCCATGATTCTAAAGGTATGATTTGCTCCCTTTCTTCTAAATTCTATGGCCAATAATGGAGTGCAAGTGTCAGCACTGTCAGTTGCTTTCCTGTTCATGGAAGATGAAAAGAGTGGAGAAAAAGTTTTGTTTTGACAGATTTGTGTGGTGTGTTAGAGCGTGATGGATGGTGGAATGTTCAGCCCTAGGTGCAGAGGTGATGTAAAGCTCTTATCCCTATCCTCTGGTAGCTTTCCCTGGCCACGGAATATTAAGACAACCACTTCCATCCATTTTTCAGATTCCTGAGTGCAGTAAAGGGCTCTTTGAATAACTGAAAATTGTGATGTTTTACAGTGCTGAGCAGGTAGGCGAGTTGGGCTCCAGAGATGTCTGTGTTTTATTGATAAAGATGGAAGTGTGAATGGTGTTTTGCAGTCCCTGTTGCTTCAAAGCAGTATCATAAGCTATCTTAATATTGAAATATCTTCTTATTTTGAACTCAAAGGTGAGCACAAGACAAAAGATTCAAAAGGGGAACTCAGTAATGTGTTTACGTGAAAAGTGGATTTTAAGGCTTTGAAAGGGTTGTAATACTCTTCTACCTTGAGATGCTAATGCTGAAACTTGAAACATTGCACAGTATCATTAGCAATTAAATGTGTCTGTGTACTCCCCTTACATCTTGTAAGGCTCTTGCAAATCAAAAGGGAGATGTACACACATCTAATAAAATAATGATTTTCAAAGCAGAGTTCCTGAGCCCTCTTTGCAATTCACAGGCAGCATCTTCATGCCTGGCATATTTGTATGAGTTTTTAGAATACAATTAATTGCCCCAGGCATTGGACTTTGAAAGGATTGACTTTTGTTCTTTACCTGTGTGTTGTTGGTACTTTTTCCTTTCTCTGCATCTACTGCAGCAGCTTTTGTGCTATAGTGCTCTGAAATTTTACTTAATTAATTTGATTTTCTATCTTTGAATTGCTTATACTGTTCTTTTGGTGGCAAAAAAGTGTGTAGATATATATACAGATAACTTCTTGAAGAAGTTAATTATGTGTTTTAAGTGGCATATGCAAGATTACATATGTAAATACATGAATCAAATAAGAAAGTGTTTTAGTAATAAAGTAGAAAGACTCTGAATCCTGTCTTGAGAAGCCAATAGCTGAGCAGAATGGCATTGGAAATACGTTTTTGTTGAATGTGTCTATGCCAACTATGAGTTTCACCATTTTTGACATGTGTTTTATGTTTATTTTGCTAAAATGAAATACTATGTGCACATGTATATTGAGCACGTGTATTTATTATGCACATGGTGTGTTTGTTACAGAAAATACAATGCAAACATACAAAAGTTTCCATTACTTTAAATAATGAGCTTAACTGTCAACCACAAAACATATTCACAAACTCTGTCAACATGTGTAACTTAATACAATCCTAATTAGAAACATCACAATAGCAGAGATGCCCAGATGTTGGTGGTAATTATGTTAAAAGAGTCTGACTTGTGGCTCAGAGTGAAGTTCCGAACACGGAATGTGAACTGTCACATGTTGGATTTTATGGCATAGATTTAAAATGTATATATGGAACCTTTGCCATGCCCATATTGTGTTTGAGTAATTAAAGATGAGGGGCTTTGGTGGTCATTTGATAGGAGGGGAGATGGTGTTTGATGTATGTTCTTAACAAATTTATTGAAGTTTTGGCTTGAAAAAGGCAGTGTTACATGTTTGTATATGTGTTGAGCCTTTTGTATATGTTATCTTCAGGAAATCTGGAGGGTGCATGTGTAGGTGTGTCCTACTCAAGGCACGTCGGAGAGAATTCCATCCACAGCAAGCCAAGCTAGGAGAGCATGGGCTATGGTGTGTATCCCTCTGCCTGTGTATAAGTGCATATATATGGAAAGCAGAATTTCCAACAGAATAAATAGAAATAAATGTATGAATGGGTCAGCGCCCTTTGTTGAAAGAACATTTTAAAATAATCAGCTGTTTCTTTAGCACAGTTGTGACCAGCTTGCGCTGTGCTTTGTCGGTTTAAACGTGCTTACACCAGGGTGCAAGCCTAGCAGAAAATGTATATATTTAGTTTTCCATTATATATGGACAAATAATAACACCTATGAAGATAAAGGCAGTGCTACGGCTGTAGATAATGTGGTTTTGTGGTAAATATGACTAGGTTTACAATTTGTTCTGCCTTGTATCTCAAGCCTGTCCTGTGATTTCCATATCCTTCAAATCAGTGTGAAAAATAAACAAGTTGTGCTCTAAAAAGAGCCAAGCAATTTGTAACGCTGAACTGGTGGTTTAGGTGAAATAATGTAGATCATTATTTGTATGCTAGGAGTAAACAATCTTTTGTTAATAGCCAAAAATTGTGCTTGGAGTGTTGGTTTTAATCTAGAAGTGCTAGATTAATAGGTTTAGCATCTTAAATAAGCTGGTGCAGTGGTTTACTTCTGGCAGATACTGAAATGTTGCTTTTTGATTCATTAGGTTTATTTCTGGGAAAAAATACATAGTGGCGTTGCACAAGAGACCACAATGAAAATTCAGAGCATCTGAAGGAAAGTCCATCTCTTTTGAGTTTTTCAAAACCAACGATGTTGTGTGAATATGCAAAGAATGACCAAAAGAAATGGATGTTGTGAGTGAACCTCCTGTCAGTCATTTTATTACAGCTTCGTGTTTCCTAACAATCCTAGAGTGTAATGTCTCATTTCAATAAAGGTCTGTTATTCCTCCTAATGGTAGAGATCAGAGTGGAAAGATCAGAGAAAGTTTTTTAGTGATTGGTTATGAAACCCATTTCTTGTAACTCCTGGGTTTACTCTCAAGGGCAATGCTGTCGATATTGTGAATTTCTAAGGACAAAATCTTGCTGACCTTGGTCTTGGCATCTTTCGTTTTTAATTTCTGCTTTGGTCTCAGCAGTTTAGTCACCTGCTGTGATGTGGGAAGGAAAAGAGGACAGGGATAAGAAGAATAGTGTTTTAATCCTTTCTGTGTTGTTGTGGGAGCGACTTCTAACTTAATATCTGTTTCAGTTATTGACCCCATTTTGGGGAGAAATTGAATGTGTACATTTTATCGATTGTGCAAATACTCATCCACTTTGGGAAAAGCATCCCTGCAAAGTATTGTGGGTCAGTGCTTGGTAAAAGAGAGAATTGCTTGCTTTGAAATCAGTGGGACAAGGCCACTTTGTACCTAACAGTGTTCTTCCCCACCAAGCGTGTGGTGGAGTGTTTGTATGAGCAGAAATTGATTTCTTTTCAAGGCATAATTCTCATACATGAGAGATTTTTTTCATGCTGCCAACTGTTTCATAGTTTGGGGAGGATATTGCTCAAACTGTCCACTTGTTATAGTGACATACACCAGCAAAGGTTGGTCCATTTGAGTGACTATGGATTTTTCCCCCCCTCTTAGGAGGAAATGCCCTGTTTGTGTGTTTGCTCTCCCAACAGGTGAACAGGTGTCAGCGTAAGGCAGCGATGGTAAAAAAAAAAAACAGGCAGACACAATGGTACTTAGCGAGTTCTCATCTCAGTGGTCTGAATGTGTCTCACAGGCAGAAACTGGGAAACTCCAGGGGGATTGTCTCTAGCTAAGGGATAATACTATGCATGTACTTACCTCTGTAAATCCCAGCACACCTCCCCTCCTTCTGACTGTTCCCTAGAGCCACTGATTCAAGGATTGTGGTTTCTGCGGTCTGTCAGCAGTGCTCCTGGAGGCTTGGAGCTTGTTTGGCTCTGAGAGGTTCGTTATTTCTGGACAATGACTAGACACAGCACTGTGCTGGGGAAGCATCAGAGAGCAAGGACTGACTCCTTCCTCGCAGCCCCCTCAGCTCTGGAAGCACTTAAAACATGCTAAAACCAGACAGTGCTGATTCCAGCCCTGCCCACGGTGGGATGAAAGCATGCCTTGTGTGTGTGCCAGCCAGATGCTGGTGCATCACGCTACAAATCGTTCTCCTTGTGTCCGTGCAAGTCCTAATAAATGCTTTTTAGGATGTCTCATAGCTCCTGGCAGCAGCAATCTAGCACTCACCAGCCCCTCTGCACTGCAGTGCTGTGCTAGGGGTTTAATTTCACGCTCTTGGGGTTGCTGGGGCCCCGTGCTTCCCTGTCGCCCTTTGCTTCACATACCTTTCTAGAAGGGGTCCTATTCTGTAGCACAGCTTTATTACAGACGCTGACAGCTGAAGTTTCTCTCTGTTAACACATCCTGTAAGAGTGTCTGATCTCCTTCAGATGACAAAGTCATCTTGTTGACCTGGTGATTATTTCAAGCAAATACCACCTTCCTGTTCCTCTCCTCCCCTTTACTTGTTTTCCTGTACAAAATGTCCTTCTGTCAGCCTTGAAAAGAAGAAAAGATTTATTTTTCCCATGATGGAAGGTTTTTGTCCTAGAACCTTCAGCTACCCAAGGACCACAAATCAGAGCTGTCTCTGCTGGGCTCTGTTTCATTCTGTTGAGAGTGCATCAGTCCCTTCCTTTCTCTGGCTCGAGCAGCTCAGATGCATGCTTTGCCAAATACTCTTACAACCCTGGATCACTGGCTTGTTTAACAACACCCTTGCAGGCTTTGAGAGAGGATGGAGCAATGCCACGAGGCAAACAGCCCTCCGCTCCTCCTTCCTTCGCGTGAGAGAGGAGAAACTCATGCAGAAATCCTCGCAGGCAAAATGTGTGCAGTACGATTGCAGCCAAGTTTCTCTAGTGTTTATTGTGGAGATTTGCAGAGCAAAAGCAATGCCTCGTGTTTGTATGGTACATAGTGTGAAGGGAATATAAAGCTTAGTGAAATCTCGGTGATGCAAATAGTCCCAGGGCCTTCCGACAGGCTTTGGGTGCCAAACCCTGGTCCCGTTGAGACAGAAGGGCACTTCTTTGTGACTTTACAGGCAAAACCACTGACAGGAACGTGTTCAGGATGTTGTTTTCCCCTGACAAGGCAGATGTTGGACATGCAGCCAAAGGTGTGACTGCAACGGGGGATCTGGATGAAGCCAGGCAGCCCCAGAGCTGCTGAGGATAGTGGTTTTCTCCAAACATGAGCATGAACTGGTTCCTAGGCCCTCTGGGACTTTCTTTTCCACTGTTCCATGCCCCAGGCACTCTAGTGTTTTTTTCTTTGGTAGCCCCTTCCTCTGGTGTGGCTCCAGTAGCTTCTTCCCAGCTGTGCTGTGCAGGTGGCTCTGCCCACGCCGAGGGAGCAGATTGTTGCCACGGCTTTCAAATTGTTAAGGAAATAGATTTACTTCTTCCCCCCCAGCATCTGGGAATATGCATGGACTGGGTAGAATTGCCCAGCTGGGAAGTCTCCTCTCTCTATAAAATAATAAGCAGAGTTTTATTGAGGGTCTGCCAGGAATTTAGGATGTGAGCCTGGGGAAGGGACTCCAGGAGGAGTCCTCTGACAGTCTTCCCACTTTGGGGGTGGGTGCTCTGCTTGAAGTCAGGAGCCCAGGAAAGAAAGACAGCAAAGTCAATAGCCACATTTTGCGGAATCCCAGAATCATTTAGGTTAGGAAAGACCTTTAAGATCATTTAGTCCAACTGTAAACCTAACACTGCCATGTCCACCACTAAACCACATCCCTAAGCACCACATCTATGCATCTTTTAAATCCCTCCAGGGATGGTGACTCCACCACTGCCCTCAGCCGCCTGTGCCAGTGCTTGACAACCCTTTCAGTGAAGTAATATTTCCGAATATAGAATCCAGACCTCACTTGGCACAGCGTAAGGCCATTTCCTTTTGTCCTATCGCTTGTTACCTGGGAGGAGAGGCTAACACCACCTCACTTTGCAGCTCCCTGAAAGGAGGTTGTGAGAGCCATGAGGTCTCGCTTTGATAGTGTTCTGGGATTTTATTCAGTATTTGACAATATTATTAAAGGATCATGTGGCTGAAATACAGGATAGATATTTTCCCTGGTTTTATGTTTTGCTTACAGAACTTTTCCTGCAGTACATGTTCTGCTATTTTCCTTGTGTGTGACCAGGACTTGTCTCCTCACTGGGTAGATCAATAGCTGAGCAGGTCTCGTGGCTCATGCAAGTGCTGATAAATAATCACAAATGGCAAGTTTTTTTGTTTTGTATTGGAGGAGCACTTAGCACGGTGCTGTTCTGCTCAGCGCCTGCTGCTCTTTGCTGCTTTAACAGAACCAGAAATGTTAGTGCTGTGGTGCTTGAGTTATTATTTCAGTAGGTACATGGTGCTTGCGGTTGCTCTCGATATGTGCAGTGGGTAGGGGTCCATCTGGCTGTGATATCGTGATCAGCGTCTCGAGGTGATCTGGGGAAGCCACTTCATCTCCCAGCTATGTTTTTTCCCATCTGAAAGAAAAGCAATAATGAGTTATCCTTCCCATGGAAAGCATTCTAAGCATTTCTCAAAGGGAGCGTTGGCTCTGAGTACCTATAACGCGTTGCCTGATGTTGGCAGAGCCCTGGGCTGCTCTCAGAAGCTCCCGTCAGCCCCGGTGTTTGGGGATTTGTGTCCTCACTTTGCTAAAGCAAGCAGGGAATACAGTGGTGCAGGGAATGTCGTGGAAGTGTGTGGCTCTGCTTCGGGTCTGCATCCCTCCGCAGCAAGGCAAGTGCTGAGCAATTTTAAGCTGCATAAACTGTTCCTGGGGCTCTGTGGAGCTGGAGAGAACATAGCCCCAAAACATAGCTTTGGAAACCGGGATGGAGAAACACACACCAGCTCTGACTGTAACCGCAGCAGTGTTCGATTTATAGTATTATCTCACATTTTCATTTCTATACACCATTAAAGCCCTAGCAGTTTTCCTGGAAACAGCTTTTAAAGTTTGCACCTGATTATTTTTTACATCCAAAGATACTCTTTCGCTTAAACATATGGTGCTAGCCATGGTGAGGAATTTGGAACAGATGAGAATACCTGTGTATTACTGTTTTTTTTCAGTAACTGTGCCTGTAATCTATGCTGTGGACATTTCCAGAAATTGTGTTGCCGCACTGCAGAATTTTAGAAAGCTCTGATGAGATTAAATGCTTAGAAAGCAGTGGTTTTAGTCTTTGGTGAAAATTATGTAGTGTTTTGGTTAGGTGGTAACATGACCGCTGCTAAATTAACAGTACAAGGAGGATTTAAGAATTCTGTCTTGTGAACTTAAGATTTCAGAGTTGACAAATCTGGGTTCTGCCTAATTCATAGATTTGGCAAGTGGAATTTCGCTAAAGAATCTGAACTCTTTTTTTTTTTTTTAAATTTCCCTGCACTGAATAGCTGCAAAATAAAGAAAAATGCTTTTTCCTATACCTTCATTAGCATGCAGTGTGCCACGACAGATGTATGAGAGATGTCTCACTGCTAGAGTGCCCTGGTGCTTTATACCATTTGGTAAATAGCGTGATGATGTGCTGGGCGCTCAGGTTTCATTCCCGGTCTCATTCATCATTGTGCTATGTGACTCCAAATAGACTATTTCATTCCTTTGTCTCAGTTTACCTGTGTATAAAATGCTGGTACCATCTCCTACTACTATTGTGAAATGTAATTAAGTTAATGCTTGAAAATATTGTTTTAAGTACGAGCTACAACTGTTATTTGCTAGGGTTTTAAAGTGTGTGAGGGGAAAAATCCTTCTTAGTCCACTTATGTTTAGGGTTTATTTTTGTTTTTTGCTTTTTTCCATTCTTTTTTTGTCTCCTGTAGCTGTTGCAGGAAAGTCAGGAGGATGTGACATTCAGTGAGTGACACCAGAGCCGGTGGAGGCGGGGGGAGGCTGAAGCCTTCAAGTGTAACCAGTGATGCTGGAGATCATTAACACTGCTATTTATAACTGTAAAAACTAGGTTTCAAGGGGAAACATCGAGGCTTAGCGTGGCTAATTATACAGCTGTTAACTAATCCAACAGTGATCCTAATTCCACCAAACCTTCACGTTGACATTTGATGGCATTGTGTGAAGCAAGCTAATATTGCCCCGAGCCTGTCAGGTGGAGCCGGGCTCAGCTTGGCGGCTCTGCCAGCTGCCCGTCCTCCTCTGCCAATGCAGGGGACAGCTAACGCCTCCCGCTGCAAACCCTGTCACTGATGCAGCCTCTCCAGAAAGGGTAAGGTCAGCTGGACTGGAGGCTTTCAGGACATTTCCAATTGCTCCTAAAGCCAGGAGGACGGAGCAGGGGTTAGCAGGCGATGTGACTGCTGCTGGATCCTCAGAATGACTCTAGATACACGCACAGTGTTTGCATTGTTAATTTAAGGTATTTGCACTTCAGTTGTGTTTTCTATAGCATTGCCTCGAGGATCTATCTGCATAAATTTAATGGTAAGATCAAGGTCTTTTCATCCACTTAAAAGCATTAAATAGAAAGTAACCTCACTGAAAAAGTCTCATCACTAGCAGGATCAAATGCATTCATCAGAAGTGTGTGATATCCTGCCATCTCCCCTGCTCCTTTGTTGAGTCCCTTCTGTATTTGTGATGTTTGAAATCCCTGGGATGTGACCTGCTTTTTCTCTGTTTATGTTGTCTGTTTGCATTTCCCAGGGTTTGCAGGTAGGAGATGATTGAAGGGCAGGCACAAGGTTGTCCCTCTGGCCCTGCTGCCTCCTTGCTCCACTGAGAGGCTCAGGAGCAGGCAAATGAGGGCTTAAAGGCCCTGACTATATTGAATTATTGTCAGGGAGCTGGTTCTGTGCGTATTGGCCGTATTATAACATTTATAGCTTCAAGGCAAACGCGAAGCAGCACAGCCTCCAGCAGTCAGGCTCCCATTCGGGACCAGGAGCAGGGGAGCTGGCTCTCTGCGCTTGCTGGTTTCACTGTTGTTACTTCTCATGTGTTAGTAATTACCTTGAGTTTCTCTTTTCTTCAGTATTATTTGATCCTCTCTGAGGACAAAAGGAGGTGGCTTAATAGGAGAGAAAACAGTTTGGGCCCGGACATGGCATATGTGTGAAAAGCTTTTCATGTTTGCTGGCTCCAGTGCTTGAGTTGGGAGCATATTGCCTTGCTGAGAGTCTGCTGAAAACATCTTGTGTTTTGGATGCACAGAATTTTTTTTATTATTAGTTTTTATAATTTTAAAAGAAAATTAGTTCTGTTAAACACTTATCATTTCCCCGTCTTCAATGGTTTTGCTGTTATCAGGGATTCATGGTCTTCAATCCATCTCCCAACAGCTCTGCAATCACTGCCTAACAAAAGTACTCATATTTCTCCATTCTTTCCCCTCACCATCTCAGCCTCCAGATCTTCCACAAATCAAAGGACATCTATAGTTTATTTCTAAATTCAGTGCATAATAAGTTAAAGGGGTAGTGTGATGTCATTAAGGAGGGCATCCTGCTGTTAACCTCCTTTGTTCACTGAGTCCCTGGTTGCTGGGCAAACAGAATAGCTGTTAGGTACGTCTTGACTTCTTCACTCGAAGAAAGCAGCAGCCATCCTTACGAAGCACAAAGGATTTAAGTATCCCATGCTGGTCAGTGTTTTGGGAATAGACACAGATAACTAGATAAACAACACATTGATCTGGATTTGGGTCTGCTTGTTGTATTGCGGAGCTAGTACTCAATGCTGCTGGTTCTGTCTGCGGCATATTTGCAGATGATACAAGTGACAGTCTGCATGGGTGAGATGGTGATGCTGCCTCTCCTTTCCTTGATGCCTGATGTGCATGGTTGGGGGAGAAGACGGGAGGATGTAGAAGGAAGAGGAAAAAGTATTCTGTCAGATGACACAGGGAAAAGAAGGTGTGTGTGCTTTGATTTGCTTTCCCTAGTATTGCCAAGGTACATGTTGTACCCTCTTTGCTGGAAGAATATTTTTGCAAGGTGTTATATGCTGTGTTCACTGCTTGGGTTTTTAGGTACCTTGCTTTGCTTTCGCGTGTGTGTGTCCACACGAGCTAGAAAGAGTGCTTGACTAACTTACTCTTTTTTTTCCTCATGATATTTCCTTTATCCCCTTTTGTACTTCTACACCAACAGACTTCTGTTTCCGTAAGTGCGCAGCTGTAAGTATGTGTTGTGAGCTCTGGGTCTTGACTGTTCTCACACATTCCCTGGCACCGCCTTCCTCAGCAGCAGGTCTCATTGCAACCTCATGATTATGCTTCTAGTCCTTGATTATCTGAGTCCAAATCCTCCATCATTTTGAGGCAATCATTCAGATCTTCTAGGGAACATGTTATGCTTTTCCCAGTGGAAAAGAACTCAAAAGAAATTGTGAATGGCACAAGTTTTGCCCAATGCAGAGCTGCAGCAAGTAAATCTCCATGGCCTGTTCTGATCTGTTGGGAGCCACAGCTGACGCTGCTGGAGGGGGAGGTGTTGTAGAATCATAGAATGATTTGAGTTGGAAAGGACCTCAAAACCCATCCAGTTCCAACCCTCCCCTGCCATGGGCAGGGACACCTCCCGCTGCATCAAGGTGCTCAAAGCCCCATCCAACCTGGCCTTGAATGTAGACATTAGCTTGTTTTCCTAGTGCAAAGACAAGTCTGAGAGATAACCCTCGTATTCTTTGTGTAGAGCACACTGAGTTATTGAAACTGAGGGATTTGGTCTCATCTTGCTTTTCTAGACCATATATCTTGTTCAGGAGATCTGACTGCTTGTGCTGGAAAAAGCAATCTTGTGTCTTCATCCACTCCCCATATGTGGCAGTAGGGAGTGCGAGTACCAGCAATCCGGCTCTGAGCCATTCTGGGTGCTAAAGCTGCTGGTTCCTTTTATGCTGTAATTGGATACTGAAATTGTGACTGTTTGGAGAGACCATTTACACAATGTGAAAACTGAGACTGAAGATCCATTAATTTGAAAGCCTGTATGCGTATTATTGGTTTTTTTTTCATTCTCCAGCTGTGTCCTGGGATGTCAGCGGGCAGTAACCTGTGCGAGGTTCATCAGGATCTCCTGCTGCCTGGAATAAAGCTATGCTTTGCTGTAGGGTTGCTATCTGAGCGTTTCAGTGCGTGGTGCAAACGTTAATGCTCAAAGCCGTCAGACAATTGAAAAACATTGAATAAAAGCAGAGTCGTCAAGCTGGGGAAACATTAGTTCAACCGTGACAAACAAGTTTCTTAAATCCTGGTCTGTGTTCTACAGGAGTAACTTTGCTCACCCTCAGGTCTCTAAGACAACAAAGGGGGTCTACAAAAAACAGCTGGTTGGACACCAAAATAAAACACCTTCCTTGCATTCAGCCATGTTCCTGAAGTACTATAGACGTGAGCCTTTGCTTGCTGCCGGTGCCTGATTAAAATCTATGAAGTTACAAGACTAAGGTTGCTGTTTCGTAAAACAATAATATGGTTCTGATTACAAAAAAGCCAAAATGCTCTAGCAGTAGCCTTTTCTTCCCAGTTGGGGAGTGAAAAATACTATATAATGTGGATGAGGATTTTTCTTTTCCTGCCAGAACAGCTTGGTTGTTCAATAGGAAAAAGATGGAGAAGTGTTGACTTAGATCATCTTTCCGATCAGGCTAAACCCCAGCACTGCATAATTGTATAAAAAATGACTGATAAAAAGAGGAAATTATATCAGAAAAAGCTTTTGTTTTCTTTAATATAGCTTTAAGGTTAGTGTCTAGTAATTCACCTTGCTTCTTTTTTTATTCAGCTGTACCTCTGCTGTCCTGCTGTAAAACCTGTTAAAGGACTCACTGCTTCTTTCTTAATTTAAAGGGAGCTGTAATTCAGTAATTTTCATACTGGACTTCGCTACAGATCACTGGTAGAATTCATTTTACCTCTTGTCTGGTCTAATACAATATGTGCTGTGTGTCAAGTGTGTAGACGTGCCCAAAAATATGTTGTCCTTAACAAAAAGCCTGATTATCGAAACCCAATTACACGAAGTTGCGTGTCACGCAGCCTGAGCTTACACATACTGTAGTTCCCCTGGCTTGTCTTTTCCTTGGAAACTGTGACCCACGAGGGGTAATGCTGTTGAATGCTGCTTTTATTAGCAGCAGCTTCTGTGGGGATGTTACCCCGTCCCTTTGGGTCATCTCTCCCGTGTGCTTTGCAACAGCGCTGAAGCCAATGAATAAAAACATTCAAGGGGGAACAAGAGTCATTTGTACGGAGCAATTTGCCTGCCTGCTTTTCAAGGCTGGGTGGCCAAAGCAGACTCTAACGCCAGCAGTGATGCTGAAACACATCAGTCCTTTTTCTGAATTCCTTTTTTTTTTTTTTTTGGATCTAAATGTATTCTGTTACGGAAAAAGAATAGACAGCAAAGCTTGCTGCTGCATCAACTGTCCTGGGTAGGAGCTGGGAACTGCTAAGGGGATTTTTAATACCTGTCAGAAAGTAATGTACAAGAATAAAACCGACAGCCAAGGGTTGATATTTGCTTTGCTGCAATAAAAAAGTGGCTTAGCTTCTTGGCACAGAGTTTGTGAAGCTGTTTGTGCAGTCTGAAGGGCTGCAGCTTTGAGGGCTTCTGCACTTGCAGAAATAGCACAGCTGAGAAGCAAATCAAGAGATGTTGAAAGTTGTAGTTATTATAGGGTCTAGCTCATGCAAAAACCTGATTCTAGTATCTTCTAAAGCCATTCAGAAATCAAGCTGCATGTTGTTGAATTTCAGCAAGGGCGACAATTCAGGAAATTCTAGCAATTGGTAGCGAGTCTAGCAGTGTGGCTTTTGGAGGAAAAAATTTTTTTTTCATGTCTTACATTCACAGAGAGATATTTGAGTCTTAGACTGTTTTGAGATCATCCCCTCAGATGATGGTGTGGCTGTTTACTTACTAGTTTATTATTTGTACACTGTACTTTGTGTCTTGTCTAAATGGTATTGAGGAAGGTGGTCTTTGGGAGGCCAAAACCAGGAGAGAAGATGCTGTCTGCAGGGGTGTGTTGGCAGAGGAAGATGACGCAGTGTGTTGGAGACACTCAGGTAAATTAATTTCTCTCTGCAGTGACTTGCAAACCAGTTTTTCCAAGGAACGTGACCTAGATATCACCTTAGTAAGGAGCGGTTTCAGACTTCTCTGTTAGTGCTGTTTGAATTTCAGTGAACTGTTAGACATGAACTAGAGTGTGGGAGTAGGTGTTGGGTCTGCCCAGCCGTCACCCAGCAGGTTGCGCATCTGCCAGAAGGAGGAATCCTGCCTGCAGCCCATTGCCCGGCAGCACCGAGTGCAACGTTGGGATCAACAGAAAATTGCTTGAACCTACTTGGTTGCTCTCAGCTTAGCTTTGACTTCACACAGAATCACACAGAATCACAGAATAACCAGGTTGAAAGAGACCCGCTGGATTGTCGAGTCCAACCATTCCCACCAATCCCTAAATCATGCCCCTAAGCCACCCTCTCCGTGAAGAATTTTTTCCTAATCTCAAGCCTAAATCTCCCCTGGCGGAGCTTGAGGCCATTCCCTCTCGTCCTGTCCCCTGTCACTTGGGAGAAGAGCCCAGCACCCTCCTCTCCACAACCTCCTTTCAGGTAGTTCTAGAGAGCAATAAGGTCTCCCCTCAGCCTCCTCTTCTCCAGGCTAAACAACCCCAGCTCTCCCAGTCGCTCCTCATAAGATTTGTTCTCCAGCCCCTTCACCAGCTTGGTTGCTCTTCTCTGGACTCGCTCCAGAGCCACAACATCCTTCTTGTGGTGAGGGGCCCAGAACTGAACACAGGACTCGAGGTGCGGTCTCACCAGTGCTGAGTCCAGAGGGAGAAGAACCTCCCTGGACCTGCTGGTCACACCGTTTCTGATACAAGCCAGGATGCCACTGGCCTTCTTGGCCACCTGGGCCACTGCTGGCTCATGTTCAGTCGACTGTCAACCAGCACCCCCAGGTCCTTCTCCTCCAGGCAGTTTTCCAGCCAGGCTTCTCCTAGTTTGTACCTCTGCTTAGGGTTGTTGTGCCCCAAGTGCAGGACCCGGCATTTGGCCTTGTTAAACCTCATGCCGTTGGTCTCAGCCCAGCAGTCCAGACTTGTAATATAGAGTTGATTTGCACGATGACAGCTGCCAGGGAGAACACGCTGGTGACCCTCCATGGGGTACTGCAGGCACAACGTGGCCAATGTCGTCTGGAGGGGACCCTGGGGGGAAATGGAGCCACATGAGCTGCAGTGCAAAACCACCGCGGCATTTCATAGCGGTACAGAGTGACAGGCAGCGACTCGCCGACTCCAGCACAGACAGCTGAGTTTGCGCCTGTCCATGCTTTCCCTGTTAACTTGGCAGCAAATGGCACAGAGTCCCCTTTTGACTTGTGTCAGGGGTGTTGGATGTTGGCTTTCTCTGGAGTTGTTTTATTCTTTTCATTCCTTCTGGTGGGTTGGTGTTGGGCTGTGCCCTGTATCTCAGCAGCACATTCTACATTGACACAGAGATGGATCCGAATCTGATAATTCATATATTATTCAGTGCCCTGAGGTTTAGGGATTAGCCAGGTTATGCAAAAACAATTTATTTTCTTTTCCACAGACTGATTTGCATAGTAACTTTCTTCTGCATTACTGATTTGGCTCTGGTGAACTTCATGCTGTTGCTAGGAGGGATAAGCTGAGAGACACTGAAGAATTATTCAAAACGCCTGCAGACGCAGGAAGTTAATGCTGCTCTGGTTTATGTTTGGACAGCTGTCATGTCATTGAAAATGAGTAGAAACTCTAGGAGCTTTTCCTTCCTCTAGGTGGGTTTCCTTTTAGGCTGTATTTTAAAGTCTGATTAGTACCTCTGGTTTCAAATGGCAAAATCCTCCATCATGATGGGAATTGCGGAGCTCCTATGGGACTGCACCTGGAAGGGTGCTTTTACTAGATCCTCCTCTGGAATAGAAATCCATTGGACAAATTCCATTTTCTTATAAATAAGTGGGAATAGGAGTAATTGAGTCGATGCATAGAGGAAATGTGCGTCCTTTCCAGGCAAACTGACTTAATCTAGAAGCTTTCTCTGGCCTTCATAGAATCATAGAGTGGTTTGGGTTGGAAGGGACCTTGAAGAATCTTATCCAGTTTCAACACCTGTGTCATGGGCAAGGATACCTTCCACTGGATCAGGTTGTTCCAAGCCTCATCCAGCCTGGCCTTGAACACTTCCAGGGATGGGGCAGCCACAGCTTCTCAATTAATAAAAAAATTGGCTTTGCTACTTATAAGTATTAGTTACATTTGTTGTGCAGTGAATTTGGCCTTTAGCGGGATTCTTTCAGTCAGCTGTCACCTAATTCCTTTATATCATGTTTATGTAAGAAGGACATGCTATTTTTAGGAACTTAATGTAGATATCAGTGTGCTAGGAGATGAGATTGTGCTCAAAGAGAGGGGTGTACCAGCAAATTCACTTCACGGCATAAACAGGGCATTTTTGTGAGGTGTATCCTGGAAATACCACCAGGAAAAGCACTTCCCTCAGCAGAGCAGGGAATTTTGTCCACCCGCTGCCCCTCCAGTCCCTTTAAACGTGTGAGTTTACACATACCCAGGTGCTGGCATCCTCTAGAAATTTCAAGATCCTGGTGCTCACATTTATGGAATCCCTTTGTTGTTCTAAAAAATAATGAAGTCTTAACAAGTTTGAATTCTCTTTGTTTATGGATTTTGGTTTTCTACTATGCTTTCAGACCGTGTTATAAACTTTTGTGCTCGAAAACCTGAAACACCCTTTCTGTTGGTGTTGAAATGAAAACATGCATTCTTGTAGATTTGCTGACCCCAGGAGCCTTCCTTGAAGAAAAACACTAAATATTTTCAGTTCTCGGACAAAGAGCAGGAATTATCAAATTGGGAACTGTCTGCTTATGTAGAATTCATGCATGAGCTGCTTAGAGCAGAGATGCACCAGTTTATTGTCCACGTGTGCTGCTGCAATATGCCTTCTAGGATGTGTCATCATGTTTATTTGGCAGTATATCTCTAAAATGTGTTTATATAGATAAGGCAGTACAGGTAGTATGTACATAAACTGGTCTGTGAACAAATACCTTCCAAATGCATTTGCATGCATGCGTACATAGGAACAAAGAGGCTCAGAAAATGTGTTCTGTGATTTGGTATATCCCATTCTTTCCCTCCTCCCTCCCCTGCAGTTGTATAAGTACTTTTGATGGCAGCTGCTGGATTAGACCCAGGAGCTTAAAAGATTAAAGAAACCACTAAAAGCAGCTAGGAGGAAGTGAAGGAACCGTTTGTCTGAAGGTTTGTGTTTTCATACTGGTGGTTGAGAAGAAAATTGCAAACAGGCTTTGCCCTGCAGGGAGGACTTGCAGAAATCTGGGTGTTGCAGAGGTTGGGCCACGCTTGCTGGGACCTGCGGGTACAGAATGAAAGCTCTGTGTGTGCCTTGAGGCACTCTGTGTCATGGCCAGAGTGCCAGGAGGTGACAGTGTTGTCCCCATCCTCTTCAATCCTTGCTGCACGGCCCGCAAGCTCACCAGTGCGCTGCGACATAGACCTGGAAAGCCTTGGCTGTCCATAGTTCCCTACTGAGCACGGTGAAACTTTAAATTGAAACACAGTGAATGGCTGAATGAACCACAGGTTTCGCACTTTCACCCTGTGCTAAGCTGTGCTGCTTACGCTGTCTGTTAAGCTCCACAGTGTGCAGTATTTTTAATGAATCTATTTCTTGCCCAGGCAGTTCCAGGCAATGACAGGTAGAGCTGAACAGGACACAAGAGTTGTTCACCCAAATCAGGCTGAAGTCTAATTCTTTGCCCCTGTTTCCTTTTCTTCTCACCCACCCCCCTTACCCCAAGTCTAAAAGCAGCTGTTTCAAGAAGTGATTTTTGGACTTTTGCAGGGTAAAACATCTGCTCCTTTCTGGCTGATCCCTAAACACTGCTGATGGTGCGTATAATCAAAGCAGAGTCTTGAGGAACGTAAGCCAGTGTTGCCTTTTGTCATTCTAAATAAGCGAGTCTGTACTGGAAAAAGTATCCGCTTTGGATGCAAAACAGGACCCCAGACTGCATGGCTAGGGTAGAAGAGAGCTGCTGAGCACGTTAGGATTATTAACATTAATCTAATCTTTCCGTTTGTCAAACAGATTTTTGAGTACATGAAGACAGCTTACCCAGTTCTTAAGACAGTGCTTCCAGATCAGCTTGTAGTTTGTTCTGTAATACCACGTGGATTTGCTGGGATTTTCAAGTAAATACATTATGTATATGGCTTACAGATTGCTTAGGCTGTCTGCATCAATAATTAAAATGAAGGAGGGGTCTATTCTGCAGTTTCCTCTTTCTTTTCCTCATTTTTTACATGTTTGTTTTTATCTTTCCTCTCAGGATGAGGAAGGATAGACCTGTAGCAAGAGAGAATGTGTCAAAGACGGAGCTGAAGGTTTTTCCAGCCGAGATGGGAACTAGTGGCACATCATTGCAGTGCCAGCTCTCAGTGTCAGCCTGACCTTTGCCACTCTCTTTGCAGACGCTTTGATTGAGACTTGTCAAGGGCTGCTAACCCATTCTCTTTGCTGTTAAAACAAGCACAACTGAAATGGGAGAAAAAGCATTGCTTTTCAGTCTTCTAGTGACCATAATGCTGCGCTGTTTAGTTGGCTGAAGTAGAGGAAAAGGTTTGGTTTCATTTGGCATTGTTGTGGTGCATGGAACATTGCCTAGATAGGATGTGGCAAGCTTTTGTTGTGGTGGGTGTTTTAACGGGACTAAGATCAGGAGCTTCGATACAAGGCAATAGTTACATTTCAAGTACATCACAAGAATAATTAATTCCTGTTTTTTACCTCTACGCTCTCCTGTCTTGGAAAAGTATACAGTGCACGGAAGCTGACTTTGCAAAATGCAGAGGGCCATCTGGATGCAAACGTGCTCCCCAGTGTGATTTTCTGATGTGGTGTTTTTAGTGTCTTGGCTGTGTTGAACTGAAGTGGAAAGTGATGTCGGGTTCATTGTAAGACCGTATCTTTTCTGTCTCTGAAATCTCTGTGCATCCAGTCACTAACATCTCTGCCTGGAAGTTCAGAATGACAGCCAGTCCTTGCTGGACATGACACACTGTGTTCTGGTCACAGTCACCTTCCGTGGTGGGGACAAAGTTCAGCAAGGAATGCTGGTGGAAAATCTACACATAGGCTGGCAGAGAGTCCTTTCCACACTGACATGACGACCTAAGAACCAGCGAGAGTTACTTGCCTATGTTTAACTCCCAGCTTGGATTAAACTTTACAGCACATCTAATTAAATAAAGAAATGGCCAAGAAATGCTGAAATGGCTGGATGTCCTTGCATGAGCACAGCAGTCCTGACCGTGTGTTTCAGAGGCAAAACAAGCTAAAACTTGTCTAACGTTGTTGGGTTTTTTCCCATCTGGCTGACTATCAAGGATGCAGTTCTGGGTCAACGCCCTATGTAATCTTTGACTTGATTTTTAAGAGGGCTCTTTAGGATGATTTCTTGGCTGGAAACTTTGGAATTGGCCTGAGATCACCAAGTCATGGGCTGTGAAAGAGCCGCTAAACAACAACCCTCTTATCTCATTGCTGACCTGGCCCGTGCTTTGCCCAGCAGCCTGGAAAGGAACTACTAACACACGGTGTTGCCGGCTGTGGTTACGTGTCGTGCACTGTGCATCATCTTGGGTACCGTTGTGCTGCACTGTCTACGTCACTGATTTTCCAGGTTCAGTTGACTTATTTTAAGACTCTGTACTCTCCCTTGGTAAGTTTAGCTCTGATGATGGAATTGCTTGGGGAAGTCTCATGCCGTCAGCAGCTTCGTTTGCTCACGTTACAGTTTAGGGCCTTGGGAGCCATGTATCTGTGTTGGCGTCACTTTACCAGTGCTGCTCTCCCTTTTCATGCAGTTCTGCGCATTTTTTATGTATAAAGACAGCAGTCAGGTGCTCTGTGCCAATCCCTGGTGTTCTAAGAAAGCCTTGATTAACTTTTCCAAATAGACTCAGCCTTACAGTGGACGGTATAAAAGCAAGCCAGCAGCTGCTGTATGCTGGCATAAATGCTTATTTGCAAGAATTTTGCAGTCTGAGTATGAAAAACGCTGAGAGTTTTCCCTGGGGGTGCTGGTACTATGGCTCCTCAATGCACAAAGCTGTTTATTTTTCTGGGTTTTCTTTGTTTTGTGGGTTTGTAGGTTTTGGTTTTTGTTGTTTTTGTTTTTTTTAACAACCTCAATTTTAATATTTCTTGGCTCTTGCTTGAGCAAGTTGAAAAGTTTTTAGGAAGATATTCATAAGCTGGTGAGACCGCACCTCGAGTACTGTGTTCAGTTCTGGGCCCCTCACCACAAGAAGGATGTTGAGGCTCTGGAGCGAGTCCAGAGAAGAGCAACAAAGCTGGTGAAGGGGCTGGAGAACAGGCCTGATGAGGAACGACTGAGAGAGCTGGGGCTGTTTAGCCTGGAGAAGAGGAGGCTGAGGGGAGACCTCATTGCTCTCTACAACTACCTGAAGGGAGGTTGTGGAGAGGAGGGAGCTGGCCTCTTCTCTCAAGTGACAGGGGACAGGACGAGAGGGAATGGCCTCAAGCTCTGCCAGGGGAGATTTAGGCTTGAGATTAGGAAAAAATTCTTCACGGAGAGGGTGGTTAGGCATTGGAACGGTCTGCCAAGGGAGGTGGTTGAGTCACCGTCCCTGGAGGTGTTTAAGGTGAGGGTAGACGAGGTGCTTAGGAGCATGATTTAGGGATTGGTGGGAATGGTTGGACTCGACGATCCAGTGGGTCTCTTCCAACCTGGTTATTCTGTGATTCTGTGATAAGCACTGAGAAGCTGTAATGCCTTACTTACTCCTTTAAACTCACTGAAGTCCAGGGTTAAATTTAGCAGCGATGCAGTTACTCTGGGTAAGGTGAGGACTGCACTGCTCTCCGTGCACAGTGCTGAGCGTCGTGCAGTCCTGCCTATGGAATACAAACTCCAGGTGCTGACGTAGTACAGATGTTAATCTGAATTTACCATAGTTGAACTGAGCCTGGGATTTAGCCGAAGGAACTAAAGTGGAGCATTAATCAAACACCACAATTACTGAGCCACACTTTGTGCATTACACTGATGCAGAAGATGCATTACACCCCTAACATCTTGATATGGAGTAATCCTTGCCATGGGAACTTGGTAGTGGTTGTCAGCCTTTATGTTTGAGAAAGGGAAAGGGTTGTATAGATGTTAGTCTGCTCACAGAAAGAGATTTTAGGGAAAAAAAAAAAAAAAAGCTAAAAAACCCACAACAGGCTGGCACTTCTTAATAAACTAGTGTAATTACAGCTCTATTTAAGTGGAGGCGTACGATACGTATGTTTGTGACAATTTTCCAGAGGGATGGTTGGGCTAGTGCTAAATAACCAGGCTCATTTTCCCATAATGCAAATGTTATTCACAAACTATTACCATAATTGATGCACCGAGCCACTGTAGAGTAAATAATGTGTTGTGTGTGGGAAGCAAACCAGAAGTCAATGAATATTAAAGAACAAAATCTCATTTTTAAAGGGAAACTTCCCAAGAATTAGAATCACTTTGACAATCGAATGGTGCTGTGCGTGGAAATCGGCTGGTTGGGTTTTAGTTCTGTTCACACATGCATAAACGCACACGCTTATGGACTGCGCTCCAGTCTGGTTCCATAGGATCTTTTTTTCCCCTTGATGAGTGCAAAGTATCCTCAGACCTGATGAAAGCAGATTGAGGTATGAGGAGTGTTGGGTAATATCCAGTGTCCTGGGAGCTTCCCAGCATGGGGTTACAACCACACTGGACCCTTGACAACCAAAGAAGTAAGGACTTTCAGGTTATTTTCTGAAAGGTGAAAGGGAGCTGGGTCTGGTAACCCCACATTTGGGGACGTACTGGTTCTTTCTTTGTCTCTGACTTCTTGGGGTACTCATGTGTAGCGCACAAAGAAGTTTGAGTCACGCAAAACACGGGGCTCACAGAAGGTTTATAGGCCGTTCATTTGCAACCACGTGGCTGTCTGGGGGCTGCAGCCGTCCAGATCTGTGTTTGCTGCTGTGTGACCCTGCCGGGCCTGGATGCACAAACCTGCCAGCGCGCGGGAGGACAAGGCTTCACAGTCCCACCTCCCCGCATCCGTGATCACTGTCCCCGTGCCTAGGTGAGTGTTAAGCAGGTTCCAGCGCTTATTGCTGAGGTGTGAATTATCCTGTATCCACTGCTGAATGCAGGTGCTGCCAGCACTGCGGGCTTATCTGTGCTGGTACGGATTTTTAAAGTGAAATGTTTTGCTGAGCAGGACTTAATTTAACTGTGGGCATTAGTGCCCTGCCACCTAATCCCTTTTTATGTTCAAAGGGAACTTGTGGCAGTGCTTAAATGTGTACACGTGTGTTGCAGGGAAAGGTTGTCTTCTTTTCAGGCATTGCTTTACTTTTTTCCCCCTTGGATATATTACTCCTTCCTCCGTGTTCCCTGTGTAAATGAGGGCGATACATACCGACAACCATATAATGTATTACAGAGACATATTCTAGTAGGATGAAATGAAGGAGTGTCACAGAAATCACTGCTTTCAGCATTTGAGAATTGTGCTATTTCAGACACTTCTGGGTATTGGTGCGTTCTCAGAAGTGAACTTTTCTCCAGGTAATAAAACCCTGGTCAAATACTGCTGTAGCTCTAGAAACCAAAAGGGCAAGGAACAAAATGCAGAAGCGTCGTGTCGGATTACAAAAGCATCCTTTGATCTTTTGATTCCAAAAGCCATTTTGTCCGGATGACAATTACTGTTATTTTTTTTAAATTACAGATTAAAGCACTGCACCTTCTTTTTCAGAGAGATTAAAAAGGCGTTTTAAGCAACCTTTGCCTCCCCTTGCCAAAGACACCCTCACGTGATGTCCTGGCACAGTTACATATATATCCTATAACGTCAGTAGCTTTGCTTGTTGTAACCTGATATAACTCAGTGTGGCAGAAGTAACATATTGTGAGCCATAATGAGCCCAGCTCTCGTGCGCCAGGCTTATGGGCTGTCCTTCTTCTGCCTCAGTCTGTCTCTTGCAGATTGTAAACCACTAGCAAATATCTGCTTCTTGTCATCTGTGGACTGTATCGAGGTGTCTTTGAACCTTTCAGGCTTCTCTGGCTGTGCCTCCTAGCCATAATTTTGCCGAGAGAGCTGAGCACATGCCTGAGCTGGGTTATCACTCACCATAACTCATTACAAATTGTCACTTCACTGCAGGAGATAAAGTACTTTAAACTGCTTTTCTCAAGTTAATCTGTACTCTTTCTCTTTGAATCAAGCAGCCTTACTTATTAGATTTTATCCTGCTCTTAGGGAAGAGCAGCTGTAAGACCTACCAGCTCTTACAACAGGCAAGGAAGATGTTATTTGCATGTCTCGGTCATGGCAAAAAAAAGCCTTCCCATAAAGCAGGGCTGCTGGAGGGCTGGCGTTGGTCTCCTGAACCACTTTGTCCTTCATCTCCATCTGAAATGATGCCAGTCTTGGGAGCTCTGATACACTGGACACAGAATGCAGCTCGTTCTGTGCCTGCTCTGAGTGGATGCTAAAGCATAAGAGCTCTCAGATACTGCCAGCCGGCGTTGGGTTCAAACCAGTGACCGAGAGAGTTTCTTTTTCAAACGTGCACAGAAGTATGAGTTGACAGCAGCATGGTTATGATGAGAATTTTCAGCAGCACTCAAAATGAAAGAGCAGATGGTGTTGATGGGAGAGCAGGGTTATAAGGTACAAGATGGGATTGTTATCATGTTAACGACTAGACAGCAAATCCCACAGTGCTTTCCGTTTGACTGAAAGATGATAGTTCCCTGTTGGCTTTCATATGAATCAGAAATGTCCAGTAGCACAGGCCCTAGGAGGCTGCAGACGCTTCCTTGGTTCATCACGTTGGTTCCGAGATACAGCGATTCATTTGTTTGGATTTGGAGTTTCTGACCCCTTTCCTTGCTGTCCATGCCCTGGGCAGCCTTTTAGGGTGTAAAGGAGTTTGAAGACAGAGCTGGTGTAATTCTGGGTTACTTTTAAAACAGAAGCACTGTTGCAGAATATGGGTACTTTGAAGTGAATGTGGTATTTGCAGGTTTAAAGCTCCGGAGGTGCTGGGCATGCTGGAAGACAGGCAGACAGAGCTCCAGCACTTGCACTTAAAGTAATCCATATTGCTCTGCAGTTCACTGAACTTGGGGAAAATCTTTCTCTTTTAGTCAGTTTGTAGATCCCCCACGCTTTGCTCTTATCTTCAGAAATCTTCCAGGGATCACCGCCTTGGCTGGTATGTTAGGAGCAGTTCTGAACTGTGAAAAACATTTCCAAATCCTTTTTTATTTATACTCACTCCAAATTGCCTTTTTCTTTTCACAGACTAATTATAAAAATTGCTGTAAACATTTTCTGGAGATGGGATCTTCTTATTTATCTAAACTTTGTTTCTGCTTGTTGTTTATGTCCTATTTTTTTTCCAACATCCCCACACTTCACTCTGTCGGCTGGGAAGTGTGAAAGCTGTTATGGTAACAGGGAGTGAGATGATTTTCTGCTCTCATAGTGCCAAGGAGATAGGATTCGATGTAATTCATCTTGGATATAGTCCCTGCTGCAAATACATCATCTCGCTTTAGCCTCCCTGCACACACTGATGTACGCGCAGAGGTTCATTTTGCTGGGGATGAGGGTCAGTGCTCGTTACACCAGCATCAGCGTAGCTCAGCTCCATTATATGCCCTTGCAAGTGGGTTCCTCGAGGTGTTGGTACTGCAGCACGTATAGGGTGAAATAGCGCCTGCTTCGCTCCCTCCCTCCTCCCACGGAGCACCAAGACAATGTGGGTCTGACTTGATGGCTTAGATGGAGGCAAAGATATGAGGAGGAGGTCCAGCCTGCTTTTAGGAGACTTAAAAATCAAACTGCTACAACTTGTTGTTGGGTTTGTTTGTGTTAGTGTATGATTAGCTTCGTCATGGGGGATAATTGAAATGAACATGGATCGATATCTAAATGTACATCAATGTGTATTAAAAGGCTTAGAACCAATGGTCTGTTAAAAAGGAGGTTATTTCAATTCCTTTGTACACTTTCTTACATTTGCAATGGTAAATTAGAGTGTGGCAAAACCTGCTGAATCAATCAAAAGATGTTTATTCTGGGAGAATTGCAAATGTTGTATCAAAATATGATTCCTTTTGAGGAGTTATATAAAATCAAGTCTGGATTTTGGCCATACACGCTTAGAATCTGAATAGGACATCATTTCATGTTATTAATGGATGTTTGAAAGAGAAGGTATGGGATGAAATGCTATTCAAGGTATTGTTTGTCTGGCAACATGTTGCTGTTGGCAAAATAGAAGCAAAGCTGTTGTGTGATGCACCGTGTAGACAATAACTTTCTAAAATATGAAACTCAAATACATTTCAGACAATGACACTGCAGGTTTTGAAATAAGGGATGCATTCTGCTCAGCTGCAAAGATGAATGCAATGTTGAAGATCAAGCGGTTGTGTACTTCGTGTGCATGTGCAAACTTAAACAGTTCTTAATGTTGTATGAAACAGGCTTCTGCTGGTGCTGGTGAGGGGCTGCTTGAACAATCCTGTGGTGCGATCGGCCTGGTTGGGCGATGTGATGGCTGGAAATTCTGCATCTCTGTTCCCCACACTGCAGTTGTCCTTTGATTACAAAAGGACAGCTCTCGAGGGATGCCGTTGTGCATTTTCCTGAGATAGAATAATAGCTCTGTGTTTTGTGACCCTGGAACTTTAGGTCCTGCCAGATGCTAATGAACCAGTGGAAAACATCCAGGGCCTGGTAATTGCTTTGAGCCACAGCTGTTTGTGCTCAGTACACAGCGTCAAAGCTCACTGCTTCGGTGGCTGCACCCTGTGATCTTGCCCCAAGGTCCCCTCAGGGCTCCTAGGTCAAGGCAGCGAGCACACTTGCTATAATTGGGTACAAGAGAGCGTGGTGGCTGTTTGGACACAGGCAGCTTGAGGATGAGCCGTGCTCTTGACACCACCGATGTGGTTCTCGTTTGGTGTCTGCAGTCACTCCTGGGCAGTGCTGGCAGGCAGGGAGTCTCTGCAGGGTCCAGAGCCCTTGGCAGAGCGGGAGCTAGGAGGGAGGCGAGGCTTTTGTGCTGGCCTGATCTCATTCAAACATACAGCCAGGCTTGTCCTATTTATTAATTTGCTGCATCAAAACCCAGCTTATTAGGTGCAGAAAATCAAAGGTGCTAATATTGGTGTTGTAATTTTCTTTGGAGGTGTGTTCCCTGTAGCACACCTTCCCATCCACTGTTGCCTTTGCAAGATGTGATTTCTGATGTTTCCATAGACCTAGAAAAGGCTGAGACATTTTCCCACCCTTTCAGCATATGTTAGTTTTCCCAGAGAAGTGGAGAATTCAAAGGAGGATGGGAATACTTTTCTGTAGCATCCTTGGCAAACCATTTCTGACAGCTGTGGATGGCGCTGACTGGAACCAGTGTGGCTGAGGTTGTGTCAAGGAGGTCAGACAGGACAAGCTGGGCAGGGAAGGGCAGGGATCTCCCTGAACACCCTCATCTCCGCCTGCTGCACTGGGATATGGACCCAGACAAAGCCACGTGGGGAGGCTAGAACCATGCCATCTGTTCAGCGAGGTGGCTGTTACTGGTCTTTATGGATATAAAGACTGGAAGAGCTGGGTTTGTTTAGCCTGGAGAAGAGGAGGCTGAGGGGAGACCTCATTGCTCTCTATAACTACTTGAAGGGAGGTTGTGGAGAGGAGGGAGCTGGGCTCTTCTCCCAAGGGACAGGGGACAGGACGAGAGGGAATGGCCTCAAGCTCTGCCAGGGGAGGTTCAGGCTGGATGTCAGAAAGAAATTTTTCATGGAAAGGGTCATTGGGCACTGGAACAGGCTGCCCAGGGAGGGGGTTGAGGGACAGGTGGATGAGGTGCTGAGGGACATGGTTTAGTGTTTGATAGGAATGGTTTGACTCGATGATCTGATGGGTCTTTTCCAACCTGGTGATTTCATGATTCTATGATATCTGGACCCCTTGTGTAAGTCTTAGTTGATTAAAAGCTCTAAAAACCTCTGTTGGGAAGTGAATGACTAGCCAGTCTCTCAAAGTTACAGATCTCCTCATATGAAGCACTGACACCAGTACAGTATTGATAATACTTTTTAAGTTAGTAATATTGACAAACTAGATTTCAGGATCTGTCTCATCCACTATGTATCTCTGTGTGTGCATATAGTAGGAGGTGGTGCACGTATTTATTCTCACTCAGCCTATGAGAAAGATACCTAGAGCTAGGGAAGGTGCAGAGGGGGATGAAAAGGATCTGCGGAGACATGCACAACTTCCCTACAAGAAGAAATGTGTGGGAGTCTGCAGTCCCCAAAAGGTGTGATACAAGAGAGACAAGAAAAATCTGTAAAATCCTAACTGATCAAAAGTTGATAAGGAGTGAATTATTATCTTTTTTTGAAAGATAGAAAACTGAGCCTCCCAGTTAAATAATCAGGTGGCTGGTTAAAAACAGTGGAATGAGGTGACTTTCTCCTACTACATATAGTGTAATTCTGAACCTCGTTCAGCATCTTATGGAAGTGTAAAGGGGGTCAGCTACGTGGCTGGCAGGTTCAGGTCCATCTGGCTTACTAGATGTGATGATGTGAGCACTTCAGATTTCTTGCATTTTTTCTTTGTGCGTCTTAAAGTGTGTGAACATGGGATGCTGGACTAGATAGCTCTGCTTCAGCACAACACTTTCTGTATTCAGTGGAAATACAGTAGGCTGATTATATTCATCCTGTACTTTGCAACTTGATATTCATTGCTCTGTGGCGTGCTTGGAGCTGGGAGATTTGCAGTGAGCCGCAACCAAATCAATGTGTCTCATTAAACCAGAGATAGGGAATTGGGCACTGTTTCTAAATGGACAAAAGAACAAATAGTCTGATAGATATTTTCCCCGGATTGTTTATGCATGAGTGTCATATTGATAGTGGTGGTTTTGTTCTCTTTTTTATTTTTTTTAAGGGTCTTTACAGATATTATTCTAAAACATTAGCCTGGCAGCCTCAAAGCTTAACAAGTGAGTGTGCAGAGGGAGGGCTGAGCCGGAGGGAGCAGAGGAAAGCCTGACTGGTTGCTTGCTCTGCTTACATGGTAGCATTGCTGCAGCTGCAGCATTGGAAAGGAGATATTTGCTTTATGCTTAAGAGGCTTTATTGTTTCTACCCTATATATAGATCTGTAATCTTTCTTCAGATGGAGAGGGCAGTGTGGGACAGCCTCTGAAGCATCACCGCCCTGCTTGATGGGAGAGCGAGGGGTTAAAGCGGTGGTGTAGGGTTCTACAAATGGGCAAGCTCATTGTCAGAATAATGTTTAGCCAGGTGTTAATCTGTGTCTGGAGGGAAGTGCTGGAATTCATTATTCATCCCACTGGGGGAGGTCGTGGTCCTGGGAGGCTGCCAGCGCTGGAGCCAGCCTCCTGGCTTTACTGACATGTGCCATTGGTGATGAATGCAGCTGAAGTCCATTTGAGGAATTCTCCTGTCAGGCAGCCAAGCTGACAGCGCAGCGCGGAGCCCAGGCATTCGGCGAGCTCTGTTGCGGCAAGCGAGATCGTGCTCGGCTGTGGGAGGGCAGGAAGGGACAAACTGGAACTGTGGAGGAAAGCATCGCTTCTCCTTTCCGTCCTTTTTTCCTGCCTCTCTCCCACCCTCCGCTTCCCCTAAATCCTGTGCTCCCCTGGGAAAATCGTTGCCTCTGACAGAAAGAGTGCCAGCACGCTGCTTTTCATCAGCAAGATAGGTTTGGCTTGCTTTCTCATTCTTTAACAAGGGCAGAAGGTGAGACAATGATCAAGTCAAGTTGGTTCTACGTCAAGTTCAAGTATGCGGAGAAGGTAAGTCAATCTGTTTCGTCCTGCAGCCTTCCCCAAGGGGTTGCTGTGTGGTCGCCTGCAGCCCTTGTCTCTTGTCTGGCGGTTCTGGCCACCAGCAGAGCGAACGCCGCTGAGAAGTTTCGCTGGTGGATTTGTTCGCTCATGGCTGGATAGATAATGCTGTGCGAAAGTCGGGGCAGCGCAGGGTATGGGCTCAAAATGTGACAGCCCCAACTTCAGCGTCGTGCAAGTGGACGAGAAAAGCAGAGCTTAGATCTCATTCCTACAGTGCTGTATCAGGGCTAGGGGAAAAGCAGGGGTTGTAATGTATTTGTTTTTCTCAAGTGGAGCATAAATGGAAGGAATATTTCTTGTTCGATAGAGCTGGCCGTGAGATGTGACCTCCTTCTGCAAGGAAGCTGGTTCTTTTCTTCTCCTTTAGTAACAAAGTAAATATTTAATTATCTGTAATTTCTACTGGAAAAAAAAAAGATCTTCTATTGATCAAAAAGTGGTGAGATGTATTCTCTGGCTGCTTGCTGGGCGTTTTAGTGTGGAAGTTGCTGCATTTCCTATTACACAGACATGGTGCTTTCTGTTGGCTTTTCCTTTTCTACTCATGTACCACTTTATTTTGCCTATCCCTTGGTACCCAGATGCCTGGAGGAAGCACAGGGATGCAGATGGGTGATAGGATGGACCAAGATTCCAGCAAGGACCTGCCTGGCAGTGCTGTGTTTTCACTGAGCATCCCCCTGGAGTGTTCCTGCCCCAGGTGCAAGACCGATCCTATTGCCAGTAACACTGAGATGCAGTCACGGTGTTTGGGTGTACCATGCTGTTTCATTTAATCCAGCAAAACAGGGAAGAGAGCAAGACAACTTTAGTGGTGACAATCCTAAGGAGTTTCACTGTCTTCCCTAACCACCCTCAAGCAGTCAGCAACTTGCTGCTCTTAAAACAGAGGGAAAACCCAGATATGTGCTATCAGCCTGAAATTTTCTATTCTGGCAAATAGTCCCCCATTGATTTATTTCTTGTCTTTGTGCCTCAAGTCATACTGCACACAGTGAAAGCATATATAATTCATTTAACGCAAAGCATATATATCCCATTTAACAAGATTTTCCTATCATTTATCCCAGGCTGCAAATGCATACTTAACAAAGTGAGAGATTTAACTATTCCATTTTCATTTGTTTTGGGCAGCCTAGCAAAGCTAATTTGACTGCAAAATTTGCTTTATTAGGTGGTTATATTTTATCTCTTGGATGCTTCTCTGCAATAATTCTCTGTTGTTTCAAGTCATATCAGACCTATAAACACCTATATCAAAACAAATTCACTCTGCTTATTTAGCATATGAAACTCTTCCTAGGAATAAGATCCTAATGAAATCAATAATTTTTTGCCGGGGGGGGAGGCCAGTTAGGTAAAATACCAGGGAATTTTCTGTTTTCACCTTCACATTTTGTGGTTCAATTTCTTTTTCTTCTTTTTAGTACTCCTTACACCCAGAGAGCCCTTGTGTCCCTGTGTGGAGCAGTTATTGTTCCTGCTTTTCTGTCACCACGGGTGAATTGGTGTCTGTGTTACATAACCTGTCATTCCAGTTTTGTCAGACACAGATATTTTTGTGATCTACAACCTGGGAAATTTGAGCATGGATGAAATCCAGGAGACCCATTTAATCTGTATTTTTTCTTAGAGTTACTTGCGCCTTACAAGATTTTCTTCTGATTCACCAGGGAAGTTGCCAAGTCTGTTCATCTGTTGTGCAAAAAAACTGACCAAGCTCAAACTCATGGTGCAGACACACAGGAAGGCAAAAACTGAAGAACACGCCTGGTCATTTATTGAATTTCTTGTGTGATAAGTTAGTCCTCTGTGTGGAAATGAGGGTTTTCTAATGGAAAGCACTTGAGGAACATAGGACTTGGCCATGGGGCAGGGACATACCCCTGGCTGAACGCATGGCTTGTGTCAGTGTTCTTGTTGCGATTGGTGCTTGGCTTGTTCTGCCAAGACTGCCTGTAAAAGCTGTGCTAGTGTGAGTTAGGTGTGAATTGCTACTGAATTTATTAAGCTGGTGCAATTCTCTGGCTGGACACTGTGGGCAGATGCTCCATGAAACAAGCGCCTTGGCATTAGCGCAGCCACCTTGGTTAAAAATTAGATCAAATTCTTTTACGACCCTTCCATGTTGTCAAGGTTTTAGGAACTGGGTTTATGTTCCCAGTTTATGTTCTGCTGTGCTGAAGTACCTTGGAAATTCTCAACCACTTGGTCTGAATGGATTTGAAATCTCACTTGGAGCTGCAGTTTCTCATTTTCAGCTGACATGAGTGTGGGCTGCTGCGGGAAGGAGCGTTCCCACTCCCAGCTACGCCTTGTCAGCGCTGCTGCTGTGCAGCCACGTGGTGACATGCCTCCGGGAGCTGATCCAACTGGGACTCAACGGGTTGTTTTCCTTTTTCTGAGCTGGCTTCATTTTCAGGCAGCTCAACGCGTGTCCCAGCTCACCGTGAGCGCACAGCCATAATGAGGTACCTGCCAGTGCCCTGTTGAGGGTGAGTCGAAAGGACAGTGATGTCTCTGCTGGCAGCAGCCTGGAAAACGAAATCAATCTAAGTTTGCTCTCTTCATTTGGTGTGTAATCTCTGTTTAAGGGAGGTCATCTTAGGTTATAGATACGTTGGGCCTCTGTCCTCCCGTCGGTGCAATAGCTCAGTTAAATCAGGACTGGAACAGCTTTCCCTGTGTGTGCCATGAGACAGGCATTGCACCACTCCCGCTTAATTCTCTTGTAAAGAAGTTCATTGACATTTTTATCAGCTGGCTGCCTTCGCCGAAGTTGACATCTCTGCCTCCGGCCATCACAATTCTTTTTTTCCCCCTTTTATTTGTTTTGGATGATTTTGTTGTCTGAAGGCCCCTCTGTGCTAAAGCATATGTATTTATATACATGTCAGAGCTAGCTCTGCAGGCAGCTTATATATTGAAAAATACTCCTTCACATCTAGATTGTCAACCTGTTTTATTTGCTTGGCGTAACTACGCGTTGAGCTACAAACTGTACTGTTGATTGTGTTTGAACGTTGCTTGTCCCATTTGTGTTACCTGCTGCCGCTGCAGAGACCCAAACCAAGGGTTGGTGTTGCCACTTGCCTAAGCTTCAAGGAAATTCAACACTTGCAGGTCTTCTGGAGCTTCCAAACTCATCACATCACCTGCCACCTTTGGAATATCTTAGCTGGTCAGCTTGTGTCATCTGCCTGCTTGGGCAGTGGTTTGTTTATACTGGCAGGGATAAAATTCAGTGACCCTGTCTTTGTGCCTTCAACAGCCTGAGGAACGGTCTTAAACTGCCTTTGGATGTTTATGTTTACCTTTTATCCTCAAAACATGTTGGAACTGGGAGCAGAAGAGATAGATGTTGGATAAGCTGATGTACTTGTGTATGTTCAAGTCATCCAAACAGTTATTTTATGTTGTGGTAGACAAGTGCTGTAAAACCATCTCACAGCAGTGTATTTTTAATTGTGATTATAAGAATCAGATAATAAAACTAAGCAAAGTAGGAACGCACACAACTTCATCTTGACTCTATTATCAAGTTAATTGCAAACATTCTATCTCATAAACTTCAAGGGAACCCACTGGAAAAACCCCAAAGTTTTCATGTTTACCCTTTTTGAAGATTTAATGTAAGGTCACTGGAGCTGAGCCATTTTTACATAATACCCATATTCAGTCTGGGTGCATTTACACTGCAATTAAAGTTCAGCGGCTTCATACAAATAATAGCGCTGACACAAGGAAATCAGTTTGATCTGAGCTCTTGGAAATACATGAAATTCTAGAAAGTGTGGGAGATGTGTGGAGAGAGGCAGCATGAGTGGGCACTCTGCCTTCACGCGTTCCTGATCCTATCTGAGGGATCGTACGGATGAAGCTGGAGGACTTGGAAGATTTTGCTTTGTCCTTAAAAAGCCCTGTTCCTTGTTTGAGGCTCATTGCTAGATATTGCTGAGCTGAAGTGAAGCTAAATTTTCCTGTTCCCAGCAGTGCCCAGGGGAAAGAAGTGCTGTATTCCTTGCTGGAAAATTAGATTAAAACACCCAGTGCCTAGATACAGGGTATGTTCATTTCTTCTTCTGAAGTAGGGCTCCCACTACTCTGAAAGGCAGTTTACAGTTTTGACAGCTAAAATAAAAAGCCTTAAGGATAAGCAACCACTTTGAATGTTCGAAGGGCTTCATTCCCCGCAGAAAGATTTCAATTACAGCAATTTTCCTCCAGTAAGTACAAAGAGGTAAATGGAACCCCTGTTTCAAATGTTAAACTCGCAGACTACATTATTACCAGTTGTACTTTGAAAGTAAGGGATAAAGCCAATCTAATTCAAAACTGTGATTCCAAATGACTTTTAAAAAGTATGATGAGGTCTGCACCCAGTAATTCAGCTGCTTGGTGCTGAGCAGCGCTAAGCACATTGAATCTGACTTTCATTACATTGTGCTGCTCCTCCGGGGATCGAGGCTGGAAGCGTCTGACAAGCACCCAGAGTTGCATCTTGAAAGGGCTGCTCTGCAGCTGGAAAGCCGCGTGGTGGCTGTATTTTTAGAGAATTTAGGGTTTGGGTTTTTTCTTCTTTTTTTTCTCTGACTTTGCTCGTTATTTGTCTTGTCTTTTATAACAGCGCTTTGAAAGAGATTTTGTTATTTATCCCCTGTGTAGCACAACCTCTCCTGCCTCCCACTCCCCACAAAAAAAAGGTTTTTCATCTCCGGATCGCATCCCTCCTTTGCAGCGTTAGGGAAGGCATTTTCAGTCTGTGGGATTTTAGACCAGATATTGAAATGTGTGTGATGTTTGTGTAACACAAGGGCTCCAAGGAGCTGAAAGCCAAGATGATTGGAGCACTGGCCCAGGTTGCCCAGAGCAGTGGTGGCTGCCCCATCCCTGGAGATGTTCAAGGCCAGGCTGGATGGGGCTTGGAGCCCCTGATCCAGTGGGAGGTGTCCCTGCCCATGGCAGGGGTGGAACTGGATGGGCTTTAAGTCCCTTCCCACCCAAACTATTCTGTGATTCTGTGATTGATTGTCCCAGCACTCAAACCATCCTTGCTGTAGCGCCTGGGAGAGGGGAACCCACCTGCTTTTTCTCCAAAAACATTTGTGAAGCTAATTGTGCTAATTTTATTTATTTTTGCTACTTCTTTTTCTAGTTGCTTTGTAAATGGATTTCTGCAGGTGTGAAATCAGATGTTGGGCCTTTAAACTGTTGGTGATGATCAGCAAAGGGCTGTGTCTTCCCAAATTACTTGGCACAGACACCTGGTTTAGTATTTTTGTCACTTTTAGCTGTTGAAATTTTTCCTTTCCTGCCTATGAATATTAAAAGTCTGCATTATTTTTAAATTGTGTTGCAACTATGACTCTCAGCATTTTAAGGAATTTGTTGTTTAGAGATTTGTTGTCTGTGTGCTTGCCTACACAACAAATCCAGGAAAAGAGCTGTAGGAATTTAATTTATCTGTAAATGCCAGTTGTGACAAATGTGCCCTTGTGCTTCTGGAGTCCGTGCTGACTTTAACTCCACTGCCTACCCCACTGGTTTGCTGGGTAACCCTTTATTTGCCATTTCAGCCCTAACACAGAAAATTGCCTCGCTTCATATTTTGGCATGAGGGATGGAAGGTCAGCAGCTCTGTAAGCCACACATGCTCGTGTCAGAAGCTTCCCCTTCGGTTTTCTCCGTCCGAGTCTGCAGAAAGGGAGTGCCATCCAGCCAAACCTCCGCTGAGGAATCAGCTCCTGCGTGCAGGTCCTTGCTCTGCTCTGGCTCCTTCACTTCATTTCTGTGCTGGTGGGTGCGTTGTGGAATCGAGTAACGGGTGCAGGCTGTGAGCCACTTAATCTGTGTGTGTTTTATTGTCCAGCTGGCCCTTAGGGTCATAAAGTTAACTCAGATTTCTAAGCATTTGGAGTAGAATGCTGAAGATTGATGGGCTAAGTAATGTTTAGTGATGTAAACAGATCATTCTCCATTTCTGGCAATCTTTGGTGGTTGGACCAGTTCTTGGAATAGTTCTTGTTTGTTTTTAGATAAGGGCATTTTAAGTCTTTTTGATTTCTTTCAGTTCTTCAAACTGAACATTTGCAGTTTGCTTTTTGCTGTAAGTGGTTATCATCAGCCTGTCCCATTCTGAAGTGAAGAAGCATCTGGGTCTTTAGTTTCATTTTTCTTTGCTGGGAAGAGGGTGGTGCCAGGAGCTCCATGAGATTTGCCACAGCGCAGCGTGGCCAAGGCACCAGGGACTCCAAGTGGCACCTGTCTTCCCCTGGATATGTCTAGCAAGGGATCAGAAGCTGTTTGAGCTGTCAATTTAGCATCCTCCCACCTATATGTGGGACTGTGTAGGGTTTTTTTTCCATGTGGAGCCAGCTTCAGAATAGCTTTGTTTTTAATAACATGTCATAGAATTTTATAATGCTTTGAGTGGGAAGAGATCTTAAAGCCTGTCCAGTTCTGATCCCCCTGCTGTGGGCAGGGGCACCTTCCACTGGATCAGGTTGCTCAAAGCCTCGGATCAAGACCTGAAACTTTTCCATCATCTGTAGTCCTGCTTTTTGCATATATTTGTGAGAGTAAGAAGAACTGTGTACCTATGGGAATGGTCAGTGGCAGGTAAAATAGCAAAGAAAAAAATGTCTTCTTACAGTCTTCCGATGTAAATTTTTAATCAACTCTATTTTCTTCTGTTAAGCAACTTTTACAGCCTGCTGCACAAAACATGGAACTCAAAAACTTTGCACAATGAACCACATATAATAGGCCAGCAATGCTTCCATTACATGTGTTTAGGTGTGCAATGCATTTAAATTCAGTTTTGCGTGCATGGCAGCATTGTCTTCAAAGAGTACCTTCAAAGATTTGGCATAGTCTTGCTTTCATAGTTCCTTAGGTTTTCTTCAGATTGCAGTACTTTGGAGAGCATCATTAAAGATAGGCTCTTCCTAATGAGAAGGAAATGCAGTTTTAAATACCTCAGCAGGCTAGGTTGGCTGCTTGTGCATCAAAACTTCTAAAATGATTGTACCCTGTTTGGCATCCGTGAACACTGTTCTTCAGCACAGAGTCCACAGATGACAGACAGGATTGTAACTGTAATAGCAGTAATAATTATGTTTTATTTAGATTGCAATCCAAGTAATTAGAAGTGGGTTTTGTAGCAGCCCCTCTGACTGTGGATCTGGCGGTGTCCTTTCTGTGGGTGACCAGATTCCACGCTGTCATCGCTGTTTGTGTGGTCTGTACGTGAGGACTTGGACCTGGGGGCCCAATTTGGTGCCAGGGTACTGCCCTCCGTGGTGTATCTCCCCACCAACTAGCCACTTTCCGGGATATCAGGGGCAACATGTGGGTTACTTCTTCAAATTAGAGACCAAATGTGCCTGTAGATGTTGCTTGTAGGTGTCTTCTCTGGACATCAAGGTGCTCTCAGTCAGGGGGATGCAATGCCTGTGACTCCACCAGCAGTCTTTGGCCTCAGTTTCAGCAGTTGCCACTGGTGGAGTCATCATCCCTGGAGGAATCCAGAAAACGTGTAGACAAAGCAATTTGGTCCACAGTTTAGTAGAATCATAGAATAACCGGGTTGGAAGAGACCCACCGGATCATCGAATCCAACCATTCCCATCCATCACTAAACCATGCACTTCGTCCACCCGTGCCTTAAACAACTCCAGGGAAGGTGACTCAACCACCTCCCTGGGCAGCCTCTGCCAGCGCCCAATGACCCTTTCTGTAAAAACTTTTTTCCTAATGTCCAGCCTAAATCTCCCCTGGCAGAGCTTGAGGCCATTCCCTCTCATCCTGTCCCCTGTCACTTGGGAGAAGAGCCCAGCTCCCTCCTCTCTACAACCTCCATTCAGGTAGTTATAGAGAGCAATGAGGTCTCCCCTCAGCCTCCTCTTCTCCAGGCTAAACACCCCCAGCTCTCTCAGCCGTTCCTCATAAGATTTGTTCTCCAGCCCCTTCACCAGCTTCGTTGCTCTTCTCTGGACTCGCTCCAGAGCCTCAACATCCTTCTTGTGGTGAGGGGCCCAGAACTGAACACAGTACTCGAGGTGCGGTCTCACCAGTGCTGAGTCCAGAGGGAGAAGAACCTCCCTGGACCTGCAGGTCACGCTGTTTCTGATCCAAGCCAAGATGCTATTGGCCTTCTTGGCCACCTGGGCGCAGTAGTTTTGGGCTGAGAGTTGGACTGGATGATCTTTGAGGTCTCTTCTAGCCTTAATAATTCTATTTCTACCCATGTTCTGAATTCCTGCTTCCTGAGCTGCCTCTGTTAGATGATTCCAGCTTCCTTTCAGCATCTGCCCATCTCTGGGCTGGGACCCTGCTGACTTCTGCTTGATGATGCATTGGAACTGTTTAATAACTGTAGCAACACGCTCAGTCCCAAAATCATCTGAAAAGATCATGATATTTGTGGTTTGCTTAGTCTTTGCCGAAGAGGCTGTGCTTCCACTACTCTGCCAGGAGCTGCCAGGTGCAGGTGTGGGCTTCAGATTGGAATGACGTGGGCAGGAGCTCCCTGAGTCTTGCAGATGTGTCCGGTGAGGTTTTGCCTGGGTGAGTCAGTGCTGGGGGGCAGAGGTGTGTGTGCCTGCTGCCTTTGCTGGGTGATGAGCCATGGGAAGGCCTGGGAGAGGCTGCTTAGGGCTGGAAAAGAAGCGGACTCAAGCATGGCTGGGCACACACAAATGCAGAGGAATTCTTTTGAGTGCCTGGTCAGGACACGGCTTTTGACTGATAAGCCTGTGGGATGTTCAGTGCTGTAGCCAGCAACATGTAGGTACTTGATAGATTAATATTCAGGACACAGTAGTTGAGAGAGGCTGGATGGGGGCATGTCGCACGCAATCTGTTCATCTAGAATTATTGTCTGGTTTGAAGTAAGATTCACTGGTCCTAGAGATAAAGAAAAAAAAAAATTCTCCAGGTTTACTCTGATTTTTTTTACCCCTTGGACTTAATTTGCCTGAGGGCTGGTTCTGTCCTTTAATTATTTAAGAACTGGGTTTTGTTTACAGTTTGTAATAAAACTGATGAAAGATTAACAAGGTGCTTGTGAATCATTTTAAGCAAATTAAAGCTTTGACAGACTTAAACTGCAAATATTTGAAAATTGTAAAGCAGAAGAATAAGAATAGACCAGATCTGATAATCAAGTTATTGGATTTGTTTGGGAGAAAAAATAATCTTGTTTGCAGTTGGACGTGAGAGGAGCAGCGTTGCCTGTGCTATCAAATATTTATGTGTGGTTTCAGCAAATTTGAAGACACTGGTTGTATGAAACAGCGCTGAGTATGTTAAAATATTGTTTTATTGCAGTGAGGGGTAGCCGCACAAATAGAGCGCGGGTGGGAGAAGGGATTCAGAGTGGAAGCACGTGTGTCTAAGTTCACTGCAGTGGCAAGCCTGTGCCAAAGCGTGTTCATCTTATGCTGCTTTTAAGGACTGTGTTGACTCCCCTAAACCAATCCTAATACCCTATATGGAATGATGGACTCCGAGTTGTTTCCATGCAAGACGAAAATCAGGGGGGTTTTAGCTCCATTTCTGTGCAAGAATGAGGTCTTAGGGGTATAATGGATATTTCCATCAAAACATGACCACGGTGCTCAGCGGGAGTAAAAAAGACCAACCAATTGGAATATTGGGCAGCATGCTAAGCATGGAACAGAGAACATTGCGATGATGCAACAGGACTCCTTGATTTATCCATGTCATGGACACGTTGTGCAGCTTTTGTCCTCTGGTCTCCAAAGACTTGCAGACACTGCAGACACGCAGAGTAGAGCCATGAGGCTGTTCAGTGATGTCAAACAAGCTCTGTGTGGGGAAGGCCTAAATAAACTTAGAACCCTTCAGCTGGGGAGATAGGTCAAGGAGATGTGACAGAGGTTTGAGAAATCAAGTGGGACCTAGGGAGGATGGGGACTGCTCATTGCCTTCCAACACAAGAACTTTGGGATATCAAAGGAAGTTGATAAGAGCCAGGCTGAAGGAGATCAGAAGTAGGTGGTTCTTTGTGAAGGTGCTGAACAGTGCAACTGGTTGTTGGTGGAAATTTTGGATGCTGAATGTTTACTTTGCTTCTGGGAGACTGGACAAGTTAGTGGAAGAAAAAGCAACTGATTGCCACTTTGCAGGCAGGAACCACATCACGAGATCAGTGAGCTGGAAATGACTGGAGGTGGAAGTCAGCGAGAATCGTGTACATATATAAATAGAGAGAGACGGGTGTATTACATATACTTAGCCTATTTTTGTTCTCTTCCTTTTGACATCCATTTGCGGCCACCGTTGGAAAGAGGATGCTGCACAAGCTGAGCCTTTGATCTGGCCCAGCACAGCCGTCCTCTGTGCTGATGGTGCTGGGACAGCTCGTTCTGAAACATTCTGTCTTACACGAAATGTTTTGTATAAAAGTGGTGTTCTTCAACACTTGGCAAACATAGCAGTTATAGATTTGACTGTGATTTTTACCTTAAAACAAAGGCACATTGTGTAGTGGTTACAACATAGTATTAATAGCTGGATTCCTAATTTTCTGCTTAACGTGTGTATGGGCTGGGAAGAAGAATCTCCTTCCCTCTTTTATGTACTCCACCCCTAAAATCAGTGTCAATGCATGTGTGTTATGAGGATTATTACCTGTGCAGTACTTTCAGGAGCTTTTCAATGCATTTCTTTGGAGCCATTGGGCAAGATGCAATAGCAGGAGGAGGCAAGCAGCGTCCTGTCCCTGGGTGCCCAGGAAAGTTTCAAGACAGGTGAATTGTTGCTTTACAGAGCTCTTTAGCACTCCAGTGAAAAGCTTTAAGCCTAAATTATGTTTACAGTTGATGGAGGTGACAAGGAACTTCTGGGGTAGGTGAGGAGAGTTGGAGTCTAATTAAATGGAGTCATTTTATTCCTTTGGGAGAGAGCTGTGAAAGCTAACACGGTGCCACAGCAGGTTCAAAGGTCTGCGTGTAGATCCTAATCTGCTTAAAAGATGGGGTAGAATTTCACTGACCGTATCATAGACTCGAGTTCAGTAACCAAATAGTTCCTTTCTTGAACACCCAAATATAAACTATGAAAGAAGACAGAGGAACTTAAGGGAGGTGAATCAAGATCTGCCTGTGTACAAATGCTGCCTATCACTCAGAGATGCTGATAGAAATATTCCAGAAGCTCTGTAGCTGGTACGTTTTTCCACCCTTTTCAGCTGGCATTGTTGCAAGGCTTTGATGGCAGCTCTAACGCACCTTGTTAAAGTTCTGCTTCAAGGCAAATATCTAATCTGTGGGTCTCAGCAGTGTTTTAAAATGTCTCCCTTTGCTTTCCCCTATAGCTGATTTTTCCATTTTGCTCTGCGCTGTTGCAAATCCGTTATAACCAGCTGGAGGTCACACACGTAGGTAGGACCAACCTCCATGTCAGAAGAGGGCAGTGCATCGCTGTTCTCGGGGGTGCATGTGGGTTGCATTACTCTGTAGCTTTATTCAAGCAATATTTGTAGCTTCCAGTGCTCTACATGATACAGATGTTAGAGATGAATAGATAGTGTTTCTATTTCCTTGTTTAGTCTTCTGTAATTTTTTCAGTGCTGCAATCAATCTTTGTCCAGCCTTCTTGAAACTTCGCCTGTGTTTAGTGTATCCTCTCTGATTGTCAATGATCTCCTTTAAAAACCTAGGATCCGTTCCATCTGGTCCCAGGAGCTTTGCAGCTTGTGTGGCGAGCAATAGCTGACATTTTTTTCTGAGAATGCTGGTACAGAGAAGTCAATTCATGGCTAAAAAGATTAAAATCCCTAAATCAGAAAAGCTGGAAAAATATAACAATTGCAGCTCTGCCAAGGAAGTGCTTCTTGTTGGATTAAAAAAATCTTATGACAAGTTGAGAGAGAGATTTGGAAGTGTAATTCAATTCTGATGTCAATCCAGGAGAGTTACAGCTGAAACTGTGTTAGAATACATTAGCAGCACTGCCTGGACAGGGAAAATCACCTGCCTTCCAGAGACAATCTTGTGCTGGTTTCCATTCTGCCTCAGTTTGTTATGACCTGGTTTAGATTTCCCAGCTTTGCTGTCACCGAGGTTCATCATCTGGTGTGTTTGGAAGAGGTTTCTGCTCCTGTGTCCATGGATGCCCCTGCTGAAAGACTCTGTGTTCTGCAGCCATAAGGAGATGGGGAGTGGGATGCTGGAATGGAAAGAGGTCAAGCTAGTGAATTCCAAGAGAAGGATCCATATGGTGACATTGGAGGTGTTACATATGCCTTACACTGTGAGGAAGCACCCCCTCTTCTCATCAGGGTTGGCAGTGGCGGGGTACAGCGCTGCGGCTCTTGGCGAGAAGGTCTCTGGGTGGTGGGTGGATGCTTTTACCTTTTTTGCATCCAGCCCCAGTGCAGGTTGGCAGGGCTTTGGCTGTGCTGTTCGGGTTGGGCTCCTGGAGAGCGTGCCAAGTCTTGTAGGTCGTGCAGGGCTTTGCGGCAGAGTGGCGCTGTCAACCCACCTCTTGCTGTCTCTTCCCTGTTCCTGCTGTTGTACTCACTGGATTCCCAAAGTTTTTTTTTTTCTCCCTTCCCTGTAAAAAGGGGGAACAGAAGACAAACCGAGGCAATCTGTCCCCTTAGCTGGAAGTACGAGTTGAAGTTTTGTTATTTGGTGTCAGAAAATACGCTTATTCCATGCTCAGATAATGCTGTGGCACATTGATGAGAGACATGGGGAGTATGAAACTTCATTGATAGTGGAGCAGCCCTCACCACGATGCATTTAGTTCACTTGTTTCATTTAAAGGCTTGTTAATAGGTAAGTGAAATCTTATATCGCTGTGCCACAGTTTCTCTCTGTGAAAGGAATATTTTGTTGTTTCTCTGTAGGGTGATTGGGTTATGGATGTTGGAGGCTCTGGGGTGCTTGGCAGCTCTTGGAGGGGAAGGCTTGGCTGCCTCAGACACAGGGAGGAAATGTGTTCAGCCATTCTGAATAATGTTTCTTAATGAGAGTGAGGCAACACCTATTCATGGTTCCTTGACCATGAATCTGACAGCTTCATGCTTGTAGATTTTTTTTTTTACCCAAAGTAGCACTTGCAGGACCCTGGAAAAGTCAGAGCTCGACTGCAGCACCGGCCGGCACCGTATTTGGTAAAAGAAGGCCTGCCCAGAGAGCTGGTCAGTGGAGAGGGCCTTGTGGCTGGCCAAAACATGGAACAAACAGAAATCCAGCAAGTCTCACAGGGTTATGAGTGGCTTTTGGAAGGGTGGTTTGATATCCAGAACTCCGGATGGGCAGTCCTGGCACTTAGAATCATAGAATCACCAGGTTGGAAGAGACCCACCAGATCATCAGGTCCAACCATTCCTATCAAACACTAAAATATGTCCCTTAGCACCTCATCCACCTGTGCCTTAAACACCTCCAGGGAAGGTGAATCAACCCCCTCCCTGGGCAGCCTCTGCCAGTGCCCAATGACCCTTTCTGTGAAAATTTTTTTCCTGATATCCAGCCTAAATCTCCCCTGGCGGAGCTTGAGGCCATTCCCTCTCGTCCTGTCCCCTGTCACTTGGGAGAAGAGGCCATTACCTTCCTCTCTACAATCTCCTTTCAGGGAGTTATAGAGAGCAATGAGGTCTCCCCTCAGCCTCCTCTTCTCCAGGCTAAACACCCCCAGCTCTCTCAGCCGCTCCTCATAAGGCCTGTTCTCCAGCCCCTTCACCAGCTTTGTTGCTCTTCTCTGCACTCGCTCCAGAGCCTCAACATCCTTCTTGTGGTGAGGGGCCCAGAACTGAACACAGGATTCGAGGAGCGGTCTCACCAGTGCCGAGTACAGCACTTGGAGCACTAGAGGAAGCTCGCTTGCAAACCACTCTCTGCTTTGCCTCTCTGAGACCAGAGGTGTCAACATACAGGGAAATGTGTGTGTATATCTCTGAAGAGCAGCTTGTCCTCTGCAGCCACATCAATTCTTTCATCCTCATTGGTCAAAAAAGTCAAAATAGAGCCCAAGTCTCCATAAATATTTCTGTCCAAGTCTGCAGCCTGTGTGGAACGGAGTCAGTGGTCAGGACTGCTGTGGGAAGAGTCTCTGCAGAGTTACAAACTGAGTTTTATCATAACAGCAGTCAAAACATCTGAAAGATTTGTGTGCAAGTGTCTGCGTGTGTGTGTTTCTACTCCTATCATACTTCCCAGTTTAAACATTGCCCAACACAGGTTTGATTGTATCTTTATGATTTTGATGTATAGTCTAATATTTTTCCACTTTGTAGTAATTCACTGAAGTGTGTAGAAGAAAATGTGCTATTGGGTGTTTGCATTGCTCTGTCTAATCTAATAAGAACTGCTAAGCCTGGAAGACAAGATACCAGTCTGTGAATTACATGGAGACCTTTTCTGAAATACAGTTCTGTTCTGTGATAAAGAGGGAAATTTCCTATAAATTCTGTAGATCTTCATTAGACTGGATCAGGGCTTGGGTAGAAATTGTGGAGCCACTGGTTTTAGACAGCACTTTTCTGCAGCTTCACAAGGCAGAGTTGAGCATCTGTACGACCTGAATCACTGAGGAACAGACATCTGGATTCCAGATGTGATATTGGATGTTACCCCAAGCACGTATTTGCATCTTTTGATGCCTGACTTGAGACCTGGAATGGTGTGATTCTTTATAAGTCCTCTGGCTTCACTATAAAAATGCTACTGATCAATGAACCTAACCCTTTTCCACCACTCAGATCTTTTCTGAGTCTGCCCAAGACCTCATAATCATTTTATCAGTTATTGGTGTTGCTCTTGCATGCAATTGCAGCACACAACCTTAGCATAATGTACTCTTGCAGCAGAATGCAGATAGCTGCAACTGGCCACTGCAGATCATGCCGTCACCCGAGGATGGTTGAGGGGATTAAAACATGGACTTCAATCTGATGAATTGAAGACTGTTTATTGAGCTTAGCTGTTTCTTTATATACCTTTTTTAGTTACATAACTGGGTGCCCACGAGGGTATCTACAGTGTATTATTGGCTAAACATACTATTGGCTGAACTACTGCTCATGCTAAAAAACCGAGTTACACTAAAATTAACTATGTTGATAGTTCTCTTCCGTTGTTTTTCTTTCAGTTGGTACTTGTTCCCACCGAACTACCTCTTGTATTCCTTTTGGCTGGCCTTTGTTTATCGGAAGGCTGTCTCTGTTTCAAGACCTTCTCAGTGTTGCTTGGTATCACCTAGGCCCATAGCATCGAGTCCTTCTTCTCTGTAAAATGTTTCCACAGATGGTTTTTAGGAGAATAATGGCATCTTATGCCAGAAGGCCCTAGCGTGCAGTTAATCTGTCTCTAAGATGAACTCCTTGCACATGGAGGAACACCAGCCAAAGTGCTGAGGGGCTTGCCCAGAGGCGCGAGGGTGAGGTTTGAGGGTGCTGTTTCTGGCTGGGGTTTGGCCAGCTCGCGTTTGCCTTTCATGTCAGAGGGGTCAGAGTTTTTCCTTGGCACTTTCTCAGCTGGCCCAGTGCCATTTCTGTGTCTGTGCAAGGCAGACCCTCGTCTCAAATCACAATGGTGGGCATTTTTTTCCTAGTCTACTGGATTAATTTTTTAGCAAATGCAGGAACAAAGAGCTTGAAGTAGAAGCTCTTTCTTCTTGGAGAGCTCAAGACATCCCCACAGCTGAGCCGCCCACCACTGCCTGCTGGGAGCTCGGCCCCACTGGTGCCCTTAATTACAGGCAGGGCAGGACCTTTGCCAGGAGGGTTGATGCTGACCAGGCGTCCCAGGCGAGAGTCGAACAGACGTCCATGCTGGAAAATAGCATTAAATTAAATAGGTATCAGCCTGCTGCTCTCAGAGCTGAATGTCAGTGCTAATAAACCAGAGGCTCCATCTTTCCCAAAGGACCTTTGGAATCAATTGAAAGCTGCATCCTCCATCCCCCTTTCCCAGCGGGTGAATGTTACTCTTGTGCTGTGCCACTCTCTGTACTCGGAGTGCGCGGAGACTCCCAGCGCACGAGGCTGATTGACAGGATTGCTCCCAGGCTCTGAGTAGAGGAAGTGACCTTAAACACTGGGGTTGTGCTTGTGTTTTGACTGTAAGAAAACACTTTTTTTTCCTCCTTTTCTTTTTTAAAATATCCCCTACCAGCCTGGCCTTCTATTCATCAGGACGTATTTATTTTGAGGTCTTAACCCCTTTCTGCCCTGGGGGGGAATAGATGAGCTTTGAAATCAGTTCAATGTCATTTGTTTTTTTTAAAAAGAAAAAAAAAATGACTGCGAAGCAAGAAAAGTGACCTTGCAAAGTTGCCTGTAGAAAAAAATCTCTTATCATAAGCCTAAAGTAATTAGCTTTATTTTTGGTGGTGGCTTTTATGAGTTGTTCATCCATCTCAGCTGGCTGTGGAAATGCCTCGTGACAGACGAAGTGCACTTTGCAGACTGGTTGTGGCCGTTGCTGTGAGCACCTGTGTCAGTGGTGGAGTTTGCTCTTCCCATCAAGCGTTTGGTGAGCACCGGCCCCCTTCATTTGGTGAACACTGTTGTCCTCCCTGGTAAAGCCTCTGTGGTTGGAGAAGAGCCTGCACCAGTGAGCACAGACACACGAGGCTACTTGACAAGAAATAAATATAAAATAATGAATCACTCTGTTACTATCTGCACAAGAAAATTTTCCTACTTTTTTTTCCCCCCTGGAATTAGAATTAAAGGACATTAATGTTACTGCCTCACTGGGAGATGCGCATAAATGATTATGTTGATTATGTTGCCCCATTTCCGTGGTCACTCCTTTCTTTTGGAAGTTGAAAAGTGAGGACTAGCTGAGTACAGGAGTTGAGTTAAGGACTTCAGCGATACGGGGGAAGAAATGGTTTCTTTGAAATGAGTCTTGTTTAGCATACAGAACTTGGGCCATTCCTTTTTCCCCTAGAACACCCAACCCAGCCCTCCCTTGCTGATTTTAACCACTGACATTTCCCCCGAGCCCTCAGACCAGCTGTCCTCCAACAAAAGATTATTAACCACGGGTGAAGCACGTAGAGGAGTGTTTGTGCCTCATCTCTCAGGGGTGTTGAATAGTCCAAAGAGGACGTTGATCTCCTGTTGCTAATGTCATAAATCCAGCAATTATTTTAAGCAACAGTGAAAAACTGTATGCAGTTATTGTTGTGCAGATGGGAACCAAAGTACTTGGCTTTGACACGGCTGTGCTGTGTAACCTATTTCTGGGTGTAATTGCCTTCCCTATTATCTTTGTGGTTATTAGGGTATAGCACTAATCAGGTTTTGGCACGAGATAGTGCTTTGTGTCTGAAAACCCCTGGTCTAATCAGGAAGGAGGATCAAGCTGTAGCAGGCTCCCAGGCGCAGTGTGGGCTGCTCCAAGACTGAGGGATGTGGCAGCATGCATGGCATGAACCAGGAAAGTCTTGAGATTTCAGAGCCTTAAATTTCCGCATAATCCAGAATTTGAAGCGGTAGAGATGCAGTCAGTGGGCAAAAATCAACTCAACCGTATATGGCATGTAGAATGTGAGATAATAGGTCAGTGTCTCAAATCCACTAATTCTGGGATCTGGTCCATCTGATGGCAGCAGTTCTGGTGCCAGCAGAAGGAGGTTCTGGGAGGCAGATGTGGGGTAATCTCCTCTCCACCTTCAGCCTCCTCCTGGTTTAAACCCCGGGAACAAGCTTTAATAGCCTTCTTAATGGGTGCAGTTCATTGAATTCTGCTTGGATTATGGCTTGTTCCACTTGGCTTGATTTGGTGCAGCGAGGAATTGGGAACAAATTTAAGAGCGACTCATTATGAATTGAGAATGAGATCAGAATGGGCTTTGATATGTATTAGTCTGAAATTAAAAAAAATTAAAGTTGTGTTTATTCCCATAGCTGAGTGCTTGCACTCCATGGGCTCTCAGAGGATCACCGGAATGCCAGGGTAGGCAGCCACGCAGTCCTGTAGAGCATCTCTTAAAAAGGATATATTCTCTGGCCTTCTCAACGGGATCAGCAATATGTCTAAATGTGGATGTGAAACACCACTGCATTTATTCCCTTGCTTATGCTGACCTTCCAGATCATCCCCGCTCCTTCCACTTACGTAAATGCATCAACTGTGATTTATTACGTACAGCTTGTGTGGCCCAGTGTTGGATTTTCTGTCTTTCTTTCTTTTTTTTCCTTCCTTAAAGTAAACTGAGGCTACTTCTGCCAGAGCACAGGCTCTCCTGGAATTGCAGTACCTAAATACTGGTAGTTGGTGGGCTAGGAGTGTACAGGAATGGCTTGTTCCAGAAAGAGCATCTTTGCGGAAGATACATTCTGATTGGTCGCTAAGATCTGTTTACAGCACTTTCTGGGAAGCTCGAGCGGTTTGGGTGGATCAGAGCAGGTAATGCCTGTTCTCCTGGGATCAGCGTGACGTGGGATATGAAACAGGCTGCGGAGTATTGCTTGTTTACTTGGATCACATATGTACCCTTCTGCTGCCGCCTCTCCCTCGCCTTCTCCTTCAGACCTTCAAAAATGCCTGATCTGAATCAGCTTAAGGGTTTTTATTTTCCCTTTCCTTTGTTACAAGTTTAAGCCATCAGAAAAGATGCATTGTTGGGCAGTCCCCGATAGCATCAGCTGCCAGTTTATCTTTCATGTCGCACAGTGGCTCCTGTTACACCACAGGGACTGCAGCTTGGATTGTTCCCATAGTTTGGGTGGCTTTTGACCCACCAGAGTCCCGCACTGATCTTGGGGCCTCAATAAACTCTCTGTTATGGGCCTCCCCAATATTGGGATACCTATCAGAGCCTGGCACCTAGTCCAGGCTGTGGGCGTCCCTAAGATTCATCATTGATAGCTCACATGCTTTTTCCTCTTTAGCGAAAACAAGCACTTTTTGTTTAAGTTCACTAATGTTTGGCAAAGAAATATAGTAGTAATTATACACCCAGCCTCCTCCTCCCCCCACACCCTCCAGCCCCAGCTTTATAAAAGCATCTAGTACTGGAACCGAAATAAATGTCGTGAATGAATAATAATTTCTTTCATTTACACAGTAATTAAGCTTGTTGAATGCAGACTTAATGCTTTACTGCACCCTGTTTAATTTGAGTGATAGATCCAGGCTTTTGTTAAATTCAAGAAGGAAAAAAATGAATTATCTACCTGATTATCAGTTTGCTTTCTGGGTTTGCTTTTTACTCTAGGAGGGTGGGTAGGCAGTGGCCCAGGTTGCCCAGAGAAGTCCTGGCTGCCCCCTCCCTGGGGCGATGAGGCTGTGAGCAACCTGATCCAGTGAGAGGTGCCCATGGCAGGGGGTGGAACTGGATGATTCTTAAGTTCCCTCCCAGACCATTCTATGATTCCATGATTATAGAATCATAGAATAACCAGGTTGGAAGAGACCCACCGGATCATCGAGTCCAACCATTCCTATCAAACACTAAACCATGCCCCTTAGCATGATGATTCTATAATTCTAAAATGATGCTGGAAAAGGGGAGACTGCTGTTTCAAGGTAGCTGTGTGCATCCTCACCAATGTCCTTAGTAGCCTGGGTTTCAGAAACAAGACAGACCTGTGACTTCTTTCTTCGTGAGCTGTTGCGATTAATCTGCATTCCTGAAAACTGACTAATTGTGGATACAGATGCGCCATCTTAGGGATTTTTTTTTTTTTTTTAATTTCTATGCAATTTTGAATGTGTTTAAGAGCAGCTCTGCTGCCAGGGTCTGCCTCTTCTCCTTTCAAAGTGAATACAGTGCCATGGTTATGGCAATAGATATATTATCAACATCCTCATCCAGCCTGGCATGTGAAGGATGACTTCAATAGTTTCAAGGATGAAAAATCTGGGCATTTCAGATAGAAGAGGCCCAGGAATGCCCTTTGCCTGCAGATGGGAAGCTAGAGATTTTAAAGAGAATGAGAAAGAACTAAATTTACATGAGGTAAAGGGAATCCCAGGTAACTTGAGGAGTGGGAACAGTGTCAGACAGGAATTTGTGGAGGAACCATCAAATCTTCACTCCAGGGAACCAAAAAATGAGTGAAAGGAATCCCAATGCTACCAACAGCCTCAACCAGGTTTCCCATATTTTCACCATGGTTAGTTTGAGGCTTTGAGATGCCTGTCCAGGAGGAAACTCTCGAGTGAGGAGTATAGGTTGAAATTAGGTGTGTTCAGTCTGGGCCACCATCTCACGTCTTGAAGGTTCAACTTAATTTCAAGTTTTGTGAATTTTATATTGTATTATTTGAAAAATGGTCCTGTAGTCGTGTTGATTACATTTTCTGTGTGTGTGTAATCTCCTGTATTCTCTGAATTTGTGCCTCTGTACAGTTGCTTCTGGTGCTGCTGAGCTGTTGAGGCAGGTTGCCTGTGCTAAGGGCAGGAGGTTCTATACTAGTGGCAAAGTGACTACCTTGCATCTGAGTACTTGTTGCAAAACCCTTTTGGATTTTTCAGGTCATAAAGCTGGCTTATTGATTTGATTGAGGCGATTGTTTAGGCTTGTTTATATATTCTGAAGAAATCACTCCGTTGAGATGAGCAACCACCTTCTGGTGGATGCTGTAGAAGAGGAGAGAACGTGGCGAGGGACTGCAGGAGATGCTTCTGCAGACACACAGGAGACAGGATGAGAGGGAATGGCCTCAAGCTCCGCCAGGGGAGGTTCAGGCTGAACATTAGGAAAAAAATTTTCACAGAAAGGGTCACTGGGCACTGGCAGAGGCTGCCCAGGGAGGGGGTTGAGTCACCTTCCCTGGAGGGGTTTAAGGGACGGGTGGACGAGGTGCTGAGAGACATAGTTTAGGGTTTGATGGGAATGGTTGGACTTGATGATCTGGTGGGTCTCTTCCAACTTGGTGATTCTATGACACCTGAGGATGGGTGTTTGAGCAGCAGTTTTGCCGCAGGCCCTTCCAAGATGAGTCGTGGGTGAAGGCAGCAGCATTCCCAGCTGTTGCTCCTGCCGGCTCCCTGCTTTGACAAGTCACTATTCCGAGCTTGTGAGCCCTCCAGGTGTAATTAGACAAGTGTGCAACAGACATGATAGGTGCACACATCTAAATGAGACTCATTAACAGGGGCTCCGAGGACTTTTAGCATTTTAGAGAGAAGCAATGTCTGTGGCTGGGGACTTGGTGGTAGGTTGTGCGTGTGGATTTGAGTCATGAGGCAGCTGTTAACCAAAGAATCGCAATCGCAGAGGTCTCTTGGGAGCTTTCCCAGAACACTCTTCACAAAAGCCAGACAAAGTATTTTAATTGTCATACACCCCAGGACTCTTTTTTTTCTCCTTTTCCTTTCTCTGGGGGCTGACATCTACAAATGTGTGTTGGTAACTTCATTTTCTTTCTTCATCAGGGAATGAGAGGCACTCGGGTTGTTTTGTTTATAGCTGCGCTATCAGCCGGCTGCATGTCTGGAGATGAAGGTGACAGCTTGAGATTTGTGAGCCTAATTGGCATACAAAAAAAAAAGAAGTCCACTGGGAGATGAGCTATTTGCAATTCCCTGTAGATTTGGCTTTATTTCATGGAGACAAATATAATTGCTTGGTTACTTAATTACAACATTTTTTTAAGATTATGAGATTTTAAAAAGGATATCATTATTAACAAGATCTTAAGTCTATATTTGGTGATTCCATAATTACAATTATGGCCATATTTGTTAGCTTAGAAAATAATATGTGGAAGCTTTTAATTAAAATCATGAGATCTGTTCTTGCAGATATGCTTTCAAGTACCACCCTTAGATAATGGGACCCTTTATTGTTAGATATGAACTAAAACAAGCTGTACTGTGCTAGGATAGTATCACAATTAAGGGTGAGACAGATCAGCATTAAAATATTCTTCAGCCGCTAGTTAAGAGGATGAGAGAATGCACTGTGTGAAGCAGCTGATTGTCCACATCTCAACTGATCTCTCAGTCCAACTAGTCAGATCATAGATCACATGGGTAGGGAATGTAAGATATGCTACGTCCACGTGGTTTCTATTGATGTTATAGGCATATAAAGGTGATCACAGATCTTGGATTGCTTCTTTCTTAGGCGATGATTCCCAGTCCCTGCCTGTAATTTGCACCAGATGGCTGTTGCATCCCTGTCAAAGGCGGACGCTATGTTAGGTGTCCAAGCCATAGCATTTGCTGTGCCACCCTGACCGTGAGCCCCTGGATCAGCTCGTGTCCCTGGGAGGTCACCTGAGTACTGGAATGATGCTTCCCAGATTGCCCGGCTGCCCCAGTGCAAGGATGCAGATGAGTTACACAGCTTGAGAGTATCTGTCTCCTTCATTGAACACCAGCTTTGATTAAAGCTACAAATCACCGAGTGTTGCCGCATGGCTCTGTTGGCACTCAAGACACTTCCAGTGACTTTGTCCTTCTTAGCAAATCTCGTGTCCAAGCATCGCATACCATAGATCAAAAATTTCAAAAATTACCTAGCTTGTGCTATTAGAGGGAAGTTATTTTCTGTTATTACTCTTGCCACTCATTCATGGTAGTCTTAGCAAAGAGTCTTAAAGTATCTTCCTATGCTGAAGGTCCTAGCAAAGACTCATCAGCAGAGTACCTCTACTGTGGTCACTCTGTTGCTTACCCTTTAACTGATTTAGTTACCCTACAAGACCTACTTTGCATCATTGTTTTCATAGACAGGGTACTCATTTTACTATTTACCTGCATTGGAGTTAACTCCGTTCCTGCTGGGATACAAGAATGTAGAAAAGCACAATGCAATGCCCTTTGGAAGCAAAGAAAAGACTTAAGTGGACTTAAGTAACACACTGAATCAGACCCTACAGGAGAGAAGAGTTAGGCATGCAACATCAAAGAATACTTCCACATCTGGGAAGTATTCAGAAAGTCCCCAAAGGTAAGATGAAAAAAAAAAAAAAGTCAAGTGTGTTCATTTCTTATTAGCAGAGTTGTTATTGGCAATGAGATATTCTAATTGAATTACTCCTAATTAAAATAATTATGTTTTCTAAGTACTCTGATCTGTAGAGACCACATAGAGAATCAAAGGTAGAAATAAACAGCACCTCATAAATTCTCTCTAAGCTGCCTTGCTTGAAGATAACTAAGTGTTTTTTTTATGATTCCACTTGCCCTGCGTAGGCTGGTGCTAATGCAGTAAGGATGGCTTTCAGAAACCTTGCATGGATCTCAAAAGACCAAAAACGCCATTGTCTGAAGGATTAGCTGGAAAAAGCTCAAGGCTCAGGTAGGGAAAACAGAGCTAGTGCTCTGCCTCGTGCCCATCCTGCCTGCCCTCAAGCGATGGTCTTCAACCTGCTCCACTTTGATTTCCCACCAGCAATTGTGGATGTTATTTCAAGTATCTGTGCATTGTTCTCTTAGTCTAGACCCTAATGTAACCTTTCGGCACGCAGTAACCAAAAATCTCAGCAGAGATCTCTGATTTCTATCAGGATAGAAAAAATTATCAGGAGGACAGTGTTTTTTTATGGTGAAGGGTGAAAGGTGAATTCCAGTGCTAAGCCACTGAGTGACCTTCCAGGTCTGTTGAAGATAAAGATGTCCTTCCCACTCAGATCTGGCATGAACAGAACGTTGCTTTCATCTGGGAAGACACCTTTCCTTTTGCTTATTTCTGTTTGGAGTAAGTAATCCTAGTTTAGCTCCCAGCTTCGAAACACTTGGATGAACCAAAGACTAATCTGTTTGGAGAGGCAGAAATCATTAGTCTTAGATTGTTAGGTACATCCTCCACTCTGTAGATCAGTGTCATCTTCAAGCTGAGCTTTCCCGAAGCCTTGTGCTGCAAACGTGCTCTCCCTGACTCACCTCTGACTTCAGGCTACATCCCATAGCAAGACAGTTTCTTCATGGGGGTTTGACTTTAAATATGTTTTCTCTTGTAAAGTATGTTTTTGTTGTTGGACATTGCAGAATGGTTTTGGATGGCTTATTTTCTTTGAATACGCAACTTGGAGGGGAGGTTGAGATGTTCAGCCCAGGGTCATGTCTAATGCTTAAACAATTCCTAAATCCTGAGTGCTGGGAAACCCTGGCCCAAGGGGTATGTTATCTTGTTCAAAAGAAGCCTGCTACCTTTACAAAACACTTAGGGTGAATCTTAGCGTTGCCTTGAATCAATCAGGCCTAATCAGTCTCCAAATAGGCTAGTATTTATCATACACAACCTTTATAAAAGCCAAACGTATTTCAGTTTCTTCTGAGAAGGAGAACATTTCAAAGGTTTCTCACATCAAATACTGCTGATTTTTCTCCTTCTTTTTCTTATGATCATGATTAAAATTCATTCAACATCCTCTCACAAGGAAAAAACATATATGCATTTGATGGCCTTGTGCTTTTTTCCCCTCCCTCGGTAAAAATAGAAAAGCTTTCAGATGTTGCATGAACAAAGATATGGAAATGTGAGAAGAGGGCAGCATCTGGAGGTTTTCAAACACGAGAACACAGGCTGTACGTTTCTTTTGCTGTTAGAAGAGTGAAAAGCTGTTTCCTGTCATTTCCCATCTTGTCACTTGTAAGGCTGGCATCTTGCAGCTCCTTGCACCAGCTGTTGTTTTTTTCTCCACAGACAGATGGTGCAACCTCTTTGATAATTTTTTTCTCCCGTGTTCTAAAGATTTTGCATGTGTACTACCTTTATGTAATGATCATATAACCCTGTCACTCACTTTATCCTGTTAGCTGTGTCATCCCTAGAAGAGGGAGGAGGAGGTGGCAATGTGAGGAACTTAATCCTCTTCTTGTCTTCTGACATGCTTTGAAAATAGGCTGTGGAGCCAGTTACAAACGTTTCCAAAAGCCTTCTGTATTCTTGTCTACAGGATTCCAGAATATCGGTACTGTGATTTTGTAGGATTCCTCTGTATGACTTTGTTGCAACTTTGCAGTTACTTGCGGGTTTTATTTATCTCCTTCTAACATGGTATTTTATAGGACCAAAGTACATTTTTGCTTTGTATTCCTGGAATTAAAACCTAGCCTGTTATAAGTAACCTGATCGCCTTCTGTGACAAAGTGACTCGGCTGCTGGACGAGGGAAAGGCTGTGGATGGATCTTCCTGGACCTCAGTGTCAAAGCCTTTGACACAGTTTCTCACAGCATTCTGCTTCGGAAACTGTCACCTCCGGCCTGGACCGGTGCACACTCTCCTGGGTGGAAAACTGGTTGGATTGAGGGCCCAGAGAGTGGTGGGAAATGGTGTTAAATCCAGCTGGAGGCCAGTGACAAGTGGGGTTCCCCAGGGCTCAGTGCTGGGTCCAGTCCTGTTCAACGTCTTTATCAACGACCTGGATGGAGGCATCGAGTGCTCCCTTAGCAAGTTTGCAGATGACACCAAGCTGGGTGGAAGTGTCAATCTGCTGGAGGGTCGGGAGGCTCCAAAGGGATCTGAACAGGCTGGACTGCTGGGCAGAGTCCAACGGGATGAGGTTTAACAAGGCCAAATGCCGGGCCCTGCACTTGGGGCACAACAACCCTAAGCAGAGGTACAGACTAGGAGAAGCCTGGCTGGAAAGCTGCCAGGAGGAGAAGGACCTGGGGGTGTTGGTTGACACCGACTGAACATGAGCCAGCAGTGGCCCAGGTGGCCAAGAAGGCCAATGGCATCTTGGCTTGTATCAGAAACGGTGTGACCAGCAGGTCCAGGGAGGTTCTTCTCCCTCTGGACTCGGCACTGGTGAGACCGCACCTCGAGTCCTGTGTTCAGTTCTGGGCCCCTCACCACAAGAAGGATGTTGAGGCTCTGGAGCGAGTCCAGAGAAGAGCAACCAAGCTGGTGAAGGGGCTGGAGAACAGGCCTGATGAGAAGCGACTGAGAGAGCTGAGGGTGTTTAGCCTGGAGAAGAGGAGGCTGAGGAGAGACCTTATTACTCTCTACAACTACCTGAAGGGAGGTTGTGGAGAGGAGGGAGCTGGCCTCTTCTCCCAAGTGACAGGGGACAGGACAAGTGGCAATGGCCTCAAGCTCCGCCAGGGGAGATTTAGGCTGGACATTAGGAAAAAAATTTTCACAGAAAGGGTTATTGGGCACTGGCAGAGGCTGCCCAGGGAGGGGGTTGATTCACCTTCCCTGGAGGTGTTTAAGGGACAGGTGGATGAGGTGCTGAGGGACATGGTTTAGTGTTTGATGGGAATGGTTGGACTTGATGATCCAGTGGGTCTCTTCCAACCTGGTTTTTCTATGATTCTAAATAATTCCATTGCAATTACAGTTACACGTGGAAAGGAACAGGAATGACTTCTATATCTCATAAAATGATTGTACTTAAACCGTGTAATTACTTTCTTCCCATCAATTTCCACCTGCATTCCAGTGCCCTTCTGATGGTTCTGTAATGCTAAAGACTAAAAGCTTTCTAGGCTTGCTGAATATGTCAGGAGGTCTCAAAACTGAAAATGAGCAGATAGCATTTCATCCCCTCCCTTCCTCAAATGGACTGGCCGAGCGAGCCCTGCTTTAATCATCAAGAAGCAAACTGAGGACGAGCACTGGGTGTGATTTCCCTTCCACAGCAAACTTTGCTCTCCGGTTCCATCTTGCAGAGTTGAAATGTTTTGCATAGTACACCACAAAGGTATTGTCAAAGATGGGAGTCATTAATAAGATTAATTAGTCCTGAAGCACAGCAGCGCTGAAATGCGAGTGTGTGCGCTCTGGCTGGGGGTCAAGAGGTGGCATGTCCACACCTGTGGCTGAGTTGAAATCCATTTTCAGCAGAGTAAGTCAGCGATAGCAGTTTTTCCTTTGCTGCGAAGCATCACAGAAACTTTGTTGACAAGGGAATAATGAACTAAAATTAATAGATATAAAATGGAAATGTAATAATGGAAGTGGAGTTTCACAGGTATCAGTATACTTAATTAACGTAATAGGGACCACAACAGTTCCTTTTGACGATGGGGTCTGTGATTTATGGCTCTGTACCCATTTTATCCGGGAGTGTTATTTATCCTGTAGTACTTCTAATGTTTCTATACTTCTCTCAGAAAACTCTGCTAGTCAGTGAATATTTATCTTGTTTTATTGGCACTGTGCTGCATATCCATTGGTCCCATTGCCTCAGGAGTAATAGGTGTAATTGGAAGAGGGCATGAGAAGTAATGAGCCATCCTGGTTTATGTTCTTTGTTTGCCTTTACATTAAGTTTGTAGCAAATCTGAAAAGAGCATCCTCTTCCCACAGCCAGAAAAACATTTGCTCTAAATTGTTTACTCTTAGTGCCATGTATAAAGCGTGGCTGCTGTCAGAGAAGTGAATATAAAAGTGACACCATGGGGCTGACTGTTTATTTTCTCTTCCTCTCTGTCTTGGAGACCTTCTAGAGCACATTTTCTCAGCTAAGCTACCGGTGCTGTAATCTCCAACTGTCAGCAGGAAAATTAGAGCTTTGTGAACCCCACAGGGTCAGGTTCACGATGGCATTAGCGAGCTCGAAGCTGGAGCGCTCTGAAACATCCTTTTTGCTTCCCACCTCTGGACCACGGCTGTGGTAGGTTTTTAAGAGACCCACGGGGCTCCCTCTTTATAGTAGTGGGGATTTTTTCTTTTATTTTTTTATTTGTTATCCAATCTACCTTTTTTCTTCCCCCTTATGTTGGAAACGTGAGAAGAGGAGGCAGATTCCAGCCCCGGCTGGACAGGACAGACAGGATGGAAATAGTGCGCTGGGCAAGCTGCATCCAGAGGGCAAATGGAGAAGAGATTTTACTTTGGGTAAATGTAGTATATCTGCTCATGGGGATGTCACTGCCTATCAAGCCCTCCTGTTGGGGATTTAGTGTCTAGATTAAGGCTTCTGCCGTTACCTTCAATCAAACTTCCCTCTCCAAGAATGATGGATCTGCGCTATAAATTATTCTGCACTGAACTTCAAAGACTCAGCCCCTGTCTGCCTTAAGCCGTGTGGAACACACGCGTGTGTGTGCTTGTTGGCAGCAGCGGGGCGAGGGGCAGAGATGCAGCTGTAAGCAGAGAGGGCACATGGTGTTACATGCTGTAAGGTTTGGAGTACGAGGAAAATGCATTTCACAGCTCTCCGCATCTGAGAAGGTTCAGTAGGGATTGAAATACTTGACAAGTGGACATGGATGGGGCTATTGAGTGACGAATAACTACAGGTGCCGTTGTTTTTAGAGACTTTCTTACCAAGACTTGGGGTTTTATCAGTCCTTGCATTTAAGTGCTGTTTCCCCTTCAGGCACACTTCTCGCTTTGGGATGTAGAAACAAAAGCAGATGAGCTGGTGGACGTCACAATCTTTACCACAGTCATAGAGAATTAATTGCTAATTTCTCCATGTTCTGCCACTTCCACGTATTACTTCTATTGATATCCATTAAATACTTCAGATGTTTCTTCCCTTTCTTTTTTCTTTGTAATTGTTCCCTTTCACTTACCTTTCCTATAATTTTCTCCTTCTTAGCCTAAAATTTTTGAATTCCTTTTGCATCAGATCATTTTGCTAATTTTTTTCCTTGCTCCTCCTATGTTTTCACCTTGGTTTTCCAGGTCTTTTCTCTCTCTCCTCTGTGCCATAGTCCTCCTGGGGTCTGTTGGAACCGTATTTTCCTTTTGCCTTTACTCTAGCATTTGTCACTTTGGAATAGAATTAGGGAAAAAATGTTCCCCTTATGGAGAGCTGTTTTTTTCTGGCATTTCTAGACTTTTGCAGTCTGCAAAGTAAATCTGGGCTGATGGTTTTCATGAAAAGGTGGGAACACTGAATTTGAGTGTTATCCTGGTTCACCAATACCCTTTTTATTTCTGTTTTGATCAAAGTCAGGAAAGAGTGCACTGCTCACGCTGTCTTCAATCCCATGATTTTCAGCCCTGTTTCTAACATCAAGTAGTTTGGGAGCACTAAAACCACAGCATTTATTCCAGTGAGCACATGGACTTTCTTGTAACGCACGTAGCACTAGTTAGTTGTGTTATGAGTTTAGAAGAATAAGCTACCCTGGATTTGGCAAATTCATGCTCAATTCTAAAGAAGCACTTAAAGGGATTATTGAAATTTGTCTTGTAAAACCCCCTGAAGATTTCAACAGCTTGTGTGGGATTTTGGTTAGCGTTCGTAGGACTTGGCAGGCTCAGCAGTTGTACAGAAGGTCCTGTAATCCCTCAATAATGGCAAGGTACAGGGAAGGTTTCGAGCATGGGCAGAGCACCCATCGGCGTTTAGTATGCTGGGAAATTTTCACCTGGTTTTCCTCCTGAGTGCCAGTACGGTTCATCCCTCATCTCTTCCTGTAATTTGGATCACTGAAGCTTCAGTCTGTTATCCCGGGAGGTAACCTGATGGTTCTTAGAATTCTGTAGTTGAGGCAGAGATGACGACTGAGCTAGCTTAAAACAAAGCCAACCCCAGCCGAGGTGCATGTGTCCTGGGCAGACACCGCTTGTTATTTGCCAGCGTGATGTCAGGTGTATGAAAGGAGATGTATTTATTGGCTAAGACAGATGAATACAAATCACGCTGCGGAGGAAACAGCTTTCAGCAGAGAGTAGATTGAATTCCTTGGGGCACCTGAAACTACGGTATTTAGAGTAATGACTAAATATGCCTTGGCCAGGGAAGAGCCTGGATACTGTACATTTCTCTGTCTCTCTCTGCCACTGTCATGATCTTCTGTCTTCTTCCTGCAGACCTGCAATTACCTGCCCTGTTCCTGCGTTACCTGAACAGACTTGTTTTCTCTGCTAGAGTGGAAAAAATTATTTATAGGAAGAATATATTGAGTAATTTTATTCTCTTGTTTTGTTTTTAATTCTGTTCGCTTGAGCATTTATGCAGAGATTGTGATTGCTTTTCTGTTGCTTGAACTTTCTGGTTTATAAATATTTCTTTAATCTGCGGGCTTATCACCAGTATGAAAATTTGACTTGTTATGTTAGGTGTAGGAGCTTTGAGAAGCATCTATCTGATTGTGCAGGCATTATACAAGCACAGCGCAAGAGACAGCCCCTGAGGAAACTTATTGTTCCAGTTTATTTTAGGTGCAGGGGGCTCACATACTGCAATAATGGAAGTCAGTGTAATAGCTAAAGACAGGCAGTCTTTGTGCCAAAAATAAATCTGTATTGTGATTAGCCATGTAGATATGATTTCTCAGCAAAAGTAATTCTGTGAGGATTTAAGTAATGATTCTGTTAATACCGAGTGCAACTTTGAAATTCATTTTTCTCGAAAATTTGTGCTCATAAAACTCAATTTCTCAAATGTATGCGAAAAGCAAACACAAAGCAGACAAATCCTGAGCCAAAGAAGATTCATTTCAATTTCAAACAGACTGCTTCTTGCCTGGAACTTTGGGGTTTTTTGCATTATTTGCCATCTCTAATCGCCGGGGTGTGATGAGGACAATTACAGTCTCACCTCTTCTGCAGCCACAGTGAATGAGCAGGCATGCAAAGCAGGCTTTTGGGAAAAGAGCCTCTGACTCTTTTGAGTCCAAAAACCTCTGACTTAGTCACTGTTTTTAATTAAGGGCATTTCTCCTTTCCCACTATGGAGAACACACCGTGTCTACAGAGCTGCCTGACTATGTTTGATTCTTCATGTTGCTACAGCTTCTTCCTTCTTGCCAAAACCCCAGAGATAAACGGGTTACACTCTCCCGAGCGAGTGAAAACTCCTGTGAGCCTACACCAGCATTAATATTGACGTGGAATTCTTGAGCGTTTTGGAGTCTTTAAAAGGAAAATATGGTTTACCAGGATGGCACGCGTGCAGGCTGTGTGCCATGTGCTCCCAGTTGTGCCTCTTGCAGAAGAGGACGCCACCACTCACGACTGTATTTAGCGAACAAGCCTAATGACAATTGTGGTCGTTTAAAATTACGGAAAGGGCGAGATTTACCCAAAGGGACTTATTTTCTGCCATGATTGAATAAAGAAGGGAGGCAGCTGCTAAGACTGGAAAAGGTCACTCAGTCACATCGGTTGATGAAAGCATCAGAGAAGCTGTCATCTCCGCCACGGCTTCGCCTGCCAACTGACGGCCGTGCACGGCCTCGGCAAAACAAAGCTGTCACTCCTGGCATCTGTCACGCCGCCTGCTCCGCGAGCACACAGGCGGCCGGGGGGCCGGAGGACACCATCGTCCTCTTCTGTGATCAATTGTTTGTTCAGCAAATGGTGTTAGGAGACTCTGGCTCTGTTCTTCCGCGGTTTGGAAGATCAAGTTAAGCTAAATATTTGAAGCTGTACTCGGCTGCTATTGACAAAACGGAGTGCCGGAGCACTCAGGCTGAAAGGGAGAAGGACGTGATAGGGATCAGGATGTGCCGGGGGCACTGCAGATCGGATTTCTGTGATGTATTTATAATTTAAGATATTTCTAATGTAAGGTGAAGGAGGTAACAGTAAAGACAACTCAGCAGGTGCATTTTGTGAGGGTGAGGGTTACGCTGGCTGTAGGTATCCTAATGCTGTATAAATCATTGTGGAGAAAATCAATTTTAGGTTTAGGAAGCAATCATTTTCTCCCCTTGGTCTGTTCAGAGAAAAAGCTCACGTGATTTCCTTTGGCTGCCATTCCTGTGCTTCTACAGAGGAATTAAGTTATTCATAAATTTTGGAAATCACTATTTGGGAAAAAGACCCCTAGAAATAAACAGCTTCCAGCGACTTCCAGTCACCCATTGCTGTCCAAAAATAGCTGTTAAAGTAATTTCCTTGTATTGTCTCCTGACTGAGGTTTCTCTGGACTGCAGGTCCCTGCAAATCCAGAGAGCCGAAGTCCTGTCAAATTAAAGATTTGCCTCAGTGCTGTTGAGATCTGCTCTGCAGTCTGCCCTGACTTAGCTGTGACTTTTCAGACTCAAAGATGATTTTGATGTAATTTGCCTATTCGTCAATATGTACTGGTGTAGAGAGACCCATGATTTGCTTGCATTGGGAATTCCCTCTGCATCTCTCTGTCTTTGTGGCCATCAGTCCTGCCTGTGTAGACCCAGTTACCTTCCCCAGTCCTCCGTTTGCTGCCTACGCACCCACTGTGCAACTTCCATGGCTTTTTGAGTCTGACTGACTTTGCTTGTTGTTCAGGTCTAGATCTCTCCAGAGGGATCACATCTATCTGTTTGGAAACGTGACAGCTGGAAAGAAAGGCACATTATGGGAGCTGGTTTTCCTACCCTAGTATGGTATCAGTGGGGTGGTTGTGCTGAACTTATCCCCGTGTAGGTGATCCTTTGATACAGATTTCACGTTCAAGAGGTTGGGGAACTGGCTGTCGTTTTCCAAAAGGGCAGATCCCAGCAAGCAGTGACACGCAGATAGAACTGTCCCATCAGCTTCATCAAAATATCTGCTGTTTGCAGCGTGATCCCTCAAAACACACATCCTAGAGAAAAATGAATCTAAATTCAAACCCACGCCAAACGAGGAATGACAGAGTCCTCTCTGGTATGTAAATTAGATTTGTAGTTGAGTGGAATTGATTCTGCTGAGACTAAATTAATCACAGTGCTTAATCACTGTAACCTTTAAACATAGCAGTCCTGACCACAGCTGCAGGGTAGCACATTGTTCATGCAGACTTTTGTCCTTCTAAAGGCGCTGGGACTCCCAGGCAGAGGAATATGAGCATAGCAGTGAGTGAAAGCTGCTTCAGTCTGACCTTCACTTTGTTCCACTTCTTTAGAAGGGGGGGAAATTGTTCTTTGTGGATATAAACCTGTGGTGAGCAAACTGTAATAATAGAATCATAGAATGGTTTGAGTTGGAAGGGATCTCAAAAATCATCTAGTTCCAAACGCCCTACCATGGGCAGGGACACCTCCCACTGGATCAGGGGCTCCAAGCCCCATCCAACCTGGCCTTGAACACCTCCAGGGATGGAGCAGCCACAACTTCCCTGGGCAACCTGGGCCAGGGCTTCACCACTCTCATCGTGAAGAAATTCTTCCTTACGTCTAGTGTAAATCTACCCCTCTCCAGTTTATCCCCATTGCCTCTCATCCTATCACTACAGTCTTTTGTGAACAGTCCCTCCCCAGCTTTCTTGTAGCCCCTTCAGGTACTGATAGGTCACTATAAGGTCTCCTTGGAGCCTTGTCTTCTCCAGGCTGAACAACCCCAACTCTCTCAGCCTGTCCTCATAAATGCCAGTGGTCACATTTGGTACGATGCCTTCTTTTATCTGTTCTAGATTAGAACATTCTCTTATTGAGGGTCATAAAATAACCCTTCATCCACCTCTATTCACAGTGATGAAAGAACTCTTCGCTGGCTTTGTGGTGCATGTTCAGGACCTCGGGCTGAAGGGTTAATCTTTTCACAAATCTTACTATGTAAACGTGTAAGCCTCTGGGCAATGCATGTGGTGGTTTTTCTTCGTGTTAGCAGAGAATGTGAGAAGCTCTGGAAGACATATGTCTGGGCACAGAGGGGATACTGATCTGTGCATGCATTCCCCATCAAGAGAAGTGTTTTAGGACACTGAGATCACAGTGGTAGCATATACAGCCCAAGTACAATCTTGAAAATCAAGCGCTGGAAAAAATTACTCCTGCTTCCTCAGATCAGTCTCCTATAGGTCAGTTTTGTACATGGAATAAAAGTAATGCACTTGCATAATGAAAAAAAGCAGGAAAGAAACATTTTAAACAGAATTCCAACCTAAACTTTCAAGAGTTGCTATGGTCTTTAAGTACAGTCTCCATCAGATGTTTGCCTTGAATGTTAGTGTGGATGTTGAGGTTCTTCCTATGAGGAAATGTACCCAAAACCTGAGAAGTCCAAAATCACTGGCTTCTCTTGAAAACTAAGACCTCTTCCTGCAGCTGCCTAAAAGATGGAGTGCCAAGAGAAGCCTCTTTTGCATTTTTCATAATGAGGGTGGTGAGGTCCAAAACCAGGTTGCTCAGGAAAGCTGTGGCTGCCCCATCCCTCGAGGTGTTCAAGGCCAGGTGGGACGGGACCTTGGGCAGCCTGATCCAGTGGGAGATGTCCCTGCCCATGGCAGTGGGGGTTGGAACTGGATGATCTTTAAGGTCCCTTCCAACCCAGACCATTCTATGATTATATGATTGTCTTTGTCAAGGCATGAAAGGGTTGGACAGATGAGTTTCTATCCCACAACATGGACAAAGTTTTATGTTAAATGATTTGGACAATGTTCAAGCAGCTGCGTTTGGCATTTTTTCTTCTTCTTAGCAGTATGTGGGGAATATTTTACTGGGATGCCCTATAACAATAACAACCTCTATAGCTAACATGAAGAAGACTCTAGATGAGAGCCCACTGGTGAACATGGTTTTTTGTTAAACTTGTTCCCTACTTTAGACCCAGATATATTCTGTATAGATTCTCAGTTCTTCCACAGGTCTCCCGTACTCTTCCTATTCTCTCCCCCAGATTCCTATCTTGTAATGTGAAGATGACGTTATTTCCTTCCCTACCATCCTTTGTCCTTTTTATTTTAATTGTCTTCCTTTGGGGAATGCATGGTACAGTGCATGAATAATGGATAAGCACAGTTTTCCACCAAGTAAGCCTTGGTGTTGACTGATGGCCTTTGGATAATAACAGCAACAGCTCTCTTGGTAAACATTGCATTGAGTTCTTCTTTAAGGCTACATCCCATCTCTAAGTAAGCTTTTTAACAATAAAGTAAAAACTTCACAAACCTGTGCTGAGAAAAAATTGTCAGTGTTTTCTGAGCTGATGCTTGCTGCAATTTATTCTTTTTACGTAAGGAATCAAAAAATTTCTCCAGCTGTCTAAGGGGCATAAAAGTTCTGTCTTGCTGTAACATAAACTTGTTTCACACATATACTTCCCATTAATCGTGAAGCACCTTTGTGACAAGATGCTGGTTAAATTGTCTGACTCCTTGAAATCATCTTTCTTTGCTATAAACTATTAAAACAGCACATCACTGTGGAGTTAACTAACTGTCCCCTGCTGTGGTAGAAGCAGAGGTAAAGGCTGAATGAGGACAATTTGCCATTGCACTGCCATATGAAGTAGCTGTTTTAGACATTGAAGATGGGTTAAGTGCTGCCAACATGCAAAACCCCAAACAAAACCTGAACAGAATAATTTGAAACAACCTTAAAAAAACCTCCTTCTTTACTGCTCTGGGTCTCCATATGTTATTTAGTTATTAATACCCATATCACAGCTGTATCCTCACAGGAGGGAACTGAAAATGTGCTGTTAATGGTCATTAGAGTAAGGAAAGTCTGAAATATTTAAAGGAAGCGTGGTCTACAAACAGGGTTTGAACTTAGGAATTTCTACATCTGGGTGATAAAAGATGAGAAGGATCCACACAGCAATGAGGACTCAGCTCCCAGCTTATCTTTTTTTGGAGACAAAGGTATGTAACAATATGAATGGGTCTTTAATTTTTTTTTTTTTCCTGGCTGTTGAGAGATTTGAAGCCTGTGCCTCTCCATAGAAAGATATCCCATGATCTCGTATCCCACACAACGCCCACTGGAACTGGCCAATTTAACAGAAATGCTTTCTGATGCCACGCTTTGCAGCCAAGCCTGTGGGTGTCCTGCTGGGAGCAGGTTTGCTTCTGCTTTCCGTGGGACAGATCAGGCAGAACGCTGGGCGTGCTCAGCCTTACTCCTCTGTTTCTCATTAAATCCACTGAACCACATTACCACAGTGTCATTTAAAGGAGGTTTGCCATGATTTCCAGACTAAAGATATGGCAATTCCATCTTTTACAGTTTGTCTAGAGCTTCAATTTTATCGGGGAATTTTGGCTTGCAGTATCTTCCTGATGAACTGAGGGGCTGATGAGATCCAGCCACAGGGCATCCTGGTCTTCTCCTTGCTTATGCAATTTGGACAGGGGCTCGGGGAAAGCTGGGGAGGGGCTTTTGATCAGGGAGGGCAGGGATACGATGAGGGGGAATGGTTTGAAGCTGAAAGAGGGGTGATGGAGATGAGATCTTAGGAAGAAATGTTTTCCTGTGAGGGTGGGGAGGCTCTGGCCCAGGTTGCCCAGAGAAGCTGTGGCTGCTCCATCCCTGGAGGTGTTCAAAGCCAGGTTGGATGGGGCTTGGAGCAACGTGATCACTGGAGGTGTCCCTGCCCATGGCAGGTGGTTGGAACTAGATGGGCTTTTTGAGGTCCTTTCCATCCCAAACCTTTCTGTGATTCTCTGTTCTAAAGCACACGTGAGCCTTGCAAGGGGTGTGGAGACCGCAGGCCAACGAGTGAAAGGTTTTGCTTTCTCCCTCCCTGCCTGACTCACAGTCAGCGTGATGGACACTTAAAGTTAAGGAGTCACCTGGGGAAGGTCAGAAGTTAATTCAGTCTCCATGGTTTATTCATCCATGCTTTAGGTCTTGGCTGAGGCTGCTCACTGGAGTGCCAGCGAGTGTCAGGCATGGGACTGGTTAGGGAATTTTGCTGATGCCTGCTGACCCATTTCACAGGGCTTTTCACGCTGGGAAGCGAGGTCTGCAGCGCTCGCTTCTTTGGGGATGTTACTTTGATCCATGATTATGCACTTCACTTCCTCACAGCTCAAGTAACGTGTCAGAGTAAGGCTTGATACCAGTCAGGTCTTTAAAATAGATTATTCTGTTCTGCTGGATTTAATTATACATATATATTTCAAACGCAAATACATGTATATATGGTTAAACTTGTATTTTGTCATTTCCTGCAGCTGAAATTTATTGTGGATTGAAATATACAGGTTTATCTGCCTGACCTTTTGCTAATTATTAGATTGAGATAAGTGTGTACGTAAGTGACAAATTGCCTTTAATGACATTTAATCTGCACACTGACATTAATGGCAGGTTTAGCAGCCTGGTTATAGTCTTTGTTGCTGAGAGACGAAAAGAGCAAGGACTTTTATCTTAATTTGACCTTATTCAAAAGGTGTTTGTAGTAGTAGTCAATTTCTGATTAACTTAATGACCTGTTTTACATAGAAAGCAGTCAAACATTGATATATGAAAGGGCCTCGAGGTGATAGATTACAGAGGCAGCAGCACCGTTGCCAGATTCTTATTCTTAAGGTGTGGGGGAGAAGACAAGCAGCCCTGATCTCTTTTTGCTGGTACAAGCAGGGTAGGTGCCAGATCCACAACACGGAGCTGGTAAAGCATCGCTTGAACGCTGGTGGGAGCAAGGAGTCAGTCTGCATAATGATTTTCTGTACAGTGCAGACTTCTGAAACACAGATATACATGATTGTACATATGTGTTGCAAGATAGGTGGGCATCTCAGGAGTGTCCATGGCAAAGTGGGGTTTGTTGCCTTTGGTGGAAGCTGAGAGAAGGCCATGCTGGGCAGCCTAGGGGTTTGTTGTTGCTGCCACATTATCAGGAACCAGGGAGGGTTTCCTTGTTAGAATCCCCAGGAAATAATGAACGTAGTGAAAGTGTCTCCATTGGGGATGATGGCACTGAGCTGCATCCATCTAGGTATTAGGCTGCACCATATTGAGGTCAGCCACCCCCTATTTCTATGACAACAGAGTCTACAGATCCTTACGGGTAAGCAGGAGAGAAAGCCCAAGGTGGAAAACTGAAGTCCTTCTCTCTCATTGTCCTGTGATATATTTACAGAATGATTTAAGAGAAGCTTCAGAGACGAGAGCAGAGGTTATAAACTGCTTTTAGTAAAAGTAAACACCTAAGCAAATCATTCAAGAAGCCATTAAATGGTTAGACAGCTCCTATAAATACAGTTCATAATGCACTTAGGAATGCTCCACCACCCACCAGCACCAGTGGGCTTTCCTGCTACAGCTCTTGAAAGTTTCATTTTTAATGATAAAAATTGTTCCGCTCACATCACTGAAAAAAAATGTGAAGATGTAGTTCAGCAGATAGCTTCAAGGGTAATGATGTACCTTAAGCTTGTAAAACAACTGATTAATTTATAGTTTAATGCTGTTTTCTCATGCAACGGAAATGCCTTAAAACGAAACCAAACAGGGTGGCAAATTGACATAAATGTTTAGTGAATTGAGATCAACACTTATTACATCAAATTACAATGAAACAGCAAACAGAATGCCTTGGCATATCGTTGTAGAGTTTCAGCTGCTGCCTGGCTTGGCAGGAAGGTGCTGTGAAGGCATCAGTCACTGGGCTGTTACAGAGCTGTAAAAGCACCAGAGGATTCAAAATAGTTTTCCCCAGCTCAAAAAATGTTTCAGGTGCTTTGGGTTTCAGTTGATTTCATAGTCTGCAGTTTGTCAAATAGGTCTGTTAGCCACATCCAGCTGGGGAAGCTCCTTTCTGCCCTTCAGCTGATTGAATACTATTAATAAAGCAGTTATTATTTAAGAAAAACAACCAAAGACAGAGACTGTATGTGCTGACTGTCAGTGCAGAAAGCTGAGTGGCAGCTGCTCTGCCAAGGGATGGGAGACTAAAAGGTGATATTTGTTGCTCCTGTTTCCCTTCCATCTTCCTCAGTGACTGTATCGTTCTGGACCTATTTCCTCTCCATCTCCTTTCCTCTTTTCCATGGATTCTTCAGGGCTCACAACAGAGTTCATGAATTTGCTGCACCCCAGCTTTTCCCAGAGATGCAAGTTCTGTGATAATTCCTTGTGTTCCACTGTGACTAGGTGAACTTGGCTCTACTAGTTAAAAACGTTTGGAGACGTGAAGAAAGTCAAGTAGCTGTGTTGGGAAAGGAGACCAAGCAAGAACTCAGCTATGGTAGAAAACCACCACCCAAATGGATGAAGACTCTTATATGTGTCTTGTGTGCTAAAAGTTCTTCTATGTCTGTACCTTTTACAAAAGAAAGATATTTTATGTTGGTGCTGCTCCATCTAATTTCTGTTCTCTGTCTCTACAAAGGTGAATTTGAATAGGCTGCATCCTGGGTTGATGCATTATTATCCAAGTACAATTTTCATTGTTGTGATGCTGAGTTGGGATGTTGACCCTTATGAGAGCAGAGATGGTGCGTCATTGCCAGCACTGGTGCGATTGTAATTGTATTTCCTTTTGAGTTCTCCCATTTCTCCTGGGTTGCTGTCTGGTCTGATCAGAGACTGGAATGCCAAAAGAGACCACTTGGAGATGTTTGACTGAGCTTCTGTACAACTCAGGCAGCAGGAGTTGGTGTAATTAATTCCTGATGGAGCATATCTTTAAAATAAATAAATCTGGTCTTCACTTTAAAATTGCCAGTAATTGAGAATCCACTGCAGTCCTTGGGAAGTTGTTCTAGTGGTTAATTACCCTCACAGTTAAAAATTAGCATCCTATTTATAGCCTGATTTTTTTTCTTGCTTCTGCTTGCAGCCACTGAATTTTATTACGCCCTTCTCTGTGAAACAAGAGAGCCCACTGTTCAAATATTGTTTAATGTTTTCCGTCATTTCCATTTTTCTTTTTGCTTCCATATACATGGAACAGTGTTGCATTAATATTTTTTTTTTCTGAGGTTGGAGTACATTTGAAATGTCTTTTAAGATTCTAGTGTGAAAATTGCTACAATACACAAAATTCTAAAAGATCCATTAATTATCCCTGTTTTCCCAGTGTGAGCTTTTGTACCTCCCAGCAGCAAACACTCCACAGGGCTTCTTGCATCCTTTTGTCTTCTATTAATATTGATACTATTTTTCTAGGACCAACACCTGACAACTCTGTGGGGGAATTAAAACTCCCCCACTGATACTGAAGGGTTGAATGGCTGTCGTTGTGCACCCAGGGGAGTCACAGCTTTATCCCGTGGTGAGACTTGCAGGTATCCGCAAAATCAGCTCCGTGGTTGCCCTGCATTTCCTCCTTTTTCTGTAGAAGCAGTCACAAAAAAACATTAGCTGTTGTACAGCAGCAGCGATTGAGAAGGAAAACAGTGGTGCTCATCACTAGCTATTTTATGTTCTCCTGATGCTGTTTGATGACTTTTTGTTTGTTCCTGCTACTATTGTCACTTTGGCCTTTTGAAGTACATTTAGTTGTTGCAATCTTCCTGATAAAACTGTGGAAGAGAGGAATCACGATACGTGACAGAATATTCGCATTTTAAAGGTACTTGTTAGAATTTTCTTGGCATTGACAATGGAATCATTGCTGTAGTCAGCAATTAAAAACACAAGGTCCAGTTGATACACACCAATGTAGTTGCCAAGGCTTGGCTTTTGCTCTTTGCATTCTGATATGATGTTTGTTTTATTGACAAGAGGGGGATTTGCAGCCTGGCCATGCAGCAAGGCGTTGGTTTTCTTTGCAGCCACCAGGTGTTATCTTTGCATCCACAGACCATAGAATAGTAGAATGTTTTGGGTTGGAAGAGCCCTTAAAGATCATCTAGTTCCAACTTCCCTGCTATGGGCAGGGACACCTCTCACTGCATCAGGGGCTCCAAGCCCCATCCAACTTGACCTTGAACCCCTCCAGGGATGGGGCAGCCACCCCTGCTCTGGGCAACCTGGGCCAGGGCCTCCCCACCCTCACAGGAAAACATTTCATCCTAAGAACTCATCTCAATCTCCCCTCTTTCAGCTTAAAACCGCTCCCCCTCGTCCTATCCCTGACAAAGAGCTCTCCCCAGCTTTCCTGTGGGCTGCAGACCACGCTGTAGAGCCGACTAAAGCAGCTGGTGCTGTGGTCCTGGTGCCCACACAGCTATGAGGAGGTTTCTTTGCCCTGTCTCTAGGCTGGGCCCCTGGTCAAAATCAACTTTAGGTGAGCACTGTCTGATACGTGCTTGAAATTCCTGCTTAAGGATTGTACAGGTGTCCATGAAAACCACAAAAACCTGCCGGCAGACAATAGACGGAACCAGTCTGGTGTGAATAATTTCTAAAGTTCCTGTGTCTTTTTTCCTCAGTTTGCCTTCATTTCCCCACCCCTGAGATAAAAATACCAACCTTCCTTTTCTTTTTGACTTTCTTATCTGTGCTAACACAAAGCTGTTCAGGGATGCTTTTGTGCCATATGTCTTCACAGTGGCAAGCAGAGGGAGGCTGTCAGTCTCAGCTGGGGGCCTGTATTACTACTCATTCTGTAGTAGTACAAATAGTGGATAATACAATAATAATGCAGAAAAGAAAGTAAATACTCTTTATATGGAATAATTGAATATCGCTGTGACATTGAACAATGACTCTTAAAAGGATGGGGGGGAAGTCATGCTTTTTTCTCCCTTAATTGCAGTTGAACTGAAATTACTATATTTAGTTATTTCTAAAGCTCCATTGTATTTTTCTGCTTCTGAAAGAACACAATGATTTGGATATGCATGCGTTTTCCTCTCCAGATGTCCTATTGCATCTTGAATGTAGTTTTAAATCTTCATATCTGTGATAATGGAAGCTTGGTTTTCTTCGTCGGCAGCATGAAAGAAGGCCAATTATGCAGGTCAATATTAAAGAAATATTATAAATGGTCTCAGTAGGCTTAGAATAGCTCTGTCCCACTCCTGCCAGTGCTTTTTATGTGGATAACTGTCTTCGCTTCCTTGCCTTTGTGTTTTATTTGAATTAATGAGTAACCTAGATATTTTCAAATCCCTGTAATACAGTCCTTTCTCTAAAAGACTGGAGTTCTTGTCCTGTAGGATTGAATTCCTTGTTAAATTTGCAACAGAAGTGCTTTATTCACCCTCATGGGGAAGTAGGTGGTTCTGTGTTAAAATGAGAATATGTTTGGGTTGGAAGGGACCTTAAAGATCACCCAGTTCCAATCCCTCTGCCATGGGCAGGGACACTTCCCACTGGATCAGGGGCTCCAAGCCCCATCCAACCTGGCCTTGAACCCCTCCAGGGATGGGGCAGCCACCCCTGCTCTGGGCAACCTGGGCCAGGGCCTCCCGACTCTCATCGTGAAGAAATTCTTCCTTATGTCTAGTCTATGTTTAAATGTGCTGGGTGGTGGGTGGCTTGAGGGTTCATATTGCCCGTGCATGCCAGAAATGCAAGGCGCCCTGCGTGGAATCACTCTGCAGCATCCCCTGCCTTGTCTACACTGGAAAAAATCCATTGATTCTTGGTGTTCGGACATACGCTTATGGCTGGTGGGCACAGCACAGGCTCAAATTCACTCTCCTTAAAAGAGAGCTGTTGTTCTCGCTGGCAAACAGGGTGCTTAGGCTTCTCCTTCTCTGCATCCCTCCCCCACTGAACATCTCCCTACCCGCGCTTCCCTGTCTGTGAAGTGCCTGTGATATTTTTCTACTTCAAAGAAGCATAACACAATGTAATGGTGGCAATATAGGTTGAGAGCCTTGCTTACCACTTTGTCTCTCACTAAAGCTGAGGAGTTTAATAAGCTGGAAGGCATGTTTTTGTCTTGCCAGCCTCTCTCTTCTGATAGCAAACTATATTCATATCAAAGAGTAGCTAATGCTAAGGGTTATATACATGAGAGCACCCTTCAGAGGAGGCGTGCAGAGATGATAACAAAAGTAGTTTGACACAAAGCTCCCTGAAAAGGGGAAACTCCTCTACACACATCTTCGCTCTTATGTGCGTTTCAATTTACACTACATCAAATTGGATTAGAGTCTGTTAATTCAATTAATGACTACATAGAAAGTTTGCCTTCACTCATAGTGAAAACAGGAGGGCAGCTCCTAATAGCCTATGGATTTAATGACTGCAACTTTGAAGAGTGTTAAGCTAAAGTGAAGTTCAGAATGGCTTGTTAACTGGGTTTATTAGCTGTTGACCTTCCCTTTCAGCATAATAGTAGCAGCCAGAATGAAGAAAGCACTAACGTCCTCATTAGCATTTATCTAAAGATAGTCTGCTGCCCATTCCACAGTAAATTAGCTCAATCAGCCTTAAAGAGCCTGAGAAACGTTTGCTCACTTACCTCTAACACTCTTTCTTGCTCTCTCCCTTTTTTTATTTTTTAGTGTTAAGTGAGTTCACATTGTCAGGTTTATTGAGAATGAACCCTCAGGACAGTTGCATTTAAAGCAAGTGTTTCTACACCCTTAGACAATTAGAGACCTTCTCCTGTGAGACAAAGTCATGGGAGTGGAATTGCAGCTGTCAGGGATGTCCTTGGTTTTGCCTTTTGCAGAGATTACTGCTGTTGTGCTGGTTTTCCAATAGGGCGACACAAAGCTTTCCTTAAAGGCAGAGGAGCTGGTTCTCAGCAGAACATTCTCCTTTATATGTGTGAAAACTCAGTTGTGGTTTGGTGCCCAGTGGCTTGGGAAAGTTGACAAGCAGCTTTGACCCTTGCTAGTACCAAAATGCATGTTAGTACTTGGGAAGTCAGCATGCTTGGCTCAGAGACGACTGTGAGTTATGAAATGCACTGGGTTGACTGAGTTACAGACAAAAAGCTTTTGGAATCCGCTATCCCCGCGATGCTGACCAGCAGCATGTGTCTGTCACGGCTTAAAGAGGAGTCTGAGAGGCAAAGAGGTTGGAAGGCGTCAAACCTTGTTTCTATTTGCCCATTCCAGACAAGTAAGGATTTGCGCCTTTAGTGTGTAGCAGGTTTTGTTCAGTGTAAATAATTTATTTAAAATTGATGGTGATCTTATCATAGAATCATAGAATCACCAGTTTGGAAGAGACCCATCGGATCATCGAGTCCAGCTGTTCCTATCAAATACCCCATGCCCCTCAGCACCTTATCCACCCATCCCTTAAACACCTCCATGGAAGGTGACCTTCTGTATATCAGTGGCTGCAGTGGCTCAGGGTCCCCATGTCCTGCCCACAAACCTGGTGTTCCAGCCCCAGAATATTTTGGTTATTCAGGTGTTGATTATTCATACTGGGTCAGCTAGACATGAGATGTCATCTAGAGGGACCTGGACAGGCTGGAGAAGTGGAACTGTGGGAACCTCATGAGGTTCAACGAGGCCAAGTGCAAGGTCCTGCACCTGGGTCGGGGCAATCCCCAATTTCAGTACAGGGTGGGGGATGACGTGATTGAGAGCTGCCCTGCGGAGGAGGACTTGGGGTTGCTGATTGCTGAGAAGCTCGACGTGAGCCAGCAATGTGCGCTTGTAGCCCAGAAGGCCAACCAAGGCCAACCATCAAAAGAAGCATAACCAGCAGGGTGAGGGAAGGGATTCCTCTCTTGTGAGACCTTACCTGGAGTCCTGTGTCCAGTTCTGGAATCATCAGCTTAAGAAGGAGATGGAACTGTTGGAATGGGTCCAGATGAGGGCTACAACGATGATCAGAGGGCTGGAGCACCTCCCATATGAGCTTTGAGCCCCTGTTCCAGCGGGAGGTGTCCCTGTCCATGGCAGGGGGTTTGAACTAGATGATATTTAAGGGCTCTTCCAACCCAAAACATTTTATGATTCTGTGGTCTGTAGATGCAAAGATAACACCTGATGGCTGCAAAGAAAACCAATGGAGGGCCAGGCAGCAGCGGCTGCAAATCCCCCTCTTGTCAATAAAATATATACAAGGTAGGAAGACTCAGAACTTGGGTTTATTTATGAAATTTCCATAGGAACTTTTTTTTCAAGTCTTTTTATTAAATTTCCATTTACTCTGAACAGGCATCTGCTTCCCATGCATCCTATCTTTAGTTTTTCTAAACCTGTAACTGTTCGGGATCTTACATCTGATGCACTATTTTACTTGCGGTTAATAATCAGAAGCCAAAAGTCTGACAGTCTCAACGTGAATGGATAAATGTACACTCAGGCTCTAAAATTTAAGAACTTCATCTTTGTAAGTGCCAGTCCACATCTAGCAAAGTGCTTAGGCATGTATTTAATATTAAGCCTGTGGCAGTACTGTTAACTTCAACAAAACTCTGTATATAAAATTAAACTTGTCCTGAAGGATCGTGTTGAGGAATACGTGGCATCTTGCAAGATAAAGCCATAAAAGTAGCCCGGTTTATTAAGGCTTCTCAGCTTCTTCAGCTGTCATTGGTTTTAAGAGGATTTCGCTATATAGTGATCTTCTTTGCTTCTGGAGAATCTACTGTGTTGGTGGCTGCTGTGCAGGTATTTCAATTGTGCTTGTGGGACCTACGTTTACTTCAGGGAAAGTTTCTTTACATAAAATGGGGGGGGGAATTTTCATTTAATTATAATGTTGAGGAGTTTTCATCCCTAAGAGTAGAATCAAGTTGGTTTTTGGTTTTTTTTTTAATTTGTGAGTATGCAGAGTATGCGATCTGGTGACAGTTGTGAAAATTGTAACCCAAGAGGTGTGGGGTTTGTTTGGTTTGTGGATTGGGTTGTTTTGGGGACTTGTTTTACCTATAATAACCTTTTGGGTTATAAGTCAGAGTCATTAAATAAAAGTTGCAGTGATGGTGAGGAGGGAAACAAATGCAGTATTGTTCTGTCTTACAAAGTTACTAAAACACCTGAACCCGCAATTATTAAGGATTAAATCCTACTTTTAATAGAGAGAGACATAATACGAAGAGCTCTGGTTTAGCGCTTCTCATAGTGATGGAGCTTCCAGGATGGAGCTGGAGGAGCGGCACAGTCAGGGTGGGGAGGGCTGGACTTGTGCCTGGGGATGGAAAACACCTGCAGCACCACTGATCATCTGGCCTGTAGCTCCACCAAGGCAGCTGCCCTTCCTGACGCCGGGAATTGCTTTTACAAAACTCACCTAACTGCTCTAGACCATCGCTGCCACATCCCAAGCGGTTGGGTACCGCAGCGTTCTATTGTGGCGTACAGAAGGGCTCAGAAAATATGAGGCAGAAGCGAGCAGCCTCTCTTGGTGTGTGTTTTTCAGACTGTACACAGCTTTTTCTCCTCAGATGGAAGGGAAATGATTTTGGAGCTGGGAAAAGCTGGTGGGTAGCACCATCTGCAGGCTGCTAACCAGGATGGGCCTTGCAAGCTGCAGCGCTGGAGCTCTATTCCTGCACTTCCAGGGAAAACAAGGGACAAAAGGCACCTGGAAGAAATGCCAAATCAGGCATGGCTGTGCCAGGGCAAGCAGTCGGTTGTTTAGGGTTTTCAGTGGGTGCTTTCGCATCCCGAGGCAGCACCGTGCAAGGAGTTGGAGGGATGCACCGGGGCTGGTGGCACTTCCCAGGGCTACAGGTGGGCGTGTGGTGATGTCCTGCTGTGCTGGGGCTTTGATGCTTGAAGCTGGAGGTCAGAATAGTGCCTGGAATATGTCCTTAAGCCTCAGACCTGTCCCTCTTCCCTGAGCTGGCATCTCCCTTTGCTGTCCCAAACAGCTGAATTAGCTCTAAGCTGTGCTTTACCTAAGATGTTTTCTCTCTGTGCACTCAAGTTTAAACATTGCTTTTCTGTGCTCTCTTAAGCAAGCATCCTCTGAAGTATCTCATTGTATGCTGGAGTAAAAGACAACGTTCCCGTTAGGAAGACGAAGTTGTGCTGTTGTCTCCGTCCCCGCTTTGCTCCAGTGGGACTGGTGGCATCCCCAGGTACGGGCAGGGCTGTGGGACCCTGGCAGCTCGGTGCTTTCAGGCTCCACCACATCATTGCGCAGGGTCACGGGTGGCTCCCAAACGCCACGGCCACATGGGGAACGTGCGTGCAAACACTAGAGACGGCACAACGGGAGCCGATAACCCACGAGTTAAGCGTTGGCCCTTGCTCTGTGGGCAGCCCTGCCAGCTGTACGGCCGCCTGGAGCTCCGTGCCACATCCAGCTCTCGCTGCTGCCCTGGTGTCTCCCTTGCAGGGTTTGAGGTTTCTCCGGCTTTTTGCAGCAGATGGCACTCTTTAGTTCTGTTTCAAGCCCTCTCTTTCTGGAATTTTCTCTGGGAGAATCTGTTTTAAACAAGCCTCACCGATTTCCCAGCCCTATTCTCCATGAAGCTTCATCAAAGCTTGTAAAAGGCCATTGACTCAGGGAGGGAGCCAGCGGTGGCACATGGGTCCTGCGAGGCCATGGTGAGCCCAAGTGATGGGCTGATAACGCTGCTGCACAAATTCAACTGGGTTTTTCCTTCTGCTCCCATTTCAGCAGCACTGGCCTCTCCAGGAAACCCACTTGAAACCCAGTTCCTTCAGTATATTTCTGGTTTCTGTAATCCACATCACAGAAAGTGAACCCTTCCATGTTCTTGACCACCTCTGTTCTATTAATCCTGTCCCACTTTGTGTATTGGAGCCCTATTGCAGTATTTCAATCTGGGATAATTAAAATTAAATTAAATTATTACAGTATTACCTGGGATAATTAAAAATTAACAATGAAAACAGCATCACTACCAGTTTCATAGCCTTCCTGTACCAAAGAGGGGAGAAAAATAGATACTACAAGCTAAACGAGCCATCACAAAAGGCTGCGGTAGTGATTGTGTTGTATCTGCATGCATCAGGCTTATATTTAAACCAGATTCACTGCAAAAGAACCACAGGATGACGTGGATCTTGTCATGCGAACTGGCAGTGACTCTCGATGCGCGTTGCTGTTGCGTGTCCCTAGAATATATGACCATAATGGTAGGACAGATTGCACAAAGGACTCGCTTCTGCAGCCGTCCTGGTGATTGGGCCAGGCAGGATGAGGGGAATGGTAATGTGTGTCAATAAGGTACTTAGCTGAAGTGGCTGCTGAGCGGAGCAACGTGAAAGGATGGCAGAGGGCCTGAAGTTGTTCTCCCATTAGCTTTCTATGCCGAGCTGTTGTCTTCTGACCTTTGTACCAAAGCCAGTTTTGTCACAGACCTGAATAAACTGTTGTGTGGAGAGCAGGTGTCAACCCTGTGACTGGGAGAAGTTGTGCTCCATCCTTCATGATGTGCTGAACTATGGCACATCAGGTGTCACTGTATGTAATTCTGCCCTGTGTTTTGTTTCAGGGATCACTACTGCCAGGGATTGAAATGTTGCATTAAATACTAGGTAAATATGACTTTGAAGTCATTTACTGAGGTTATTTTTCAGGGAAGTTTTCCAAACCTTATTTTATGTGTCTGCCTATAGGAAGAAGAGTTTAATTTAATTGTTTTGGATTATTTATTTGTATACTTGGCTTTTATTATTGTCCCCTCTTAAATGAGATGTTCAGTTGGCTTTTACTAATTATAACATGGTTGCTCTTCGGAGCAGAAACTGCTGTCCGTGGAAGTACACTACAAGATGTCTCTTCTCCATAAATCAGTCCCAGGACTTTATTAGACTGTTTATGTAACCTTAGTTTATGAGCTATAATTCTTTGCTGTGTTGCCTAGAGTAATTCCCAAAGAGGATGTTTGTTCTTCTTGCTTGTAAATTCTTTAATGCAGGCTTTTCTTATGACATCTTTGCTCTCCTTCGTTTCCTTTATCCGCTTTTTTTGGGTAACACTAGGTAGCATTATAAACTCCTAGTCAGTAAAATCTAACTTGTATTATTTCTCACTCATCATGAGATATAATTGCCTTGAAAATGGGAAGGAGTAGCCTTTTAGTTAAACTTATTGCATGGATTTTCTTTGTAATGCACATGATGAAACTTCCAAGGTATCTAATCAAACAAACCTTGGTGCTGTTCTTGCACAGAAGGTGTCCTCCGCTTTGGATTCCTTTACGTGGGCCAACGTTCTTTTGGTCAGATCACGTCTAGATAAGATAGCTACTAATAATTAAACAAAATACAAATCCGATCATTTCACGAGGCACAATAAGTGAGCAGTGTAGCACAGGTTTTCCATATGAGGTCTTGCGAAAGCAATACATCTGCATGTAACTTTTGAAGTCAACAGGACATTTTCAAGGCTTTAGCTGAAGCGTGTTCCATCTGTTTATAAAACCAGAGCCTCAAACATCTGATAAAAATCAGCTGTACTTATTTTCTGCAATCATTGCATGGCCATATGCAGAGTTCTTTGACATAAATCTACAGAGCTGTAATGGAAGTGACTAAATTGGTGGCTGGGGGGGAATGCAAGCCTGTCCCCTTCTGCCTGTGCCCTGTGGACACACTGGGTAAAATAGTTTTACATCTTTTTAATCTCTGGCCTGCTGCTGAAGCCCCCTTTAAGGCAGCAGGGTGATGTGGCTCCAATATTGGCCCTTGCCCCCACATCACTGGGCCAAGGCACTGCCAGCATCCATCCCAACAAGATACCTCTTTCTGCTGAGTTATCAGCTCAACCTGGGGTGAACACTGTTTTGGTTTTTTTTTTTTCTTCTTCCTCAGTAGTTATCTGAATTTGCTAAACCACCAACATTTCTACTGTAGTATAAGTCCTTTATGGAGTTCAATTAGGATATTTTTTTCCTATACAAAAGAAATTAATTAGCATTGTGATTTCTTTGGCATTACAGAGTAGCACATGGGTGCTATCTCAGTGCCGCTCTGCTAAACCACCTCTCCCCCACATATGACCGAATTATTTAATGTTAATTTTCTTACTGTGGCTGCATCTACCTTCAGTTGCTTTCCCTGATCTACCTCTTCCTTCTCCTTTCTTAACTTCCTCCATCCTTTCCCGTGGTTTTTTATAGGTAGGCACCTCTGTGAGACCCAACAAATTCCCATTGTGATGCCTTTCCATCCACACTTTGTGCTACAATTTGCTTTTGTTCCCCTTTTAATTTGTTTCCATGACTAATTTGACCAAGTTTCATCAAGTAGATGAAGCCGGAGTGGAGAACAGTACTTGTCTGTTTGAGATTGTTGTCCTGAGGCTGAGCCAGAGCCTGTTGTGGAGAAGTGGCAGTCCTTCAGAGAACCATTATGGCTTACAGGAATCTGTAACATATTTCAGGCCAGCCTGCTTTCTCTCTTTTCTCTCCCCCCACCTCTGTAAACATATGAAAGAAACATGAGAGAGCATTTAACCACAGAAGACAAATCATGGTCAGAATAAATATACTGTTTGCTAGCAAACTTAAAAATGCGCTTGTGGATTCTAATAGCTGTAGGCAAGAGTTGGATATTTATTGCAACCGAGGCTTACTGTGGTTTATTATGTTTATAAAACAGTTTAATACTACTTTTCTTTTAAAATGAGTTTTTAATTTAGAATAATTTTTTAGGATTTGTTTCCCGGGTACAGATGGCTGAGCGCTGCGGGGGTGCGGGGTGAGAGGGAGAAATGTGCTTGTGGGTGTGTTTTAAAAGCGCTCCCAGATGGAGTGTATTGAATGAAATTTAAACCATTGCCCTGTGAACTACAAGTGTGATAAATATAATCAGTCAATCCACAAAACTGCGGTGGAGGTGGGGAAGCGGGTTGATGGGCACGTGCTGGGCTGGGAGGTGGGTTGGCCAGTGTGGCCAATGTCATGGCATCGCAGCATCTCCATCGTGGACTTCTCTCATGGTACCTGAACCACAACAGCATCCCTCCCCTCGTCTGTAACCCATTCCAGTCCCTCAAAGCCTCCAAGTGCAATATTCACATGGAAGGGCGGAAAAAAAGGGAGGCTTCATGCCAAAAAGGAGGCCTGGCTGCTGGAAGTTCAGAGCTCTTGGAGCATTTTTCATTTACTCAGTCTTAATTACTTTTGAAGTGTAAGATTTTACAGATATCACTGTTCTCTTCCAGAGTTTAGTGTAGTCTGGTATTTTAAACCCCATAGATTTCCTTAGAAGGGTTTGTTTGTACAGTTCCTTTCCATGTTTAAGACACATAAGCCCCATTGAATAAACTGTGCACAGATTTTTTGGACAATACGACAGAACAGGTGAAGGAAATGGAGCGAATTTTAATTGCTTCAAAGTTCTGAGATCTTCCAGGCTCTGGGAAACAATTTTCAGCTAAAAATGATCTATGAACCTCGAGCTATAGTGTGGGAAAGTATGCCTGTGTCCTGACTTACAAATGAATGGTGTGATGTTCCCCTTCCTTAAACTATAGGAGATCCTGTAAGATGGACCTTAGTGTCTCTTCTTTCATTACAGGCACGTAGCAAACCAGCCTCCTTCCTGCCAGCTTCCATCAAAAATAAAGTCATCTCTGCCCTGGCTGGGATAAATGTCTGGCCAGCTCATTTTACAAAAGGGTGTTGTGTGAGTAGCACTTATTAGAAAGGTGACAGTTTGTTTTTTCCTGGCCAATACAAGTTTAAGCCATCTCCACACTTGCAAAATTTGGCACGTTTTCACCTGCGTTCTCCTTCCACCGCGCTTTCATCATGCCTAATGCCTACATATATAAAATGCCCAGCTAGGCTTCCAGACTTTTGCACTGCCGTTTGGCTTAGATACGCTTCAAGCAAGCCTTGCTGGTGCTCACTTGCACGGTGTCAGTGCGGACAGAATTTCCTGGCACGGTCGCTGCCGTCGTACAACTGCTCCTGCTGCCCCACCGGCGTCTGCTCTGCTCCCTGCGCTCCCCTGCCCGGCGGGCAGCTTGGCCGGGAGCCGCTTTGCTGAAGGCAAGCACTGCATGTGCACACACCGTGAAGCTCATTTGTGTGCCTCTTTTTCCAGCCACTGCCTTTGTTTTGCTGCTAGCACTCGTGTGTTTTGGGGCAGGCGCACTCGGAGCAGCGTGCCAGCTGGCCGGAGACAAGCGTGCAGGCACCGGTGGGGCTCTGGAGAGCTGGTACCCTGTGCCAAGGAGGCACAGTCATTTAGATCACTTGATACATTTTCAAGAGAGCAACAGAGATGTGAGCCTCACGTTGGGCAACTAATACCTTCAAGAGATGATACGGGGGATGCACAGTGGTGATGCAGCAAGGATATGCAAAAGTCCTGGTTGTGTATTGGTGTTGAAATGGACTTTATCTGATTAGATGGGGTCAAATCCTTGAAAATCTCAGTGGATCAGGGTTGAGGAAGACAGGAGAGCATCTTGTGGTGTACACGTGGGTAGGATAAAAGATAGAATCGTAGAATCACCAGGTTGGAAGAGACCCACCGGATCATCGAGTCCAACCATTCCCATCAATCACTAAACCATGTCCCTCAGCACCTCATCCACCCGTGCCTTAGACAACTCCAGGGAAGGTGACTCAGCTACCTCCCTGGGCAGCCTCTGCCAGTGCCCAATGACTCTTTCTGTGAAAAATTTTTTCCTAATGTCCAGGCTAAACCTCCCCTGGTGGAGCTTGAGGCCATTCCCTCTCATCCTGTCCCCTGTCACTTGGGAGAAGTGCCCAGCTCCCTCCTCTCCACAACCTCCTTTTAGGTAGTTGTAGAGAGCAATGAGGTCTCCCCTCAGCCTTCTCTTCTCCAGGCTAAACACCCCCAGCTCTCTCAGCCGTTCCTCATAAGGCCTGTTCTCCAGCCCCCTCACCAGCTTCGTTGCTCTTCTCTGGACTCGCTCCAGAGCCTCAACATCCTTCTTGTGGTGAGGGGTCCAGAACTGAACACAGGATTCGAGGTGCAGTCTCACCAGTGCCGAGTAAATGTTGCCGTTGATAAATAGAAATGCAAATTCAAAGTCTAGAAGGTAGCTTTCCATGGTTTCATGGGCTCTCATTTGTATTTGTAAAAGAATATGTATCGTATGAGAACGGAGGTGCTCGTATGACAGAGAACATCATCATAGTTGGCGTTCTTGTGCGTAATATTATTAATAACTGATTGCATTGCAGAACTTCATTTTCCTGTGCCAAATGCTATTTTTTAGTAGCTCTCTCAATTACTGCTGTCTACTGACAGTGATGTATCCAATGCCTGGTGCAGCTACCTTACACAGGAGTGAAGTAGGTATTCTTTAATAACATGCAGGTTTGTTTTGTGGAGGAGCAAAGCTTCTATTGTAATCCTTTCGATATTAATGGATTGAAACCTATAAAGACCTATAAGCAAACTTCGTGAAAGAGTTTAGCATATGAAAAATGAGCTTAAGATAGTGGCCATAATTAGAAGAAGCCACTCTTAAAACCTACTAAGAGGTATTAGGTCATACTTAAATTAAAAGCAGAAGTTAGTATAAGTCTGTTCAACAAATGAAATTGTGTAGCAAGGCATGCAATGCAGAACCAGTAAACTTGCTATAACTTAACCGTTTCAGCATGTCTTTGGTTTATCTTGGGCTCTAGACAGTTTACGCACAGCAGCTCTGGATTATTATTAGCATTATTGGTAATTTCTGTTGCAGCATTCCTGGGTGAAACTCAGTTTTGGTGGTGTAAGAAAACTGTCTACGCTTTTCTTATTTCAAATTGTTCACTGCACTTAAACTTGCTTTTGAAAGGAAGTATAAATTCTGGTAACCAGTGGTGAATATTCAAGCAATGAGATTTGTAGCCCCTTAAACAACCAATCTATAGCACTGTATGGCTGCAGAATTTATCCATGAAACTCCAAGATCTAGAGAATTAGCTCTAAACTCTCAACCTGATTCTAATTTGCTTTATGAGTATCAGTTTTTCCCATGTTTAAAATGGGATTGGCTCTTTGGGGAGTGAAGCTTTGATCAAGCAAACACCTGTGTGAGTTACACAGCCGTTCCCCTACTTGGCGTCAAACCATTCACTGTGCTTCTGATAGAAAAGATGCAGCTCCACTTCCCTCCTGTGTCAGATGCAAACAGTAGGATCTCTCATCTGCAAACAGGTAGAGTTCTTGGAAAAGCAGATTTACCATATGGAGAGCAAGAAGTCCATGTGTTTTTGTAGTAACAGATGCCTCAGCCTGCCCCTGCACGTCTTGGGTCGGCCTTTTGTCCTTTCTCATGGGTAACCTGATCTAGTGGGATGTCTCTGCCCATGGCAGGGGGGTTGGAACTAGATGATCTTTAAGGTCCCTTCCAACCCTAATTATTCTATGATTCTGTGTCTTGCCTCTTTGGATACAAAGCCTGGTCCCTTGCACTTTTGCCCTCTCATGTAGCCTTCCTGAATCTGATGTAATATGCTTTTTTTCCTCTTTTACCAAGGTCTCTTGATTTGTCTTCATTTTGTTTTAAACTCTGAAACACTCGTAATGCAATTATAGAGCTAAATAAACACTGTATTATGGTTGGGGATATTGCTTTCAGGAAAAATGGTCCAGTGCACAAATTGATAGTGGAGTATAGTGCACTTAAGAAAGATAGACTGTGCACTTTCTGTATGCTAGAGAAAAGACTGCAGGAGTTTTTAGTTCTTTTTCTTTAAGTTTAGTTTTTTAGTTGTCTATTTTTAGGCTATGAGCAGTATGTAAAATATCAGCATCCACAAAGACGTTATATTTTAAAAAGCACATGTTGTTATCTCTGTCATTGTCCAACCTGCGTCCTGCAGGAAATCCTTGAGAAGCCTAAAGCAATCCCACCTCCTTCTTCTTCTTCTTATTTTTTTTTTAAGGTTACTGATCTGCCTTTTTAGGAAAAAAAAAACCTACAGGTTTCTTGTGATCTCAGTACCAATGAAAATGAATAGCAGGGCTTTTTGTGGGCTGCTTTTTATCCCGTCTATAAAGCGATGTTAGTGACAATAGGGAGGAGATGACGACCAGTTTTCTTTCTCTCACCGTTGTTTCTCTTTCCTAATTTTTTTTTCTTTTATTACCTAGCCACCAGTCTGTCTTTTAATTCTGAGGTCCTAGGAAGCAGTGGCTGTGCTTCCTTGAATGTCTGGAAATGAGACATCACATAGTGAGTGCCACCACAGAGAAACAACAGAAACAAACCCAAACCAGAAAAGGGATCAATTTACATACTGTGTCGTCCAAGTCTACTGTACTCCACTTCCAAGTCATGAGTGACTTTGAAGAAGATATGAGGAGACAGGATAGGTAATAAGAAGGATTGGAAGGCACATGGCTATGTAAGTAGAAGTCCTCCGGGTGGAGTTGTAACTGGGAAGATAATAGATGCAAGATTTCTGCTTCTTCAGGTGTGAATCTGTGCTGCTTGATCAAGGATTGGATGTATTTTTTGAAGTGGTAAGAGGCTCCTAAATCTCCAGTTCCTGGTTGCTTTAGGGATCCATACTGACCTGATGTAGCACTGAAGAACTTGCAGAACAGCAGTGTAAAGTGCTCAAGGTTGTTGCTGAAACTGCCCCCTCTGAAGAAGATGCTCAGTTTGTGTGTACAACCTAAAGGGTATTTCTTATACATGGCTCATGGTGTTCTACCAAGCAAGCAGTTTCTTTCTTTCCTTTTGCAAACAACTCCTGGTTGTTAGCATGCAAGTACAAACTCGATTCTAATGTATTGGCCCCTGAAAAAGACCCAAGAATCCTTGCATGGGTATGGATTAAGCCTTTTCATTTATTCTTCAGATTTCTCTTTCTGAAGTGTCCAGAACTTTGGTCCCAAGATTCCAAGACGGGTGATTCACCCTGCAGCCCCATGAAGTTCTTTGTGGATTAAATGCACAGTGTCCCACAGAAGCTTGTGAGCACATGTCCCCACTAGAAGTTAATGAGACTTTCTTCCAGGTTGCATTGTCCTTCCTAAGAAACGTCACCATTTACATTAGTCCCCATATAGTTTTTGGAAAGGAAGCACTGCAAATTCTTAATTTGCAACAGCAAAAGAACTTGAGGAATCTGAATGGTGGTCGAAAGGAGTCAAAAATTCATTTTGCACACACAGAAAGAGGGAGCTGTCTGCTTGCCTGCTTAGAACCCCAGTGTCTCAGCATTGCTACCCTGCCCAAGGTTAAATAAATCATTGCTTCCTGGTGGTTTTAAATCCTTCATCCTACTTTCATGGTCTCAAAAAAAATAATAATAATAATAAAAATTAAAGCCTGGATACTTGCAGGCTGTCTTATGTCTTCACTCTCTTCCGTGCTGGCAACCCTGGGAATCAGTTGGTTGTGTCTCTTTGCCCATTGTAGGTAAAGGCACATCAGCTGACTGCTCGAACACATTACTCAAGCGTTTATGTTGTTTGCACTGCAGTGGTCCAAGGATATAATGAGGCAAGGGTTGTAAGGAGAGATAATATCTTGTGCTAGAATAATTCAAAGCTGTTTTTTATTATGACTCTTTTCACTTGTGCTTCCGCCTCGTACAGAGGGTTGTCAGCGAAGGCCGAGCACCGTAGCTGAAGAATTGCTGCCTTTCACCTCTGTCAGTCTTACCTTGAATAAAGAACAGACCTTGAAGCTCCAGCATCCAGGATAAATCTGGGTGGTTACTGAAGCTAAATGCGTGTGAGTGTTCATAATGTGATCTTCTTACCAATGTTTGGGGGGGTTTTTTTGAGTAGATTCCACGATAACTTATAATGGGTAAGAGAAAACCACTTTAGTAGAAATGCACGTTCTAATCATTAACTTGTGTAGCGAAGCAGAGTTTACTAGAAGAATTAGATTTACTTTCACATCTTATTCTTTCTCTCTTCCATTTTCTGTCAGAATTCACTATATTCACCCTTCCTGTGGCTTTATTATCTTGCTGCCAAAATTAAAATCATACTGATGATAACTGATTTTCTGGTGGTTGCGATGACAGATCTGTGATGTTTAGAGGTTTGCATTCTTGCCCTCCCTCCGAGTTCCCTCTCCCCTAAGGGGCGTCCGTGCCAAAGAACAAGCTCTTTGCCTACGGCACTCATCGTTGAATCTGCAGATCAACCAGTTAATATTCAAAACATTTTCTATTTAAATTAAAAACTTACTTCTTCTTAATATGCTTCTTCCCCACAAAAATCTCAGGCTCAGCCTCTTACGGAAAATGATCTCTGCTGTAAGAAACTAATCAGATGCAGGAATTTACTTAATAGAGAAATTTTTGAAATAGATCTCTCCATTAATAAAAACACAGAGCCTCAAGACACTTCTGTGCTTTTTGAAGTCTTAGCAGAAGGTATCAATAGACATCTTCTGTGGTAAGGATTTAGCCTAAATTTATTGAAATCCATCTATTAGGCCCAGGTCTGTTGACTTCTGGGGGCAGCTGGTGCCCTGTATTATTGATGTCTCTTTGAAAAGCTCATATAGAGTCTCAGTTTTACAAAACAGGATTTTATTCTGGCAGCTGTCCCATGTTTATGCTGCTCATATGCCGTGTATTTATATATTATACTAGATAACTTGGTAGAAATCCTGTCCACTGAATTGCTAGGTTAAGGCAGCATCACTGTGTAAAGGTATTTCCTTCCTGCATGCGTTTAGGTAAAACACCAGGCATAGTTTGATGATAGTTCTATATTTTTTCCTTAAAAGGCTTTACAAAGAGACTGCCGATTGCTTGTTGAGCACCGTTTGGTAAACTGGGAGGGAGAATGGAAAATTTCAGCATGTTTAAATTTGTTTTCTTACTGTAGTGTTCAGAGGCAAATTGTGTTTGGTTTGTTTTTCATGCTTCTTTCTAATCCTTCCTCTCGTTCCTGCTCTTCCTCAACTGTCCTGTGCTCAATAGTAGTGAAGGAGGATGCAAAATTGTGAGAATACAGCAGGGTTAAAAAAGTTAACGAGCATACCAAACAGATGAAAAGTCAGCTTCCAGTATGTGTGTTTACAGCTGCCTTTCTTCAGGTGTTGCTTTCCCTTCTAAATGGAAGAGAAAAGGCAGGAGGTGGTGAATTCAGGCAGCTGAGGTGTGCAGTTACACCTGTGTGCTCAACACCCACTGCCCCTTGGCATCCATGAACTCCTGAGGACGTGAATTCCACGTGCTGGAAGTTCCTTTTTCCAAGGCAGAGGAGATCAAATTGCCTTCTCCTCTGGGTAGGTCAAGGGGGAGTCATGGGTTTTGGCTAAAGCGCAGAGCAAAGGGATGCCTATGGGCAGTTAATCTCCTTTACTGTGGATGCAGGTATTTAATACTTGTAAATGCCAGACTGTAAGGGAATTACAGACTGGGAGGGAGAGGAGAGCAGATTAAAGTTATAACATGCTTTAAAGGCCCAATATAGGATTGGCCGTGCTTCAAGGGGCTGGGGAGGTGAGGAAAGCAGAAGGCAGACAAAACAACGTATATTTTGCTTTATTTTCATTACTCCTTTTATAGACTTTTTTCCTTCTTGACCGTGTCCTTTAATGAAAGAGGGTTTTTCATCAGGAATTTCTCCACGCCTTCTATGGGAAGTAGCAGGATTTTTCTCCATCCCTTTAATCCACTTCCCCTCTCTGCCCAGATTTCACACCTCTAAGAAAATCTGAACGCACTTCATTCCCTGCCCCTCGCCAGTTGGTTAGAAGTGTCATCAGGGAATATAACCAAAAGATGTTCTGCACCAGAAGGACAAAGCCTCTCTGCTGCTTGGTTTTCCTCCTTGATTCCAAAGCAGTTAAGTCCCAGGCTTTCATTTCCCAGGCTGGCTGAGTGCTGTGTCACTGGGTGATTCCTTAACCCACTCAGGCAATTACATCCCTTCTTTGCAGGGCTTCCTCTAGGACTTGCAGCACTTGAAAGGGCTGTAGTTCACTGCTGGAATGTCAACATAAGGTTTTAATTTGGGAGTTGTAATGAGAAATATGTCTATAGAGCTTTGCCCAGAAAAGAGTTAATGTGACAGAGTAAAGCAGGAAAAACTATTTCCATCATGGTAAATAAAAGTGCATTAAAAAGACATTTAGTCATGGGAATAAAAGCTAAAGAAACACATGCTACATTGGGATGGTTTATATTAGTGTCATTAACTCCTATGTTTTGGAATAACTCCCAGATGAAGGATTATGCTGAAAGCAGGAATTAATGGCACTAATGTAAGCCATTCCGTGTAGTGTGCATTTATACCTTTGATTTTAGAGGCATGCGGCGAGCACTCAGTAATGCAGCAAAGCTGCGCGTTGTACAAACCTCGATTAAAAGTCCGTAGGAACTCACCTTCCTTTGGGCCAAGCGAACCTTATCTTGTAGAGTTAAGGCAGCTGGAAGGAGGTTGGAAAATCCTGAAATAACCTTGTATAAACTCCTGTTAAGGTCTTGAGCGTCTCAGAAACCAGTCACCCTAAGAGAATGGGATGTAGAGTGCTTACGCTGGGGCAGCCTGCACACCACAACAATGACTCCAAAGGCTTTTCCCAAAATTCTTACAACATTTGCAACCTAAAATGATCAAGGTCCTTTGCAGCTTCCAGGGAGACCTTTCAGGCCAAGGGCTGTTAGTATCAGTGGTGTAGCACAGCTCAGCTCCTCGCTTAGCACAGAGAGAGCAGTAGCAGTTGGCTCTTTTCACTGACAGATCTGCTTCTTTAGGGAATTTTAGACCAGTAACTTTTCTGAGCAAGTTTTGAGTTCAAAGCTGTTTTTGTTCCCTAAGCTGTGAATTCCAGCATGGAAATTGTGTATAGAGCATCCATAAATAACTCAAGAGTAGATGCTTAGTCTTCTATTGATTTTTTTTTAATCACTTCACTCTCTTCACTGATTATTTTATCACTTTTTATGATGCAATGTTTAAAAGTACGGGATCAGTTCAAAAGCATAACTATAAGCAACTTCATTCCTATTGAAAATTCCATCTGTACTATTTGTATTGCTATATGGTTGTAGCTTATTTTCTAGATGAAACTTCAGCGGGGGGAGGTTTGGTGAGTTACCATGCCGAGGATTTCTGCCATTATGAACTTATATTAAGCTCTGCTTACAATTCATAACATTGCTATTGGGAGTTAAAAATGGTCTTAAGCGGTTTATTTCTTTGTTTAAAATAGGACTGTAACTGGTGGTTCAGTGATTTGAGGTGTGTAGAAAGGCACATCAACACAAACACGGTATCCCAGTGCTTTCTGCTTCGATTGTGAAAAGTTTAATGTAACAGAAGACCTGTGCTCATGTCTGTGTTATTGTTTTAAAAGTTAAGGTTTTGATTATAGAAGGGTACGCAAAAAAGAAAAGTGTTGATTTTTATGAAGGCGCTGACTTTAACAGTGAATCCAAGACATTTTTTGTTTTAAACGACTGTGTCATTGGTTCCTGTCCAGTTTTGGATATATCTAATTATGGTTATTTTATCCTTCTGAACGTTTGAGGTGTCTACACAGGTCAGTGCTCTGGAGGAGTCTCCCCTGATTTTGGCATTATCATCTAATGCTCATAGAGGAGTTAGATCTGATTCTTTGTGGATCTACAAAGATCTTTACAGTTCACATGGATTGGGCATTGTGGGCTTGCAAAACGTCTCCTGCAAGGACCGCAGCGTCAATGATGAGGTTAGAGTGCACTTTCTAGCCCTGACTCCTACTTTCCTCTTCCTTTTTGTCACATATTTGACTAAAAGGAGATCACAAAGAATCCTCTCGTATCATTAGAATTGTATGTATTTTATTTTGTTGATCCGTCTGCTTATAAGTGTACCCATATGTGAAAATGTGAAATTGTGTGTTTTGATTAACTTCAGTTGGTTTAACTAAACTTTGAAATGGAAACTAACTTTGCTGAAAGCAGAAAGCTTCTTAGTTTCCAGGCTAATCCTGGAATTACACATTGAATTTGCTTCATGGAAATAAGTGTGCTTAAAAATAGTACCTCCACTAAGTAGGTTTGCATTGTTTGAAGAGACCCGGGAACAATAACTGCCTGTAACTCTTTCCATCTGCCTGTTCCCTTTGTCCTAGGGAGTGAAGGACATTGAAGTCAGCCTAGCCAGCGCATGCTAAGGGAGGCGTGCACACCAATACGTTAGCATCTTTTAGATTGCTTTCACTCAGAAACAACTGTTTTGTAAAAGATGATAAAAAAATAATTATGGGTACAAACTAGCTTTTGGGGTGTTGTGGTGGTTGCCGTGGACTTCCTGTGTAGGACAGGTGGTGAGGTGGCATTCAAAGCACTGACCAGTTTTGTGAGTTCGTGAGAAAAGGAGGCTGAGGGGAGACCTCATTGCTCTCTACAACTACCTGAAAGGAAGTTGTGGAGAGGAGGGAGCTGGGCTCTTCTCCCAAGTGACAGGGGACAGGACAAGATGGAATGGCCTCAAGCTTCACCAGGGGAGGTTCAGGTTGAACATTAAGAAAAATTTTTTTATAGAAAGGGTCATTGGTCACTGGTAGAGGCTGCCCAGGGAAGTGGTTGAGTCACCTTCCTTGGAGGTGTTTAAGGGATGGGTGGATGAGGTACCAAGGGACATGGGTTAGTGTTTGATAGGAATGGTTGGACTCGATCCAGTGGGTCTCTTCCAACTTGGTTATTCTATCATTCTGTGATTCTAAGTTTGAGGGCAGGCTGGATGGGGCCTTAAGCAGCGTGGTTCTAGTGAGCATTGGGTATGGTCAGAATATCCATTTGCTGGGTCTGAATTGTGGCACAACACCTTGGAGAGATGATTGTGTCTCCCCAAAGGAAACAACTGAAATTCCCAGGTAGGGTGTCTTGAGGTCAAGGTCTTTCAGAGCGAAGTGGGAAGCGTTCCACAGCTGACAGTGAAGTGCACCCTGTTGTGGGAGCTGCTGGGGCTGTCGTGTCCTTTATGTGCACATTCTCATGTGGCCTTCTCACTGGTTCACAGGCCGATGCCGTAAGACTTGCAAAAAGGGCTTAAAAGCCTGGGGGAGGGTTTGGAAGGGAGCTCCTTCTTGGCATGGGGGCTAAAACTCTGGTGGAACACGTGAAGGGAATAATAACTGTACACAGACAGTCCATCAGTTCAGGAGATGCTGTTTTGACTTTGTATCTGTTTTAGGCTCAGCCTGCCCACAGAGACCTTCTCTTCTCTCTGCCTCATTACCCCATTTGTGAAGCACCTATAAATTCTGCTGCTTTTCCTTACCAGGATTTTATGCTGTTTAATTCCTTTATGTTTGTGATAGCCTCAGGTAGTGCAATGAGGAGCCCATGTAGGTTCAATAAATAAATGATGAATATGATTATTTCTCTTCTGTTTGCATATTTACAAGGCTGCATTCTTTGGTGCCCCATATTTAGTGCAAAATTTGGAATGAATTTTGTTGTGGCAGCTTTTTGGTGGCTTAAAAAAGGTCAGCATGAGTTAATTTTTCATTGTATCTTTTATATCTGTTTTGTTCTGACATTGAGATAGGACCAGCTTTGCTGAGTGATGACTACATGCCAAAAATAATATGTTCAGTTCTAAGTTCAGCTTCGCTTTTTCCCCTTAAACATATCGTTTTTCACAAGTGACTTTGGAGATGAGTAGTTTACTTTCGGATGATCTTATACTGCAGCCTGAGTACATCCTCCTTCTCAAATGTCCATCATCCTGGAGAAAATAGCTTCACATTTTGTTATTGTTGTTACAGCAAACCTTTTAATGGCTAAGGGTGTCCTGTCAGAGTTTCTCAATGTCAATATCTTCCCCCACCATAAAGTACTTGAGAGAGGGAGGGAGGGAGAGAGGGAATATGTGCATATAATTTTAGAATACTTTGTGTACATGCTGACATTTACCACTGTACCCTCAAAAATGGAGCAGAGATTCCAGTATCAGATGGCTCTGTGCCTGTGCAGCTCTTGCTAGGCATGCTTTGCTCGAGGAATGAAAGATTCTGAGCATCTTCAATATTTATGCTTCACAAGGCAGTTATCCTCAGTTATCCTTTTAGCAAGTCCCATTTCTCCATGTTCTGTCAGGGGCTCATTTATACTAGGCTGATTTAGTGCTAACTGGGGATATTAGATTGCCCTGCTTGATGCTGTCAGCTAAAACTGAGTCAGTGTCTGTATACCGTGGCCCAATTGCTCAAAGAACCTTACCCTTTTCTGTATTGCTCATTCTATTAGATACAAAAGCCTTTCTCACCCCGCTTTTGTGCTGGGGTCAATTAGCTCCTGAAATAGCTCATATAACACAAATAATAATGGCAGCGCTAATCCTTTGGGCAAGCTCTATACAATGGCCACTTCTGGCCTGGAGGACAAAGAAGGCTGTTTATCTTCACTGCACACAGTCTCCGGGACTTTGCCCAGTCATTTGTAGAAGAATTTATTATCGCAGAGGTCATAGGTGGTTTGCATTGGAGGAGATTTTCTACCTTGCCACCATATGGGACGTCCTTGTCTTATTCCTATAGGACTGAGCAGTGCTTCAGGTGGATTGGATCACAAATATATGTGTTCAAATAATGCTATCTTAGGTAAACACTGACTTGAAAGACGTTTAAAGTGAAGACTAGCACAGCACATTTAATGGTCCTCCTTGTGTACGCAGACAGAATTACAGGAGGAGTGATCCTCCTGCAAGCTGCCCTCCAACCTGGAGCTCACACAACAACAGTTGCATCAAAAAGTTTCAAAAAAAGGACAATTAGCCTCAAGGCAGAGGTAAAGTCTGGCTGTATGGTTATTATAGCCAGGCTCCTGCACTCAAAATCAGTTGATCTTTTTCGTTTTTCCCCCCCTTACAAATGAAAGAAGGAATGTTGGGCATTGGAACAGTCTGCCCAGGGAGGTGGTTGACTCACCGTCCCTGGAGGTGTTTAAGGTGACGGTGGATGAGGTACTTAGGGGCATGATTTAGGTATTGGTGGGAATGGTTGGACTCGATGATCTGGTGGGTCTCTTCCAACCTGGTTATTCTGTGATTCTGTGAAATCAACTGCTAGACTAAATTCATAATAAAGATTGGCCCATAAAAGAAATAAGTTGCTCCTAGCCAACGATCCTGCAAGTTAAAACTCTCTGAGTTGTATTTTTCAATTCCTCTTATAAAGAATTCAAATCCTTTAGAGGGGGGGGAGTGATGGACATACTGACAAAGCTTACACTGCAGTTCACCGTCCTGGATGGTTATGTACTCGGTAAAGCACGCGAAGTATGAGAAAGCATCTTCCCAGGCAGGAATGAAGAGCTGTCCACTTCATTAATCATAAATGTTTCTGCTGGCCTTTTAGCCCCATAATTAACGTGCAGAAGTGAGTGATGTGTCCAGGTAATCCATGTTGCTCTACCCTTCACAGGAAGTTTTGAGCTGTGGTTCTGCTAGCGTGTGTCTGGGACAGGAGAACAATGACTTATAGACCTAGTACATGAAAACTGCACTTCCCACTAAGCGCGTCTCCAGGCTCACATATCTGTGAATTTCACCAATTGTTCATTTGATGTTCCATGCAGTTGGTCTTTTTCCAAAAGAATGACATGCCTTCCCATCACGCACTGAGACATTATCTGCCATCATTACTGGGATATTGAATTTATATTTCTCTTGCCTTTCATTTTATTTTATTTTATTTTTTTATGTGTCCTCCATCTCCTTCCCCAGGAAGCCTTATGCTTTCCAAGCAGTGTTTTTCTGGTGGCTTTGGGGTCTCCAGAGTTGCCAACCCTTGAGCTTTCCTTAGGATTTCTGCAGGATGGGATCCTCCAAGCCACTCTGGCTCATGCTGAGCCTGTAGACCCAACGTTTGCCGATAACATCTGTGGCCAGAAGCATCAGCAAATTGGTGAGGCCGTGAGGAGAAAAGCGTGATGGCTTTTAAAAAGTTCCTTCCCAACCTTAGTCAGTGTTCTTCTAATTACAGATCATACTTGCTGGGAATTTAGATTATTAGGTTATGTGTTTCCTTTCTGTCTCTGCTGTTTCTGTCTTCCCAGAGCACCATATGAATTGGTTACTGATGACTTTTGCTTCCACAGTTTCTCTCCCTGTGCTTTCCCTAATCTAGTTTTCCCATATTTTTTCTCTTCTTGCTGATAAGAAAAATAACAGTAACTCTTCATGCTTATATGAGCATTTGAGATGAAAGTGGATGAGTACAGAACGTGGCAAGTGAGTTGTACCCGAAGTATAACAACCATTATACCAATTGTTTTGGTTTAGTTCATTCTCGGTAATAAGATCTGCTAATCTTTAAGGCCTCAGCATTGAGGGAAATACCTTTTAAAAGTATAACGAGATGTTTCAAAATACCTTTCTCAGCCTTGGATAAATCTAAGGGCATACGACATGTAAGGCTCTTGAGCTGCAACTTTCTGAAGCAAGTTGGATGAGCTTCCCCATTTTTTTCATTAGAGAGGAGTGTATAGTGCATGTTCAGACTACATTAATGACTGCATCATCAGTAATAAATTAGGTTGTTAAGAGCTGTATGTGATGCCATACGGCTTTCATTCTCTATTTTCAAATGAATCTGAAGTCATATCTTGAAAAAGTCAAAAGCCTCTGAGGTCAGAGGGAGGGAAAAGAGCTGGGAGAGAATAGCAATAAACTTCTGGAGAGAAGAAATAAACTTCTCGGTTTTTTATTTCTCTCTCACCGTGGTTTTTTGTATTATATCTGCATCTAAACTCCAGTACAATGAGGAACATAACACCGAACAGCAGAGAGAACATGCAGTGTGGAGTCAAGCAGGCTCATAAAGTTATAACAATTGGAGTAGGAGGGCGAGTGTGAAGGAGAACGTGGCTCTCCCTTCTATAATCTCTGTTAACCTTGTGCTACAGCTGACCTGCTCCCCGGGTAGAACTTGGTCGGGCATTGGTGCTTGCCAGAAATTGTTTGTCGTTTTGTTCTTAGTTGGACTCTCCTTTTGCTGCAACCACTCATGCTGCCTCCCTGAGCACCCTGGACCATCTCCAGGCTGAGCGTGTGTTTATCTGTTAGTTCACATCTTAATACAACTCCTGTCCTACAGCCTTTCCCCAGCACTGATACAGGAAATGCCAAGCCTTCATCTAGTCATTTAGAAAATCAGCTGTATTTAGTGACTAAAAAGATTACTTTGGTCTGAAATATATCCTTCCCACATGCTGTTCCCTATTGCTTGTCCAGCTGGTTTAGTTGGCCAGTAGTCAAGTGTGTTGGAGAACCAAATCCTACATTAGAATATTGACCTTTTCTTTATTAGACATCTAATTTCATCCCAGGAGTTGGGGCAATTTTCCTTCATGAAATGTGCTCCCTCATCTGTTTTTCCTTATTCCAAAAGATGTTGCCACAGGGCTCCTCCCTTCACATATTAGCCTTTGCCATAAAAAGATCCCAGCTTCTCTTGGACAGAAAATGACTTATTTGGTAGCCTTTAAAGGCTTCTGACATAATCATCTATACTGGCACCCTTTTTGCTGTTTCAGGCCAATGTACATCAAATGCCCCACTCATATATAAGAAGTCTGCTGACCTGTTATTTCAGCTTTTGATGGCTTCCCTGGGGAACCACAGTTGCACAAGTGTTTTGGGGTCCTTTTTTTTTGCATTTAGAAAAGTTTTGTCATTATTATAAATAACTGGCCGATTAAATACATGCTTTAAGTAGAATTTGGTTTGCTTTTAGTAAAGGAAGAGGATGAAGATGTGCAAAAAACCCAGCCCTTGAGCATTAGGGGCTATTTTTATCCTGGCTTGGATCACTGAGAGCTGTGCGTAAACAGTGCACCAATTATTTCCAAACAGCACATCATCCTCCTACCACCTGTTTAAACAGAATTTTACAGCTGACAGTCATCCTGGAGAAGAGATTCTCTTCCAGGTTGTATTTGATGTTCAAAGTTTGAAGTGTGAAATTACGTACCCACTGGGTTTTGTGTCCACTTGTGCCTCTGGCTCTCCTTTGCATCTTAGTTTATTCGCCAATAAATTGCTGTGTGTTGCTTGCCTGTCTCACAGGAATGTAGCGAAAATCAGTGTTTGCAAAGCTGTTTGGTTAAAGAGATTATTCCCAATAAAAACTGGTTCTAAACATCTGAGAAAACTGGACAACATTCAGATCCCAGATGGACATCAATGGCTTGTGTCCATAATGGTTATTGACAGCGAGAACTGGGGCAGGATTTTCATAAGGGCTGAAACATGTTTTTTTAACTTTTCTGCCTTTAAATTTGGGTACAGAACTGTAAATCACTGCTTTTTTTGTTTGAAGCCTGGCTAAGCTCTTACTTAGCATATGGCTGTACAAACGAGTTATTTAACAGTAGGATAGTATGTAGGTTTAGAAAATAGGAGGTTGTCTGTGGCTGGTGGTGGTTTGCGTGGTTTTTCGGTAGATACAGGCTGGTTCACCCTGCTTCCACCCAAAGATCCCTTGCCTCACAGCAGGGTTAAGCGTAAGCAATTGCAACGAAGCAGCTGATTCCCTTAAAATCTACTTATTGATTTCCAATGAATTATGTTTGGAAAGGAGATGTAGGGCTTTTTCATTCTCTAAAGAACGGCCTGGTCGGTTTTTCTGACTGCATCGACAGCCCCCATGAACTTAAGTCCCATCATTGCTTCCTTTACACTTACAGCAGAGTAACACATCTTTCTAAATACCATAATGTGATTTTTATGTAGTTCTTCCCAGTAATTCTTGTAACAGTTTTTCTGGGCTGACCCTGGCTGGATGCTGGGAGCACCCCCAACCCACTCTGTCACTGCCTCTTCTCAGCTGGACAGAGGATTAAAAACACACCGAGGGGCTTGTGAGTCAAGATAAGGACGGGGAAATCACTTATTAGTTACCCACATGGGCAAAACAGACTCCGCTTGGGGAAATTAGAATGATAGAATAGTTTGGATTGGAAGGGACCTTAAAGATCATCTAGTTCCAACCCTCCTGCTACAGACAGGGACACCTACCACGGGGGGCTGCCCAAGGTCCCATCCAACCTGGTCTTGAACACCTCCAAGGATGGGGCAGCCACAACCTCTCTAGGCAATCTGTGCAAATGCCTCACCACTCTCATGGTGAAGAAATTTTCCTTATGTCTAGTCTAAATCTGCCCTCTCCAATTTACAACTTTTGCCCCTCGTCCTATCACCACAAGCCTTTGTAAATGGTTCCTCCCCAGCTTTCATGCAGGTCCCCTTCAGGTACTGGAAGGTCGCTATAAGGTCTCCTTGGAGCCTTCTCTTCTCCAGGGTGAACAAGTCCAACTCTTTCAGGCTGTCCTCATGTGGGAGGTGCTCCAGCCCTCTGATCATCTTCATAACCTCCTTTGGACCTGTTCCAACAGCTCCATCTCCTTCTTCTGCTGAGGATATCAGAATAGAATAATAAGAAATAAATCTTCTGTTCTCCTACTCCTCATTCTTCCTGGGCTCAAGTTCACTTTGAATTCTATACCACCTCCACTCAAAAGGTGAAGGGGAACTGGGAATGGGGTTTGTGGTCAGTTCATGACATGTTGTCTCTATTGCTCCTTCGTCCTCACCCGCTTCCCCTGCTCCGGTGTGGGTCTCTTCCATGGGGTGCTGTCCTTCAGGAACACACTGTTCCAGGATGAGTCCTCATGAATCCTCCCAGCAAACCTGCTCCAGCATGGGCTCCTCTCCCCATGGGGCCACAGGTCCTGCTAGCAGCTTGCTCAAGTGTGGGATTCTTCTAGGGTCACAGACCCCTGCAGGCATCCAGCTTCTCCAGAGTGTGGTCCTCCCCAGGCTGCAGGTGGGTATCTACCTCATTGTGGACCTCCCTGGGCTGTCAGGGAATCTGCTCCTGTGCCTAGAGCACCTTCTTCCCATCCTTCTGCACCAACCTTGGGGTCTGCAAAGTTGTTCCTCTCACATATTCTCCTTCCTCTCTCTGGCTGTAGTGGTGCAGGTTTTTTCTCCCTTTCTTAAATACATTATCCTGGAGGCACTGCTGCCTTTGCTGATGGACTTGGACTTGGACTTGGACTTGGCCACCAGTGGGTCCATCTTGGAGCTGGCTGGCGTTGGCTCTCTTGATGTGGTGGAAGCTTCTGGCAGCTTCTCACAAAAGTTATCCCACTACCAAAACCTCACCATGCCAGCCCAGTACGTGGTTCACAAAAAAAAAAAATAAATAAAAGGGAAAACAAACAAACAAAAAAAAGGAATGTCTTTAGAACACTAGAAACTGGGAAGCTGATTTTCAGCTGGCTGGAGGCTGCATTGTCAGCATGTCTCCCTCATATCGCCGTGTTGCTACAGGGCCTGATGCTGGCAGATTACAACTCTGTAGTTAGTCATTTTCGGTTTATTTGAAGCTGTTTCTCCAGTCTGCCGAGCTTTCACTGGGTAGCATCAATTCAGACACATTGCAATTCCTCAGAACCTCTACCCCATCAGATGGTTCGATCTATGAGAAATTTAGCTAGAGGCGCTTAGACAAAAAAGAAATATTGTGGCTGGGGAAGCATTTAAGTTAGAGGAGGCAGCCAGGGCTGTTTTATTACCTGGGCCTCTGTCACCTGTGATGACCCATGAGAGTGGAGAATATTGATCGCTTGTCACTCACGGCATTCAGTAGATTGCATTGACAAAGCCTGTCAGGCCTCTAATAGCGGGGTTAGTAGCCTTGGCTGCAACCCAGGGGAAAACTCTACAGTGCCTATTACTTGGCGGCCTTTAACTCTTACAGAATTGGGAGTGAACATTGACAAAAGTCAGGGAATCATTTTGTAGTTACAAATGCCCTTTTCTGCTCTGTGCTTTGTTTTGGGTTGAATTTCCTTTCCTTTTAAACCTGTTGTCCTCATCAGCTGGTTTGAGATGTTTGCCTCTTCTATTGGCATCTCCAGTTCTTGCATGAATACAGGAGATCCTGGAGAAGCTGGCTGGTCCCTCAGTCCTATCGCTGGTGTGTATCACAATGTATTCTTAAAACACGGCTGCAGAGAGACATACAGAGCCCAAAGCTGAGCCTGATACCTGCAGCCACTTAAAAATACAGTTATCAGTCACCACAGAGCGAAGGTTAGTGAACCGTGGCAGATTTGTATTTATCCTCAGAGCTCTGTTGCTGCCACCAGCTCTTGTTACAAAGATAGAAACATAATGCGGTGGATTTATCTCTCCTTGACTTTATCTTCCCTGTCATCTCAGTGTCGGACTAGGACTTGTTTATTTAAAAAAAATATATATATAAACCTGTATTGTGTGGGAAGGATGAAGAGAAGGCCCGTGGCAGTTGGACAAGATGACTGTTGTAGATTCCTTCCAACTGAAATTTTCTATTCTAGTCTCCGTCACTTCTTCGTTCCTGCCTCAGAAGACACTTCTTCAGACTTCTACGAAGTGCATAGAGGTACTGGACACTGCATCAATGTTCAGACGTATCTGTGGCCATTCTTGGTATTTCTAAGCTCTTGATGTTCAGTCTTAATTTAGAAAATTGGCAGTGGTGGGACGTGAGAAGACTTGGGAAAGCCAGTTTGTTTTACTGATGAGAGCCTGTGCCATGCTTCAGTATAAAGCGCTTCTGTCTCCCTGGACATGGCATAGTGCACTCCGATGGTTGCAGGTAGCATTAAATGACAAAGAATCAAGTTTTATTTACTAATTCTCCCTGAGAAGCAGAGAGCCCATGAAAGGACTCAGTGTGTGCAAGTAACTGGTCAGCATTGGATGTACGCTTGTTCTCCATGACTCCTTCCAAGAGTCTTTTCAAGGAAATGTGGTCAATAGTGTGTAAGAAACGTGTTTTATACAGGAACCGAACAGGAAGGCAGCTGGTAGCGTCGCTTATCATTTTTAACTAAGCTGCAGTATGTATCCACAGAGAACGTCTTCAGCTGGAGCTTAGGAGCATGGCTGAACCATTTCAAAGAGAAGGAGAAAATCAGGGCTATGGGGTTTTCCTGTGCCTCCTCTCTCGACTTTTTGACCAAGTGTTATGTTTCGCTTCCAGTAATTTTCTTTGATCCTTACAGAGAGGGTATGAAGGGATGGTAAATAATCTGTGTCTCTGTGATGTGATGCTCAAGGAGTTGGCAAGAAGTGGGAAAAGGTAGTTTGAGCTCATCTATGAATCCATATTGAATTGGGCTGTATTTAAATGGAAAAAAAGGGATCAAAACAAAGCCCAGTCTATATTTCAGAAGCTCCTGTGGGATCTGAACTTGCTTGTTTCTCACAATGCCCAAACTCTCCAACTTCTACAGACCAATGGCGAGTGGGCAAAGCTGATCCTTGACTTATAAAGCCCTTGTCTTCTTCCCTCAAAACACCTAATTACACAACCACTCGGTTCTTTCTTCCTCCTCCATAGCAGCAGCACAAGGCACCATGCCATCCTTAAAATTTCTCAGGATCCTTCTTTTCAGGTGTTAAAAGCACTGATAGTTTGGTTTCAAAGATGCCCTGTTTAGTGGTGTGGAAGGTAGTGATGACATTTTCTCATCCAAACAGCAAAAATTAAACCTAACAGGAGAAATAAACGTTGCAGTAATTATGCAGCCTTCTGAACATGCTAATCCTGCCTGAGCAAAGCAAAAAAGCACATGCACAAAAGTGAGTGTGATTATTAAACTTAAGCAAGCGCTGACATGTTTCTTGCGGTCACTAGTCAGAAAGTTCCTGGATGAAGGATGCAGGATGCAGCTGGGCACTTGTCTTCAAGGAGAACTTGCCATTGAAATATTTCCATTTTGCAGTTGCCAGGCATTAGGAGCTTCAGCCCTGTTTAGGGATTTAGTGAGAGCTGCTTTCTCCTTTTACTGACCAACTGTAAATTCTCCCCATCTCTTGTGAGAAAAGTGAGATCATCTCACTCTCTTCCCCTTATTTTCTCCTATGGGAGGAGCGTGACAAAATCTCAGGGAAAATCACCGGGGTCGTGTTTACTGGTACATATTTGGAGTGGAGGGGAAAGAATAAGTAAAGAAATAAAGCTGATGCAGATTCTGCCCTCCAGAGATGTGAATTTTACACCAATATTAAAGCCTAAACTTGTTCTGAAGTTTAGGCTGGTACAAAGCTACAACAAAAGAGCACTGGGAATAGTAATATATTACAGGTGAAAATAATCAGTTTGTTCTGTAAACACAGGGTTATGAAAATCTATAACTTCTTCAACTCAACAGCAGAACATTGAACCTTACTAAGAAATTCCCCATTACCTTCTGGTGAAATGAAAGTCTGTGGAACTAGAAACTCCATTTACCCTGAAGGAGAAAAACACTGCAAGATGAGAATGTCAGCCTTTGCTCAGCAGAGTTTTCCTGCTAAATGGGAAATTCTAGCAGGACAGGCAATTTTAAAAGCTCAGGCTGCTATTTTTGAGAGAGATGCAGGAGCTGGTGCTAAATCCTGGAAAATGCCCATTATCTGAAGTGCTGAGAGTACTTGAAGTTTTATTTATTGATTTTTCAGTTGAAAAGTGCCACAGATTCATATTTCTCAATATCACCCCAGATTAAGATCCATTTCGTAATTACAACTGTGCTCATGTACCTTCATTCTCTGATGTTATGGTTACCTTGGTCCACTAAAAACGGGCTCTTAAAGAGGATGAACTTGTTGTCCAGATATCATTGTACATTAAATGAGAACTTGTTCAATGGAATCTGGCAATAACTGTAAGTGCAATGGAAACACAATACAGGAAAACGAGCCATAAACTCCTCAGCAAATGACCATTATCTTGTGTTTCCTCATAAATAAATACACAAACAAGCGTATCTGCAATCACAGGCACATGCTGTATGCCAAATTCAGGTTCTGCTCCTGCAGGTTCACAAATGCTTGAGATGGGATAGAAACAATTGCAGAGCATGCCAGGGATCACATTTTTCCATTCTCTGAAGTCCTTTTGGATGACTGAAAGTCAAACTAATGGCTCCTAACTCACATAAGACACAGAACTTTTGACTTAGCTGTGTAGTATAAACTGGATTAAAAGAATGGCTCTCTTCTCCCTGCCGCAGCAAACCCCGTGTTCCACCCATCTCTATTCACTAAAGATGGATCTCACTGCCTAAAGCATTAACTATTGCTTTATCACTCAATAAGAAGACTCTTTAAGAAACAAAGCAAGTCAATGAAGAAGATAAAGAAACATTCAAAGAAAATTATTAGCTCATATTCTTATAGTATAAGAAGCCTCCAGACCCAAATGCCCAAAGAGAAGAAATCATAAGGGTTGCAGTAAGCGGAGTAAAAAGAGAAAGTAAGTTCTTTGAGCAGTGTAAAAGTTTAAGAGTGAACCGAAGGAGACAAACCCATCTTTCACAGCACCTCTCTCTGAACCACGTTTACCCCAGTTGAACTATTAGAAACCTGTCATATGCCACCATTTCCAATGGCAACAAAACCATGAAGCAAGTGGGTATATATACAGCCAAGAGGAAATTTGTCAGCTTGGCATAAGCTTAAGTAGAAAAGCCTGACTCTTCCAGTATATTTGAATTTATAGGTAAAGATGAAGATATGAAAATGCAACTTTTGCTGACAAAGAGCCAGATATATTGTTTTCACCAGTATTTACTAAGAATGGACAATAAGATCATACCTCAAAGGAAGGGGTTATATTTTTCCCCTGTACCTCTATCAAAAGTGATAGTAGCAATTCTGCCTTGTCTTTAAAAGAAGAAATCTCCTAATGGATATAAATGGAAGCAGATGTGACAAAGAAGAAATGCACCAGAAGCACTTTTCCCAGAAATCTCTGGACAAACAATGACCGCACAGGATTTCCAGAGTTTCTTTGACAACAGTTACAAGTGTCTCTGACTCTGAGGAGCACCCAAACTGTCAGAAACTCATCTTGAGGGGATTGCTGTGCTTTCAAGATTCACCTGCCTTGAGCCCTGGCTGTGCCTCTTACTTCTATATAAACAAACACGCACTACTCTTCTATCCAAATCCTTGCAAAAACACTTGCCCACCTTTGTTACGAGACAGAAGATATTTCCATTAAAGTAAGCAAACTTGTCTCTAGTGCACCTAAGTCTAGCAGAGCTCCTAAGTTGCAGTTCACATTTCAGGTTAATCTTTTCCTTTCCTAAAGAACAGAACATACTTTTTCCTGATCTCCCCCAGGGCTCAGTATTTGCAACATCAAACAGAACACACAACCCATTGCGCCCCCTCCAAAAGCCTATTATACTGTCAACCAGCTTCCTAACTGCAACCAGGGGAGAAAGCTTATATACTGACTCCAGAGCTCTTTTACTGCTGGAAAGTGTCCATGATTTCTTCAAGCTACTGCTGCATTTCATTTCTCTAAAGAACTCGTAATAAGATGGGCAACGTTCCAAGGAAGAAAAGAAACTCGACCAACTAACTGAGCTAACCGTGCAGGTCCCCACTCGGTTACTTCTAGTTGCTGGCAGAGGCTTAAGCCGCGAGACACTCGTGCAACGCTGCCAGTGACCCTCCTTAATAAATCAGATATTAAAATGCAGTCGCATGAATCAGGCTGGAAAGGGACAGTGGGACAAATGTCTGCTACTAAAGATACCGGTGTATCTTGTGGTATATTATACATTCACGAAGCATTGGAAGAAGTAAGAGACCAGGAAGAAAATCCTTACAAAGGCCACACTACGAGTTACTCAGATCCAAAAGAAGTCATTGTATATTTATTAATTACTATTAACCCTGCGATGGCTGTGGGAGGGCTGGGATCTGGGTCTCCATTTCCATGGCTCAACAGACAAACGTTGGCAAAGCATAATGTAAACCTCAGTGGGAAGCTGTTGCTGCAGAGTAACATACGATTACTCCAATTCAAAATAAGAGCAATAACAGGAAATAATTCAAAACCAAGGGTGTCTGTGCAGCTCTGCTGCATTTGAAAACAATATCTGGATGCTGAAAAGTTTTATCGACTATTTACATGTTTTCTTTTCCTGCTGTTTGAAGAGTTCATATCCATTTTGGCAGAGTATCCACTGGCCCCAAGCCTGGGCCAACAGGAGAAGGGTCCCCTCTTTTGCTGACCCACCCCTCAGAGACACATCTCCAGGGAGGCACCAATTCTTTTCCCCATGATCAGTTCCAAGTCGCCCACTCCTGCTGTAGAATATAGTGACTTATTCCCTCCAACCCCTTCCAAACCTGCACAACCCACCCAGTAACCCACAAAACCCACACTGCCAGCTCTCATGCAGAGGCTGTCGGACAGAGTGGTACTAAATACAGCTTCCAGCCAGCCAGCCGGTACCACCCACAACTCTTATCCCTAATTTTTCAGTTAATGACTCATGGTAAACCATCACTGGCAGTGGCCGCGGGTCTAACGGGTGATATTTACAGCTGAAGTTCTATAAAGTGAGAAGTTCTATAATGTTAAGCTGCAGCATCCAAACAACTGTACATGCAGCCCTGCACAGTGAGGCTGGAGATTGGTTACAGCCAGAAGTAATTGATCCGTCTGAAAATATGGCCCAGGAATCATAGGATTAATGTTCAAATTCCAGCTGTGTTGCATTGTTCCTTTCCCTCCAGCTCTCCAACAACAAAGACATGCCTCCTCCTCTGGGGACCAGAAAACTTTTATTAAAATCTTCATACAACTGTTGCAGCGGAGGCCCCGTTAAAAGCATCATCGGAAAAAAATGCGGGATTCATAAAGAAACCATCCTACAATTTCCTTTCTCTCTGGCATTGATTTCAAAGTGGCTACTTTAGCCAAGTGGCTTTGGCCAGCTCCCCTCCCTGGGCTGGCGTGGGGCTGGGCTGAGGAGCTGAGCCCGGTTGGGTGCAGGAGCACATGCATGCCCGGCCGTGATCCGAGAGCGAGCACTGGAAAACCGAGAGGGGAAAAAAAATCATAGAACAGGAACACTTCCAAAACTGCAGCTGTGCTGGCCCATTAAAAAGCTGAAACTCATTCTACTGTTCGACCTCATGCTTATCACCACATAACTATTCATCAAAGAAATTTCGGTGCAATTAATTAAATTATTCCCCTGTCTGCGCCACAGAGTCGTTATTCCAATATCAGCTTTCACTCGCACTCTCTTAAGCTCGTGCCTGTATGCCAAGTGACATCTCTAGGGTTGTCCGGTCTCAATAAAGCTCTGCTCCTCACCATTTGCAGAGACTATCATTTCTCTCTTTTATTGCCATTTATTTTCCACTAGGATTTTGCTGCCAGTATATTGGCAGGACTTCCAGTATATGGATGTAATGAAATCTACCACAGACACTTAACATCGGGTCAGGCTTCAGCTCGACTCATGTGAAGCTGTAATATGATAAACAAATGCTTCCAGGAGGAGGATTTTATCCGCTCAAAACCAGAATGTGGACTCCGTTGGTAGACGAGAACTAAGAGGGAGTCATTTGAAAAGCCTGATGATAGTTAGCTTTATAGCTAAAATGTGCTCAACGTGAGAAAGCCAAGATACAATATAGATGCCTCTGAATCTATCAGGACCAACTTCTCTTATAAAAAAAAAAAAAACCCAAAGTGTCACAGTTGGCATCTTCTTCTCTTTTAACAGCAGTGTTAATGTAATTCCACAGGCACACCAAAGCAGGATTGACTTGGTGGCTGTTTCAGGGGTCCTGAGCTGCCCTACCATCAACAAAACGTGAATGCCCTGATGTTAAATATTCCTCAGCTCTTCTGGAAATTATGCAGGACCTGATGGCTTTGAACATGGTCTCTCTGCATCTACTGCCACAATAATGCCTGTGATGGCACTGAGGCGTCATATCTGCATTTCCCTCAGTACAGGTCAGGACTGCTGCCAACGGGATTAGACTCTCCAAACGTGAGCTACCCAAGATATTGCTAGTCACGTCCAGACATCGTGAAGGGAGTTGTGGTTGGAGATGACAGACAAAAGAAACACAAAAGGAAAGAAAAAAATAAAATGCCATTTTCAGAAGCGGAAGGAAAAATCAAACCTTCGAACAGCTTGTATCTGGCCCCAGTAAGTCTTCCGCTACTTGGAAGACTTGAAATCAATAATGGAGCCTTTCTATCAGAGAGGCTTTATTTCAAATGCAAGTTAATGGACATAAATCTCTACAGGCGATGAATGTAAAACATCAGACTGAATGATCAAAGGGTTTTTTTTCCTGGTGAAAAGAGTTTGTTTTCCTGTCTGAAATAAACTGTTCCCCAGAGAAATGGAATGTTGCTGTTCTTCCAGGGAGACAGAGCAGTCAGGTGTCTGTGCCAGCAACAGCCCCAACACCTTGTCAGCTTTCCAGCTAATGCATTGGCTACAATTATTGCCAGGATCTATATAAAGGGAGTGTAATCTAAGCACTGCAAATTAATTAGTGAGAAGCTAGAACTGTTAACGATAAAGCATACAGAATTTTTGCTTGAATTGTGCCTATCTTTAGATCTGTTTGAAAAGCTGTATTTACATAAACATTGAAATGCATACACTTTGCATCCTTGCCCTGAATGAAGAAAAATAAAATCTGAAGTGTGGCCTCAAACTAGGCTTGAGCCAAACCTTGCACAATCTTCACCTGTCTTGATACTACCCAGTAGTCCAGATTATCTCCAAACATTCTACCTTTTATTTAGTGTTTTTCATGCTAATACAGAGATGCCCCAGCACGATTCATTTGCAATGTATGCTTAATCCCTACACCTCCCAGCTTCTCTGGCCTGAAGTGCCTACGCATGAAGAGCACAGCAAAACACCACAGCGGTGCCTTGAGGTAACCGTGCTAGGACCCAAAGGAAAAATACACTTCAGCACCAGGATGTAATGAGGTAAACATCAGAGACACCAAGCATACTATCTTAACCAAGGGAAGGAGGATGAAAATCATAGAATCATAGAATAGTTTGGGTTAAAAGGGACCTCAAAGATTATCCAGTCTCAACCCCCCTGCCATGGGCAGGGACACCTCCCACTGGATCAGGCTGCCCAAGCCCCATCCAACCTGGCCTTGAACACCTCCAGGGACGAGGCAGCCACAGCTTCCCTGGGCAACATGTTCCAGGGCTTCACCACTCTCATAGTGAAGAATTTCTTCCTTCTGTCCAGTCTAAATCTACCTCTCTCCAGTTTATACCCATTCCCCCTCATCCGATCACTACAAACCTTTGTGAACAGTCCCTCCCCATCATCAATATGAATATATTTCAATATGGAACCATTTATAACACCACTTCAAGAAAGCAGAGCCCTGAACGAGCCACTTCAAATGCTTCACATGCCCATTCAGGTATAAGGGGAACTTCAAACTGACCACACAAACTGGCTTATCCCTAGACTGCCACTTACAGTCCAGGCACCATCTCAACTGGGTACCTGTGTGTTTGTGTGCACCCTGCTAACCTGAAGGAACTCAAAGGACCTATTATTCATACTGCCCGAGTCGCCAATGATACTATAAAATAGATCAAAATGAAGCTGTCTGGAAATACAGTTGCTAAAAAATGATGGTTAACATGACAATCTCTCAGCCACCTATTCAAAGAAAAGAAATCTGATGAAGTAGAGTGGAAAACCAATAAAGTACCACAATGCTACCCAGTATGAATCCTCATCATTAAGGCTGATTAAAGCTCAGCAGGCTCAGTTAAATTACAGCATTCAGAAGAGCTGCAGCAAGCCTCAACAATAAGAGGAAGGCGGTCTAAAGATTCCTTCTTCTTAGCCACGGTCACAAAGGCTGAATTTTCTAATGTACTCTGAAGTACATTTACGTTCTCAAAGAGTGGGGGTAAGGATACAGATGTACAATTTATTGTATGTAACAAGGGATGTATGCAGGCAGCCATGCTGCCCTGCTTTGTGGCTCACCTCCAACCCTTCAAACCCAGTCAGTCGTCAAGTGTGACCTAAGGGACAAGGAAAGTCTGTAATTTTTATGTTTTCCATCTTCTCACATCAGGGGAGATACGAGGGAAAAGGGACTGACGGGCATGTGGCTGAGAAGACACCTGCAGTGGTGTTACCAACGGACTCAACCGAGAACGTAGGCTAACAATGGGCTTCATAAAGGACTAAAATCAGAATGGGTAATTCCACACATGCAAAACACAGAGACAAAAAAACATAAGGCTCAGTAAAATGAGATCTGGATGTGGGCCCCCAAGCACACACCAATACTTTCCCAGTGAATGCCGTCCAGCCCTTGGAGCCATCATTTCCTCATATCCTTCATTACGACACTTCTATTCTTTTTCAAAAAGAAGTAAATGCTTCTGGTCTGTCACTGTAGCACATTACTCTGCAAACTGTGGTCATCAGAAAAATAGTCTAGTCTTTCAGTTGACTAAGAGAAAAATCCAATGTGAACTGCATGGGGCAAGGTAGTAGCACTGTGAAGCTTTCTGCCCCAACCCTATATCAATAATTTAGCTGTAAACCTATACTAACTATTGCATTTGAAATAAAAAAATAGGATTCCAATTTCAAATGTCACAGATATTAAAGGCAGTTTTAATGGCACTTTACACAAATCATAAAAAATATGCTTTATCTTAGTTTCTTTTAATTTTTGAAACCTTTAATTCCTTTTCAAAAGCTATCACAACACTTTCTTCCATTTTAAGTCTTCTGCTTTCATGTTTATCTAACCTAATTTGAATATGGCAAATAGTCATTATCTGTTTAGCACATAACAATCCTGTTCAGGACTCAACCTGTGGCATTCAATACCAAGCAACAAGCTTTAAAGTATTTTAATAAAAGAAGTAACTGTATAATAAATAACTGTAGATAATTCTTACTTTCTGTGTCACAAGTTCATCTGAGTGCACCTAATCTTTTTTTTTTTTAATTTTACTTTACTTTTCAATTGGAAAAGCATAGAGTTACTATTTCATGTCAGCAAATCCAACTACCTGCTCCCACTGTATAATCTCATTCACCCCCTGCACACACTCCAGCTGAACAGTGCTTTACACCAAGCTCCTTTGGACTATGTCTGAGAGATGTGGAAGAATGTCACCTTCAGGAAGCCACCCGCGGGTGGCACCACAAGGCATTTCGCATTCTCAAGCCCATGCAGAGTTTTCTGTAATTACTTCTCATTAACATTAAGACCACCACGCTGGCCGTAACTGACCCACTGTATAAACACTGACATCAAGAACATCTGGAAACCTTCTTGTTGGAAATTGTGGTGATGGTGAAACATGCCCGTGGTTTTTCATGCTTCATTAATGCAAGGCAGAGCACGGGGCAGATCTCCTAGGCCCTTGCTGCAGACCTACAAGGTGAAGTCGACGGCTCCATCTGGGCTCATGCTCCAGGTTTCCCTAGATGGCCAGGCTGCAAACCAGGGCTTGGCTGGGAAGAAAGGCAACTGAAGGCTATGCCAGTCACAGCAACTCTTTGACAGCAGCCTGGATTATCCAAGGCGTACAATCGCTAGACCTTGGCTATAACAGGTTTTGCACCTAAACAACATTGGTCTAACAGCCTGCCTAAAATATCGCAGAGAAGATGTCTTAGCCTATAGGAAAACTGGGGAGGGGTTCTTCATTGGGGACTGCCGGGGGAGGACAAGAGGAAACAGTTTTAAGATGAAAGAGGGGAAGATTGAGGTGAGATCTTAGGAAGAAATGTTTTCCTGTGACGGTGAGGAGGCCCTGGCCCAGGTTGCCCAGAGCAGTGGTGGCTGCCCCATCCCTGGAGGTGTTCAAGGCCAGGTTGGATGGGGCTTGGAGCCCCTGATCCAGTGGGAGGTGTTCCTGCCCATGGCAGGGGGATTGGAACTGGATGACATTTAAGGTCCCTTTCAACCAAAACCCTGCTGTGATTCTACGTCCATTCCTACATTGCAGTTGGTGTGAAAAGCCCGAAACGTATTCAGTTGACAAACAATTCTGCCAAGTACCTCTCCTGTAAGTTGCTCACGTCAACAAAATTAATGTGACATTTACAACTATTTCGAGGATAAAATGAAGTTGCTTAAATTATTCTGCAGAAACAGCATGAGACAGAATTATTCAGTTGACAAAATCTAATTAGGTGTAAATTATTTCAGGCTATATAAATTATAAAACCTTTTGCAGAGAACTCAAACTCAAGGCTCAATATGATATGGCGAATTAATACGCTGGGCATCTGTTTTCCAGAGCTAGGTTTCAATTTGGGACAAAGTCACACAGGTAATTAATTTCTTCTTGCTGCCAGCAAGGCTGCGCTCAGGTAGGGAGAGGATGGCACGTCATACACCATGCTCGTGGTACTACAGCTGAAAGCAGGTTAAATACAAACCTTTCTTTTATGAAAAAGCCCTGTGTGGGCAATGACAAAAAACTCAAAACTTCCACAGAATTTAAGCCTAAAGAGGGGATATTTAGATTAGATCTTAGGAAGACCTATTTTTTTCCTGTGAGAATGGTGAGGCACTGGCCCAGGTTGCCCAGAGCAGGGGTGGCTGCCCCATCCCTGGAGGGGTTCAAGGCCAGGTTGGATGGGGCTTTGAGCAACCTCATTTAGTGGGAGGTGTCCCTGCCCATGGCAGGTGGTTGGAACTGGATGGGCATTGAGGTCCTTTCCAGCCCAAACCATTCTGTGATTATTACGGCCACTCCAGTTTGGTGCCTGCTCCCTCTCTGATGCCTCTTTCACTCATTTCTATAAAGGAGAACCAGCCAAACGTTAGGCATTGTGAATTCTTTAAAGCCATAACTAGTCTCAGCATCTTAACTTCAGAAGAAGGCGTTCATTTGTTGCTGGACCCCATGTTCTAAACGCGCTGAAGTATACTTGCTGTGAGTACCATCATCAAACAGTAAGGACATCTTCGTGTTTAGGGTTCTTCTCTGTAAGTATCAGTGGTGCTCCAGAGGGTAGGCAGTAAGCACCCATTGGAGACAGCATTTTCCTTCTGAGAAGAGATTGTGGTTTTCTCATAAGTCCTTGCTCCTCCCAAGCTCGAATCTCAGAGCCAGGCTGGCTAATGCTGCCTAATGTGCTTAATGTCCTGACAAGTTCTTAAAAAACTGTTAGAAATCAGAGTAGGGCATTCTACGCACTTCAAAGTATTCATTAATGAAACTTTGGCTAAAGTGACATCTTAAAATAGAATGCGGAATCAGTGTGCCATCTCAAAAAAAGACTTTTTTTCCCTTAAATCCCTTTGAATTTATTAGGTGGGCGTGAGCAAAAAGGTTGGCTCCAATGAAAGCCTAGCTTTGTAATGATTAGCAGAGGCCCAGTATAATTTAAGATATTCTTTACAGTTTATAAATACAGGCTCATAAAAAACGTAGATATAAGGAAGCTGTGACTTTAAGTCATTAGAAGCCCAGTGGTTTGATAAAATAACAGGAAACAGACAATTTATTATGAGCAATCTCAGTAGCTCTGGATTATCTATAAAAATTTTATGGCCCTCCCCAAGTGGCAAGAGGCCATAAAACTTGCCTGAATGAGGGACTTGTTAATTTACTTGTTAAAGCAAATTAAAAATTTATAAGCGCTTTTAGGTAAATGAGATCTTCTCTCATTGCTGCCCTTGCGGGCTCAGGAGTCCTAGGAGGAAAGAAGTGGTTGCGCTCAAACATCACAGCAGAACAATAAAAGCTATTAAATTGGTTCAGTTTATTACTACGGAGCCAGGCAGCTGTTGCCATGGTTTGCTGGGGGATGCCAGAGGTTGACAGCGTGGCATTTCTGTGGCCTTAAAAAGAGTGTAGTAACTGTCCCTTTCACCCACCCCAACAGCTCCTTCCACGCTTCATTCCTTCCTCCAGTTTTCTCACGGAGCTGTTAAAGTCAGTCTTTAGCCTGTTGCAGAGATATCAGCATCTCCTTTTACCATTCCTTGTCTTAGTTGTTGTAAAACACGTTTATGAACACCAGAAAAACCTGTGCAGTTCCAGCTTGCCTAACGAGGACACTTAACAGCACAATAAGTTTTATTTTACGCCAGTGCTCCTGCTGTAACTAAATGCAGCGGTGAGGAACGAGGGCCTGGCAAGGCTGTTGGGCAACTTTGAGCAATCTTTGAAAGCTGTTAAAATGGATTGGAGAAGTGCTTCTCCAGATCACTTCGATGACAGCTTCTTATAGCAAATGAGTTCCAGCTGTGGAAGCACTATGTGGAGTTACACTTTGTCCTTCCAGCTTCAAAGCAGAAAAACCCTATTAAGAAATGAAGTTTCTATTGAAAAAAAACTTACTATTTAGCGGAAGGCCTACTTCAGGTAAGGTTTTGAGTGAGGAGGTGGCTAAATCACGCTGCAGTGAGCTTAACAAAGCCTCTCCCAAACCTTTCTTCTCTAAGCAGCTTGTCTCTACTTGTAGTTATTTCTCTTCTGTTGAGGAACTATCTACTACAGATCTAATATTATTTTTACAATGAGTTAACTTAAACGAGGGAGGGAGTGGCAGAAATACAGAAGGTTTATGTTGTGAACACTTCAGGTGATCACTTCACATACTTTCAGGTGTCTTAAGGCTGGCACCCAAGAGTAAGCCTGCTGGAAAAGTCACCTGTCGCAACACAAGCAGCAGCTCTCAATATTGTCCTGATATATTTCATTTAATAACCATTTCATCCCAGTATTTGTTGTGTGATTATATAATTCCTAATGGATATCACAGGTTCTTTCCTTCAGAATAGGAAATAATCAGTGAGAGAAACATGCAAAGAACATGGAGAAAGCCTAAAAGCATGGCCTTCAAGATAAACTCGAAAGAATTGGGGCAATTTAGTTTTAAAAAGAGAAAACGGAGTGGCGATATTGATAGCAGTCTCCAAACACAAAGCAGAAATCTGCAAAGAGGAAGGGAAAAATCTGTTCTGTGTATCCATGATAAATGGGACAGGGTCACAATGCAGGTAGGAGATGCAGTTGAGATACATAGGTAACTTTTTAAAGGTAAACAAAGTAAAAAACTGCACTAATTCACCAGCAGTGGATGTAGAGAAGGATGCCGGTGTGGTTGATCCTTCCTGTGCTCTGAGCGATGGGCTGTGGGACCGCTTGAGTCTTCATCTTTCTCTGGTTTTCCTTGATTCTTATAATTCTGAGACTCCTCAGTGCTCATGGACTGCAGTAGGTAAGATGAGTACTCAAATACTTCAGGCAGTGCTACCCCGAAGTCTTTATTTCCCATGTCGTTTCCCCAGTGAGAGACAGATATTTAGCAGGATGCTTTTCCTTCGCGCTGCTAGACCAAACAAAAGCTTACAGTATCCAGGAATTCAAGTATAGCGATAGTAATCTGGCACTTCCATCACTCAATAGTTGCATTATAAATATTTCATGGAAAACCTGAATCATAAAAGTATTATTTTTGTAGTGTGCCAAGAGCAGATCCAGGCGCTTGGAGCATAAAAACGTATGAAAGTCACATTTTAATATTGCGCTCTCCTCACTAAGTACAGTGTTAGTCTGGAACTGTCTGTCTTATAAAAATAAGGCACTGTCTCCGAGGTATATTAACGGTGGTTATAGGGCTAATGGTTCCATGGCAAACTCCCAGTGCATTCATTTCAGCATGCACATTTTTCTGAACCAGATATGACTGGCTGGAAAGGTCTCTTGAAATCCTGTACGGCATCTCCAGGGACACAGCTACAGTCGTATTTCATTGAATGAAAACTGGGTATGGAATGAACCAAAAGCTCCCTGTCTTCCAGTTGGGCTCCTGCTTCTGCGAGGTGTATCTGAAACTCCCAGCTCTAATCCTTGAATTTGCAGCGATGACAGCACTTGGAGTCGGATGATTAATCTTTCATGTCCTTTCATACCTAACTACTGTTCTGGTTCCAGATTTTGGAATTCCAGATAGGTTTGTGGGTGTTCTCAGCCTTTCTGAAGCTGGCTCCTAACCTGTAGAAATCGACTTTGACAATGGAGAGAATCAAGTACTCGGGCAAAGAGGTGGCTTTGTTCATGCTGAGGTTTTGAGATGGATGCAAGGACAAAGAGCCAAGCCTGATGAGGATGTTACATGTTTTTATTGTAGGTGGTCTGTTACGGTAATAGCTATGGAAATACATAGCTATTGTTGGAAGAATGTTGAGCCCAGCGTGTTAGTTCTGGTATAAATTGGAATAGCTAATGCCCAGTTGGTAGGACATCCATCAGCAGGTAGAAGACCCAGGTTCATGATCCTGTTTGTCTTGACCTGAAGTAGTAACTAGGATGTGGGTCTCTTATTCTGCACAGTTGCAATACAGACACTGCAGTGTGTCTGTGCACTGTGAATTCCCCACTGAAAACCACACAACGAATCCAAGAGGCAGGGTCCTGCAGCTCACCCCTTCCCTAAACCTCTGTTTTGTCAAGGTCTTTTCCAATGTTTATTAGTTTAGCCTTGCAATTCAGTGTTTACATAAATGACATGATTAAAAGCAAAACAGGAACCTGGACAGAATGTGGTTCCTGTTAAAATCATTCCAAGTTATTTGCTAACTTAACCCTTTTGAAAACCAATGACACTTCTTGAGCTGCCTACACGTTTAATGAACAGCAGGCATGCTATTCAAACCCATCAGGGAGGGCGCTGGGATTTATTCCCGGAGGTATTTCTTTGCAGGGTTCATTCATACAGTATCTAGGTGATGACAACAAATATTGACTAACATCAGCCTTTTGCCATACCCTGGGAGCAATGAGGATGACTTGCTTCGACTTCATTTAAATCATAACCTGCCAAATCGGTGGAGACCTGCAGAAAACTCATCAGTCCTTCTGCACTGCATATCTGATCAGGGAACACATGAATTAGATAGTTTGGTGTCTGTGGCGTGAAGGGTTTTTTATAGCAACTAGTTTTTGCACGGGTAGAGCTTTGATGAATACTCCCCTATGTTCTTATCACAAATGAGCAAAGGAAATATAAATTAGAAGCTCATAAATACAGGATTCTAGTTGCCTTTGAAGAGTGTTACATCAGTACTGTTTGCATGAGAATGCTTTCATTGATTGGAAAAAATTGAATTTGTTTGTGTCTAGGCTGTAAGCAATGTGTAAGCCATAACATTTTAAGTAGGTGTCCTTCATCCAAAATAGATGAAAAGGGACAGGAGACCTGTGAGGGGTTAATTCATAGGTTCTAAATGAAAATGGAATTAGAAAATGAATTCCCTTCTAACATCTCTACTCAGCGTGCAGATCAAAGCCATCATAGGAGTAAATTTATGTCTGATAGTGTGGACGGTTTCAATGCACACTGGTGAAATATCATGCTGATTGCTGATTGAAAACAGTTGTTAATTCTCTACTTCACTAAATTCAGAGTGGAAAAACTTTCCTTAATAAAGAACAGATTGAAGAGAACCAAGACCTTACTGTGTGGAAATTAATGGCAGATGCATATACTGGTAGTTAAAATGTTTCATTAGATGTTAATGTCTTGCTGTGTTTTTAATTGTTCAGAAATTAGCCTCTAGAATATTAAAACCATCTGTTTGTTATCATGATGAAACAGAATACTTAAATAGTTATTAATTTTGTGGGCTTTTTTTTTCCTTGTCTGCAAAACTTTGATCTGTTGAGATTTGAGAGGATGTTGGATGCAAAAGTGGAAAACAATTTTAAAACACCTTGGTGCCCCAAATACCAGCATTTGCTGCCTGCCACCCATATTTTGCACGCCTGCTTTATTTCACGAATTATTATTCACCAAGGATAAGTTGACGTTTTTTAGTGCACGGAATGAGCGTGCTGTGCTGATGCTTGCTGAGCCTGTATAATGGTTGATTTAAACTGTAATATGGTACGTTTTCACATGCTGATACTTAATTTTTAAGTCTTGTGGGTCATTTTAAAGCCCAAATATTTCAAAGCATAGACGGAGTTCCATGAAGATCTGCCAGCACAGGGCTTTGCCTTCCTTCAGTTCCAATTATTTACAACTACTTTTTTTTTTTTTTTAGGAACAGAGTTTTGGTGGAGTTGCAGGTTTTTTGACAGTTGTTTGGGTTTTTGTTTGTTAGGGTTTTTTTATCGTGTAGATGAACAATAATGGGCTTATTTCAGGACCATGATTGAGGGAAATATTCCTCTTTGTGAGAACATACATCAAACATATTCCCAGCATAACAGTGAAAATATGCTTATTTTTTCCTCAGCTGAGATGAATTTAACTAAGCCCTTAAGTGCTGTCTTGTGGGGAGGCTGTAACACATGTGTTTTATACACAGCGCTCTATCGCAAAGAGAATGATTTCTAATACATTTTGTAATGCTTGTTAGACATGACTTAAGTGTGAAAATTTATTCAGTAAGTCTAAACATTACTTAGAGAGCCATTAACATCTTTCCAAGTGATTTTTGACCTTTTCCTGAATAAGCACTTTACAAATTACTAAATGCCAGAATGAGGATTAATTCGAGTAACCTTAATTTGATCGTAGTCCTGTGTTATAGGGTTTTGCACTTCTTTTAAAACAATAATAAAACTCTGCTTCCCTAGAATGTGATTGTTTTCAAGACAGGGAAATTTAGGACAATTTTAGAATTTTAGAACTGCTGATAGATGAGAACTGGATGATCTTTAAGGTCCCTTTCAACCCAACCTATTCTATGTTTCTATAACATACAAAAGAGATGTTAAATTCTGCATTTTTATTAGTATAAAGTATAGAAATTGTCAATTAATTATGGTGGACACGCTGTTCCCTAAATGGATTCTGTGTCCTTTGAAGTCAGTGGAAACGCTCTCCTCGATTTCAGTGGTTATTGGATCTTGCCCTGGTTCCTCACCTCCCTGTTGAAGCTGCGAACACAAGGGCTGGTAACCCTGGCTGGCGGAATGATTTTATGGAAATGAAGCTGGTTTGGGACTTGGACTGAGGCAATAAGCTCATCTATGAAATATTAAATCACTTTCGGTCACTGTTGACAAAGGACAGACTCCAAGATGTACCAGGAGATTTTTTTTGACGTTTGCAAATAGGAGGACTCATTATTTCAGTTGGCAAAAATAGTCCTGCAAGTGCTGCAATATATTGTACATTATTTGTCAGGGTGAAAGAGCAAGAGAGGTAAGCAGAAAAAAAAAATAGTAATCCAAAAATAATGTAGAACAAAGCCAAAAAACCAACAACAAGCTGGCATTATAAGGAATTTTAAGGCATTCTGCATTTTTCAAACCAGCAGCATTTCTTATTATGTTAGTCCAGGGCAAAAATTCAACAAGATTGAAGACTTGAAGTTAAACTATGATTTAAGGGTGTAATTCGTTAGTGTAGGCCTGTATCCTTACTACCCCTGCCCACCATTGCCTCCTCCATTGTGCCAAACTGAAGAACTCAGATGAGCTAAAAGCAGTCCAAGAAACAAAGAAGAAATAGGATAGAACTATGGAATGGTTTAGGTTGGGAGGGATCTTAGGGCTCACCCAGTTTCATTCCCGTGCCCTGAGCAAGGACATGTCCCACTAGAACCACACTGCTTAAGGCCCCATCCAGCCTGCCCTCAAACTTAGAATCACAGAATGATAGAATAACCAAGTTGGAAGAGACCCACTGGATCGAGTCCAACCATTCCTATCAAACACTAACCCATGTCCCTTGGTACCTCATCCACCCATCCCTTAAACACCTCCAAGGAAGGTGACTCAACCACTTCCCTGGGCAGCCTCTGCCAGTGCCCAATGACCCTTTCTATAAAAAAATTTTTCTTAATGTTCAACCTGAACCTCCCCTGGTGAAGCTTGAGGCCATTCCATCTTGTCCTGTCCCCTGTCACTTGGGAGAAGAGCCCAGCTCCCTCCTCTCCACAACCTCCCCTCAGGTAGTTGTAGAGAGCAATGAGGTCTCCCCTCAGCCTCCTCTTCTCCAGGCTAAACACCCTCAGCTCTCTCAGTCGCTCCTCATAAGGCCTGTTCTCCAGCCCCTTCACCAGCTTTCTTGCTCTTCTCTGGACTCGCTCCAGGGTCCCAACATCCTTCTTGTGGTGAGGGGCCCAGAACTGAACACAGGATTCGAGGAGCGGTCTCACCAGTGCTGAGTACAGAGGGAGAAGAACCTCCCTGGACCTGCTGGTCACGCCGTTTCTGATCCAAGCCAGGATGCCATTGGCCTTCTTGGCCACTGCTGGCTCATGTTCAGTCGCTGTCACCCAACCCCCCCCAGGTCCTTCTCCTCCTGGCAGCTTTCCAGCCAGGCTTCTCCTAGTCTGTAGCTGCACAGGGTTGTTGTGCCCCAAGTGCAGGACCCAGCATTTGGCCTTGTTAAACCTCATCCCATTGGGCTCTGCCCAGCGCTCCAGCCTGTTCAGATCAAACAGGCCAGCATCACAGGGAACACCCGGCACTGCCGGCAGTCTGTGCACAGCCCAAAATGCTGGAATATCCTGTTTTCTTCCAAGAGCTTCCCTCCAAAGAAGGTGGAGCATATAAGACAAAGGTTCCTCTAAGTGGCAACTTGCCATCTCTCAGAAGCTAATCCAGATTTAAACAACTTAAACAACAGTTCCTCCCTGTGCTTTTCTCCTGAGTTATTTGTGATAACTAGCTTCTCTTCATCTCTAAACTCATCTCCAGATCAATGACAGCTGCTAATGAATTCAGATGCTTCATTCCCTTCCCTTCTGTGCTGCTTCAAATAGATTTTCTTTGCCAGATACTTCAGCTCCCTTTTCCCGCTAACAAATTGGTACTGAGGTATATTATTATGAATTTTGCTTCTGTCATTCAAGCAAGGGGAAAATACAATATGTATAGATGAGAGCTCTATATCAGAATGCTTTTACTCCTCCCCATCCCCCCCTCCCTTTCCTTCACGTTATTGAATTATAGAAAAATACTATCATAATAGCTTCTTGGCCAAGTCACAGCGAGCAGAGTTATGGTTCCCTTGATAAATTGCAAAACATTATTAAGTTTTGCTCTCTGGACTGAGAGTATTGGCATAAAAGGACATCAACCACAGTCATATTGGTCTTGATTGCTGCTTAATTGCTGCTTGTTTGTGTTAGAGATCATGTGGTTTGATTGATCTTGCTCTGCTTTTGTCATTATAGTTACAACTTTCTAGTTTTCTCCTTGTACAGAGACCACAGGATGACTTTTAAATCTTGAATTATTTATAGGGCTGGCCAGTTAAACGGCTTAAAATAGTATTATATTTTTAAGCCAATAGCTCAACCTTCAAATCATTATTTATGCAACCAAGTTATTAAATATTTATTCTGGGCTTATATCGAACTATGAAATAACAGAGCTCTTTTAAGTAAACAATGGCAACCATCTTGAGGTCCATCCATGAATACTGATATTTCCTCCTCCAAGATGTTTATTTATGTCTCTAATGTTAACTGGGTGTCAGGTTAGTGGTCTACATTGAGGAAAGGATGATGGTGGCCGTGACTTAATTCAAGCAAGCAAGTACTGCCACTCTGATCTTTTTCAGACTCAGTACATGGAGCTGCTTCACATCCCTAGATACTCCCAAAAGGTCTCATCCCATCTTGCATCACCTTTGCACATGAGGGGCAACCATCCTGTGGCCTTGAAGCAGGTGAAGTTCTAGAGGAACCACCTTGAGTTTATGTTTCCCCTCTTTAAAGCAGATGGAGGCTCTTCAGCCAAATTTGCAGAGAGCTGTAGAGCTGCAGTACCGTTAAGTTTTTCGATCTGGCCTGTTGGCTTTTTCTTCCACCATGTGATTCATTTTATCTTCTTACATACTTAAGTATTCTTCCAGTAAGTTATCCATTTCAAAGTCAACCAAAGGCCAAGCAAAGTCCGTAGGGAGTTGGATGTCAGATGCTCTGGGCTAAAAGGGATAATATTTCTGCTTTCCTCTCCACTTTCTGGAGGTTCAGAGTAGAGGTAGAGTGTTTGCCTCCGCTTTCCTGCCTCACCTGACCTTTCCCATACAACAGAAACAAAAACTCCTCACAGGTCCAGGGCTGAGACTGGGACACAGGTCAGACCCTGTGCACTGAAGCTGGTAATGGCCTAACAAGAAGGATCTAGAAATACATCCTATCCCTGAAATAGGCTATTCTGACCCAGAATGCTAGGGTAAAATGGCCAGCAGGGTTTTTTTTAACTGAGCAAGCCCAAGCAGAATCAAGGAAACCAATCCCTGGTAGAAACCTGCAGCAAATAAGCAGCCACGACTCCTTGGAGGGTATTCCCAGGGCCTGGGGGGCACATGCAACTGATTAAAGATTATGTCTATGCCCATAGAACTTGAAATCTGGTTTTGGGGCATATAAAGCAGCAGTCAGTATAGATGGTGTAAATGGGCATCACTCGGCTGAATAGCTCGTGGATGTTGTACCATGTATGGATCAGAATGTGAATGGGTGTCTCTTTGTGCAAACCAGAGTGCTACGCTTGTTCCAGGCACTAAAGCAACTGGGTTTCAGTGCTTGTTTTTAGCTGTACAAGCTTGTTTTCATAGAATAACCAGGATGAAAGAGACCCACCGGATCATCGAGTCCAACCATTCCTATCAATCACTAACCCATGCCCCTCAGCACCTCGTCCACCCACCCCTTAAACACCTCCAGGGAAGATGGCTCAACCATCTCCCTGGGCAGCGTGTTCCAGTGCCCAATGACCCTTTCTGTGAAAATTTTTTCCTAATGTTCAACCTGAACCTCCCCTGGTGGAGCTTGAGGCTGTTTCCTATTGCACTGTCCCCTGTCCTTTCAGGTAGTTGTAGAGAGCAATGAGGTCTCCCCTCAGCCTCCTCTTCTCCAGGCTGAACACCCCCAGCTCTCTCAGCCGCTCCTCATCAGGCCAATTCTCAGTCAGTTTTCCCTGACACGGAACCCAGCGAGAGCTCTGGAAGTCCAGGGTAGGATGCGAACAAGCTCAGCAGTGGGAGAGAGTAAATACTGGGAGAGGCAGATGGATTACACCCTGATGGCCATCGCTCTGGCCCTCCCTCTTCATCCCTCTCTGCTGTGCGAGTCTGTGCTCTGGAAGCTGCTTGGGAAGATTGATTGGTACAATGGAGTGCTTTGCAAGATGTAATTTTAAAGGCCGTATTTCTCACTGTGCAACCATCAAAATGCAAAGGGTCAGAAGAAGCCTATATTTTTTTGCAATTCAGCTTTTAAAGTGTGCTGAAATATGCTTCATTTGCCGCAATTGCCAACAGCTTGCTGTTTCATACTGCTCTTAACAGGAGCTGGGGAACAGAGCGAGTCTGTTACACTTTATATGTTGTATAATGTATGTATGATTCTGGGGTGTGATGAGTTTATGCCAAATTTATCTTTGATTTCTGTATAAACAGCACAGAAAAAAATGATGGGCTGCATTCTCAGTGTAACTTAGATAAAATAGAGCTACAGAGCTCCTTCAGAGTACCTTCTGTGAGCTATATATCTAAGGTTGCCCGAGCATATAATGAAGGAGAAGAGGATCTGGAGATAAATGCCTGTTCTCTGTATCCCCCACCCCTGCTTTGGCAAGGATGCTATTAATTCTTAGCCTACGTTGCTTCTGCTGTTGCTACTGTGAGGAGAACATGATCGCTCGGTGTTACTGTAATAATAATGCTAAATAGCCCAGTTTTTCCCCAGAAGAGAGGTGCAGCTCTGTTACAGTGGGGTCTCCCCCATTTAAAGGGGTAGAGGATGAGTTGTTCTACTCCACTGTACCGAGCAGGGGTGGCAGCAAGCTCTCCATCAGCTCAAAGGCAGCAGGAAATGACCATCCGTGCATTAGAATAAGTAAGTTAAAGACACCCTTGTTCTGTATCATAGAACTAATTAGGTAATTGTTCGTAGCTATTTGTTCAAGTTCTATTAGATTTAGATTTTTTTTTTTTTATCAACAGGAAATTGGAAAAATCTATGTATGTGTTTATTCCTGGTTTTCATAGAAGAAATGTTGAACAGGAAATTTACTTTTTCTTCTCAGTAGAGATAGGAAGAAAATAATACAAGATTAAACTCTTGTCTGCCTCACTTTTGCCACACAGGTATGCAAAATAAAGCTTCATATATATTCCGGTAGGGGTGTGAGCCTCAGGATGATGAAATGTAGGCCCTGCTCCTCAATAGCTGGCACTTTCTTGGAGCACGTGCATCAAGTTGTTGTAAGATTACATAGCGAGACATACAGAGAGAGCCTCTCCTAATGTTTTATTGTATCTCTTAGGTAATAAGATTTTTCTTCCCCGGTGTGAAAAATGTCTCTGTATCAATACTGCTCAGAGTCCAAACACGGTGTGGATTCTTTTTTCATATTTACTGCCTAAACTTATGCATTGTAAATATTCTTCCTCCTCGTTATCTCACCTCTAATTTGCTTCCCTCATGCTGCTCATGTGTTTGGCTGGTCATGGTGGTGGCAAACAGGGCTTTGTTAAAAATGTGGCATAGAGATCTTGCTCCAGACCTGGGGCGGCGGGGCTGAACCATCTTTAAAGCTTTGGATGACCTGTCTTAGTAGTTTTGGCCTCACTTACGTCAGCAGCAACATAGATTTAAATGAAAGTATTTAAATGACAGCTGTTACAAATCGTAAGGAACAAGCCTTGGTTTACGTTGGTTTTTTTCCTACTATGCAATTCTCCTTTTATTTGTTTCCATACAGCCAGATTTGTTCTCAATTATTGATCAAATATGTTGTCTTTGCAATCAAATATTCAGGCCTACATGAAATCTGTTGTTCCTCTTTTCTGACTGATGGAAGACTCTTCACGTGTGTGAGTTTGCTTGGGTTGGGCAGGGACGGGCTCTTCAGGTTGTGCAGTGCAGGCAAAGTGGACGTTGCTGACCGTGCCCGTGGGTCAGAGCAGCACGGACAGAGCTGTTGGTCAGCCCTGTTGCGATGTACGTGCATGAAAGTTGAGCTGACCAGAGAAGTTAAAGTCTTTTTTATTTTTTCAAGATACACTTTAACAAGCAGCACCCTTTAACTGAACAATGTTTAACTCATCCACTGATGTTATACATCTGGTATCTGTACTCAGTCTTGCTGTTGTTTAGAATCAACTGCATTTCAATATACATTGTCGTGTTTTGATATCCAAGTTAACAGATTTTAAGGGAAAACATGTTTCATTTAAGCGCCAAACGGCGCCGCAATACAGATTTTAATTTGCTGATGATTTTTCCACCCTGGTGAGTGAATAGGGGTTAGTGGGAACTGCACTTAGCTTTTTGGCCCTAAGAGCACATCAAAACCTGTCTCCTAAGAGTATGTGGTAACATTCATGTTGGAAAAACAATGAATGGGTAAAACCAGTAAGAGAATTGGTTGTGTCAGCTCCACAGCTGGGTGCTGGAGGTCCTCCCAGTGCTGAGCCACGCATCAGCTTCAGAGACATCTGATGCTAACGTGGTCTGTCCCTTCCCTGACAGCCCACCTCACACCAGCATGTGGTGCCCCCTCCCTGCTGGCATGGCCAGCAGGTCCAGGGAGGTTCTTCTCCCTCTGTACTCGGCACTGGTGAGGCCGCTCCTTGATTCCTGTGTTCAGTTCTGGGCCCCTCACCACAAGAAGGATGTTGAGGGTCTGGAGCGAGTCCAGAGAAGAGCAACGAAGCTGGTGAAGGGGCTGGAGAACAGGCCTGATGAGGAGCGGCTGAGAGAGCTGGGGGTGTTCAGCCTGGAGAAGAGGAGGCTGAGGGGAGACCTCATTGCTCTCTACAACTACCTGAAAGGAGGTTGTGGAGAGGAGGGAGCTGGTCCCTTCTCCCAAGTGACAGGGGACAGGACGAGAGGGAATGGCCTCAAGCTCCACCAGGGGAGATTCAGGCTGGATATCAGAAAGAAATTTTTCATGGGAAGGGTCATTGGGCACTCAACAGGCTGCCCAGGGAGGGAGTTGAGTCACCATCCCTGGAGGTGTTTGAAAGACGGGTAGATGAGGTGCTCAGGAACATGGTTTAGGGGCAGATAGGAATGGTTGGACTTGAAGATCCAAGAGATCTTTTCCAACCTGGTAATTCTATGATTCTCTTGTGTGTTGCAAGCCAAACTCCTCCTGTGTGCTTATCCCTGAAGAAACAATGATGGATTAATGATAAATCATTCTGAGAGGATCCAGCCTGTTAACTAGGAACTCAGTGGGTTCAGCCAGGCTTTCTTTTTCTTCAAGGCTGAACTGGCCTTTGGCACCCAGAGCAGCCTGCAGTCGTCAGCAACTGCTTGATTTGCCGATGCTTCTGCCTAGATCCATATGTGCAGCTTTTGAGAAAAGCACATGACTGCCTGTAGTGACAAAAAAATCACAACTTCAGAGCCTGTCTCAAGTCTGGGCTACAGGAAAAAGCCTGGAGAGCGTGTGCAGGGGAGCTTTGAGGGTACAAAGGAGCAGGTAGAAATGTCTTGGTATGGTGTAGGGCTGTCACCTTGGTCAGAACGATCTCCTGTCATGGGTCTGGGCTTGGGCTGTACCAGTGGTGGCTTTCTGGAGTCGGGCAGCATTGCCAACAAAGCACATACGAGTCAGTTCACCGGCTGATCTGAGCTAGAGGATATGTTCAGCCAGGCAGGAGCCGGATTAGAAGAGTTTTGGGCTGTCTTGCCCTTGCAGAAGCTGTATAAATGAAGAATGACAGGCAGAACCGAGAGCCTAAAATTCCCCTCCCCGCAGTGGGGCTTTGCCATCCCTTGGGGAGCAGGTGTCCTCTTCCTCTAGGACTCTGGAAAAGGCTTAGCATGCTGCCTGGGCTGTAATAGGGAGAAGTGTTAGTATTCATAACTTTATAGTATAATGTAGTGAAATAATCCTTTAATTCCATATGGTGTGGAAATTTGGGCGCCTTGAAACTATACCATAGCTTGGATTTACTGCTGCCAAATGGTAAAGGGTTTTAAATTAAAATATATTTAAAAGAGGGAAAAAAAGAGCTCAGCAGAGCTACATTAGGGTGTTTTTTGACATGATGCATAATCTCTGTGAAAAAGGCTTTTTCTAAATTCTCAGTAGGTTTATTTATTTTGCTTTTTGTTACTTGCTAACCAGGCACCACTACAATGGAATTATCTAAAGTGGCTTAGGGATCCAGCAAAGCAAACTGTGGTCCCGAGAGGATGCCGCTCCCTGTAGTCTGGGGCTCAGCTGCCCTTTCATCCTCCCTTACACCTCTTAACATGATTGACTATCTCTGTCCTTCATTCTTTGCCTTTCTGAAACAAAAGGCCACAGAGTGCCACGTTGTTAGGGGTTACCCTTAGGGGTGGTTTATGGCTTATGCCCCCCACCCTTTAATTTCACAGAGCTGACTGACTGATTTAGTCACTATAGCCCTGTTCCTACGGATGGTTCCTTCTCCTAAGCCCGTGTATTCAGCTCTGCTTTACCCTTTAACTTTGAGTGGCAGAAGGAAGCATCCTTTCCCCAGACACAGATGAATATTGTTGCACTTGTGCTCTCACAAAATAGGGCTGAATATTTCCCTGGTGCAAAACCAGTTGCATTAGATTTCAAGTCACCCTAAAAGGTCTTCAAGCCCTTTCTTATAGCCCCTTCAGGTACTGGAAGGTCACTGTTAGTTCTCCTTGGACCCTTCTTTTCTCCAGGCTGAAAGAGCCCAACTCTCTCAGCCTGTCCTCGTATGGGAGATGCTCCAGCCTTCTGATCATCTTAGTAGCCCTCCTCTGGACCTTTTGCAACGGTTCCATATCCTTTAAGATTTAATGCTAATATTTGATGTTAAGAGTTAACATTGGAGGGTCCTCAGTGAGACCCATGGGTAGACATCATGGAAGTTTGATTCTGGCTTTGCCATTCGCACGTGGTATCCCAGCAGAACAAGAGTTGTCAAGGCCACACTTTGCAGTTTTTCCAAGGGCAAGTGGATTTTACGGTTTCCCCGTGCCCCAGAGTAATGCACCAAACACATGCAGTATAACTGCAGATCCATATTTTTATTTGCAGGCACTTTTTAGGTGCACTATGTTATTGCAGCATCATTTTAAATGATGGAATCTATGAGAGTAGATTGAAACAAAGCATTGCCGATCCACATTGTGTTCTCATGTGCACGTGTGGCTTCAGGTTCTTAAAAGAAGACAATGGGCATATTTCCACGCTTTATTTTTTTAATTTAGCACAGATTGATGGGTTTTGGAATAAAATGTAAACCCTCAGCAGTTTGGCACATGGAGAAACTCAGCTTGGAAATAAAAAGAAAGGAAAATATGGAAAGCTTATAAATTTTCAGTTGGACTTACTTCTGAGCTTGCTGTCTAGTCTTTGCAGTTTATGTTGTTCCTACAGGGTTTGGGTTCAAGCATCTTGGTCATATTCTCTTTATTTTTTGTATATTGTGTCTAGAAGAATGACACCTGCAGAGTTTTTCTTCTCTTCTCTATAAACAGCTGGAATTTGCAATGTAAAAATAGCCATTATGATTAGTTAGCAAATAACTACTGTGTCAGAATTGTGTAGCAAAAGAAACTGAGGTTCTAAGAATAATATTTGAGACTGGATAAAATTCTTCAGGCCCCTGTTACAATAAGAGTTTTTCCATCATTGAGTGGATGTTGGCAATAGGCTGATTCAGAGAAACTTGATCCATTTTCCTATGGGTGGTTAAATTTTAAACCCAGGACCATAAAATCACAATACACAGTAGTCCTAGATAAGATCTGCGAGCTATATATGAAGTAGACTGCTTGACTCCATTATCCTCCCTTCCTCCCTCAAAAACTGCTACCCAGATCTATTAGATCTGACTGATAAACCGTTCCATTTGAAATAAAAATCTTTTTACTTGAGATTTTCTGGCTGAGCTGTGGAATATTCAGTTTGTTTATTAAATTGTAAGTGTTTGACAAATAGCTCTAGTTCTTCTGCTACATTTTCTTTGAGCCAAGGACACCTGTGCCCGTTCTTGCAGCTGCGCTGATTCATTGCTACCCAATTGTGTGGCTGAGCCTGTAGTTTTTCTTTTTGGGAGCACCCAAAGGTGCCTTTTAGCGATGAGGGGGATAAAGAATGAAGGCAAAGCAGCACACACAAACCAATCTTGCAGATACAATTTGCTCTCATAGTGATAAGGAGAAACTAAAGGGTCTGGGATTGTTCAGCCTGGAGAAGAGGAAGCTGAGGGGAGACCTTATTGCTCTCTTGAGCTACCTGAAGGGAGGTTGTAATGAGGTGGGTGCCAGTCTCTTCTCCAATTAACAAGTGATAGGATGAGATTAAATGGCCTCAAGTTGCACAAGGGGAGGTTTAGATCGGATATTAGGAAAAAAGAAGACAGAGAGAAGGAAGGGGGGAAGAAGTTGGTGAAGACAGTTCATGGAGAAGAAACTGTTGGTCTCCAAGTGTGAAATAGAATTGAGTGTGATGATCTATTTCTGTACAGTCTGAATAGAAATTACTAGGAATGTATTAATCGTTAGAATAAGTTAGAAGCAGTAATTTGATATTTATTATATGAATACTGGTTAAATGCATTAGGCATCTTATAAAACACTTCGTTAGGTACCTTGCCAGGTATTTTCTCTGCATTTACCTCTGCTGCCAGTGTTTACGTCTGTGGTTTTGTATATAATTTCTGAAAGCTACTTTTTGCCACTGTTAACGTAGTGATTAACCACTCTTCACAAAAGTCAGTTCAAACGAAGCATCAACAGGGTTAAACCAAAATTTTAATTCAGTCAGTCAAAATAGTGGGAAAGTTGTGTTAAAAAATACATTTTCAGCCTTGCAATAGAAATAGTTCATATCTTCCTCTTACTGTATGCCTGCATATGTGCTTGTGGACATGTGCGTAGTGTGCTAATATGTTGACCTGCACAATACACGGCATAAGAGAAAGCAGATGTGTTCTCAATTGTATTGAAAATAGAGTTTGTAGGGGTTTTGTGATTTTAATTTATTACAATGCCAGTAAAGTTCATTAAAACTGTTTTGAAAGGCAAAAACCAATCTGATACCTATTAAGTAGATGATGTTGTTTTGTGAACACTGAGGTCAGGCAAGAATTGTTTATAGTACCAGGGGCTGTTGCTAGGGGCTTGCCCAGCAAACATCCCCTCTGAGCGATCGCTGTCCCTTCCCCTGGGGAGATTTCCATCATCTTAGATCCTCAATACTCTTATGTTGTAATGAGGGAGGGATTGATTCTGCACGTGCTTCGATGTCATGGTATCATTAAAAACTGCATCCATGGCATAAATAACTTGAGACGTCTAAAAGTTCTAGACATGAAGGTCTTAAACTTCCTTGGGATGTGAATGTTGCCTCCTTCTCCCTGCAGGGTCTCAGCCTGCGGATGAGCTGTTGTGCACGCGAGGTTGCTTTGTTCTGTGCATGCATGGGCTCACAGAGATGCTGCCTTAGCACCAAGGCTGCACTGTGCCGGTGGCAGTGCTGCAAGCACCACCTTAACCCTGCTGTCTATAGGTGTTGGATGGGATAAAGAAGAGCAGCAAACAAAGCAACTTGCCTGAACCAGGCTAAACTCCTACTTTCTGTTTTTTCTTTTTCCTGCAGCTCAAGCCAGGTCAAAACAGTTGCCGAGACAGTGACAGTGAAAGCGCCAGTGGGGAATCAAAAGGTTTCCATCGAAGTAGCTCTCGGGAAAGACTCAGTGACGTAAGTAGAAATCCTGCAGCCAAATACTGCTCTGATTAACCCCTGGTGTAGTCTTCTAAAGGGTCTAAGTTATGACGAGTTTGAGTTTCTGGGATGGCTCGTTGCTAAAATCCCCTTCCCTTTGTAGGGTTGGGAGAGGAAGAGGTAACTCAGATCTCCTGCCCCAGTTCAGTACACTTCTTACAGTTTGGTACAGTGTCTGTCTCTGTGAAAAGAGTCATTCATTTTGAAGCAGTTGAAGGCCATTTAATGAAGTTAAAATGCTCTGCATAGTTGAGAAGTGAGTTGGCCTCATTTTACCCCAAGTGGGGAAAGAAAAGAATGTATTACTTGGGGCTAAATGCTGTCTTTATGAAAAGTATTTAGTGTCTAGAGAGGCTCAGGTAATTTATATATGATGAATAGATATAACACAGCCACCAATAGCATAAACTCTGTTGTTATTGCTCTGCTTAAACTCCTGTGGAAGATCCTAAGATGGCAGCTCTAGTGGAGAATGTTTCTCTCTGTTGGAGAATGTTTCTCTCTGTTGGAGAATGTTTCTCTCTGTTGAAGAATGTTTCTCTCCGTTGAAGAATGTTGGCCACTGGCTGAATTACAGAAATGAGCTGAATAACACTCGACTTCCTTAGACATGTGAATGACTACAGAAACCTTTCTGTTGCTGCAAATAGATTATTTACTATGCATACCATCACATTCCTTGAGTGCTTTATTCGTGGCTCTGAGTCTCCTACAACACAGAATATCAAGACAGCCCTGTCCCAAAAACCTATGTGCTTTGGGGATATTGTAGGTCGGCTCCTTGGCTGGTAAAAGCACGGAGAGCTACGTCAGCCAGACCAATTTGTATCAGCCAGCAATCTGGCTCTACTTTGAACTAACCCACATTTTGGAAATGGGGATTTTATCGATAGCGTGTCCATGGAGATTTGGCTGACAGATACCAGATGGTGTCCTCGATAGGCCAATCCAATAAAACTGAATTGAGCAGACATTAAAAGAAATACCTTTGTACAGGATACATTTCCTTGTGCAACTTTCAGCCTGAAGGCACACAGCTAGCCATTCCTGCTGAACTGTGCATACCACTGGAACAGCCGCCTGGTTTCTTTTTCTGGGGTGAAGGTGTTCAATCTGTAGCTCTTTCCTCATCCTTTTGTCATGTCATTTTAGAGGTTCGTTTTTCCCCCTGAGCCAGCCTGTATGGGTACACGCATTTAGACACTTCAGAGCCTGCCCTTCACTGCCATCAGGTGAGGTCAGTCTCGGGGCTGTAAGATATCTGTACAAGAGGAGAGTGAAACCAGAGGAGACAGTAAGTGAATGCTTTGTGCCTGCAGCTGACCGTCAGCCTGTCACCGTTGCCATCCTTGCTTGCTCTGAGCCCTACGGCAGCTGAGAATTCACTGCAGTGAACTTCACAATTACACAGCACCTTCCAGCAAAAAAAAAATTCACAGCTCCTTGCAAACGTGGTTTTAATTTAGCCGTGTCAGTCCCTTGCAATGAACTGAGGTTTATTTGAGCTTCCCAGCAGCTCACAGTTGTTGCAGTGCCAGACCTGGCAGTGGGAGCAGAGTCCTGTTTCCCCTTCCACTGATCAAATACAGCTTTTCTCTGATGTTTTTACAATACGTTCCCTTTGTCTTGGCACTATGGCAAATTAAAAGGAAGTGGAGAGCAAATATAACTTCCCCAGTGCACCCAAGAGAGGGCATAGGGATTCACAGGTTGCTCAAAAGGAGCGCTATGTAAATATATGTGAAAATGTATATTTTAAAATGTTATACATAATTTATGTTTTGCTTAATAAGTAAGTTCCTTGATGCTTTGATAATTTATTGCAATACAAGCATGTGTCTCTGCGGTCTGGTGCTGCCTGTTCAACTGAGATTTGAAAAACATGCAGGAGATAACTCTCTCCTTGCCTGAGTGTGTGGTGGCCTTTCCCAGGCTCCTTCAGTAAGTAAATACTGTTCTGCATTTCTGGCTTTCCCAAAGGCAAGCATCCCCTGTTTTTAAATGATGGAGCTTTCCCTGCAAGAAGCACATTGAGATGCTAGAGCGTGTCCAGAGAAGGGCAACAAAGCCGGTGAAGGGTTTAGAGCACAAGGCTTTTGAGGAGCTGAAGGAGCCGGTGTGTTTAGTCTGGAAAAGGGGAGACTGAGCGGAGACCTTGTCACTGGCTACAACTACGCGAAAGGAGGTTGTAGCGAGGTGCGGGTTGGTCTCTTCTCCCTGGTAGCCAGTTATAGGAAAAGGGTAAATGGCCCCAAGATGCACCAGGGGAGATTTAGGTTGGATTTTACAAAGAATTTCTTTACAGAAAGGGTTGTCAAGCACTGGCAGAGGCTGCCCTGGGAGGTGGTTGATTCACCTTCCTGGGAGGTGTTTAAAAGACAAGTAGATGTTTACTTGGGGACATGGTCTAGTGGTGGAGTTAGCAGGGCTGGATTGATGGACTCGGTCATCTTTAAGGTCTTTTCCAACCAAAACCGTTCTGTGTAAGTGCTAACGATACTTCCCCTTGTGACTACGAACGTGCCCACCTTGAACTGGCCTCTTATGGACAATGATGCATCGAGGGCTTAATAAGTTCATTTTAAATAGTATCTTTTAATAGGGTGAGTTGTATAATAATACCTGCTAGTTACTGTCCAGGAAAAGCTACAGACGAGCGAGTAAGTTTTCTCTGAAGATAATCTTCTGATTTTCACACTATTTTCTCAGAAAAAAATAGGCAAAAAGTTTTGTACTCGACAGGAGATAAAACAAAACTATAAAATATTGCAGGCAGATTAACCTTGGGGTCAGCAAGCAAATTTTGGACATGAAATATAATGAATCTCCGCTGACACAGCCCGCCAGCATTGTAAGATTAAGCATGGCTACTGCATGGAAATATGTATAATGAATGAAGTGCATATACTCTAGGTGGATGATCAATTTTCAAATCCCTAGTTGTAAGTAAGCTGTTGAAACAGAAATGTTAGCTTCATGAGCTTTAATGCAGAGCCTAAGTGATAGCTTAGTGACAGATGCAGAATGAGGGAGATGGTATAATGAATATCCAGTTGCAGACTGACATGTCAGTGGCTTCATTCCCTCTCCTGTCAGATATCTTTCAACTCTGCAGATTGTAAATGTACCTACAGTCCTTGGATAACACAGATTGATGCGAAGTGTGTTTACGAGGAATGTCTCCTTTCCAGGCTAATGAGATCCAAGCAGGTAATTTGCAGCATTTGCAACAGAGGTGGTCAAAAATGAAAAGGAGATAATTCACTGAAAAGACCATGTTAAACAGGAGACTTTTCTCGTAATGAGGCTTGGAATAGCACCAGACGGTAGGGAGAGGAATATCCTATGTTCTTGCCAGATGCAATGCAGTGAGACTGATTTCCATCAACTCCTTTCTTTGTCCTCCTCTTGCACACGTGTACACACACCCCTCTGTGAGAGAACATAATTAGCAGAGAACTTGACCTCTGCCTGATTAGGGACAATGACTGCTCAAATGCACCGTTGCAAGCATTTGACAGTGCCCCGATACATCTCCCCGCTTTAATTTCATAAACCCATTTCTCTCTGCCTTTGTCCCCAATATAGTATTTTTTGGAATGACAACTTGTTTTTTCCTTTATGGGCAGAGGTAGCTCCAGGGGCCTAAAAGAGAAATTGGAGAGCTGCTCCTATTTTATATATAGGGTGCTGTAGTCAATTTAATCTCATCAAAATCTTGCCAGTAGTAGAATTCATTTTGCTAGGATTTTGCTTGGAGACAAAATGGCAGCGCTTTCTCTTTTCCTCAGCTTGGAGCTCAGTCAGCTTGTGTTCTTTACCTTTCTGTATGTATTTGTTTTTAATTGAGTCTTCCCACTTTGGAATACACGGGGTGCCTTTTAGCCTTGTTTTACAAAGCAGACAGGAGATTCCTTGAGGAAAGCGTGAGAATTACAGCTAACCTGGATGGTGAATGCACAGAGGGTTCAGTCACCTCTTCGCTAATTAAAAACAAATCAAAAAAACTGATATCTTTGCTGCACACTCCTAAATTTCTGGTCTGCCGCAGAACTGAAGTTCACATCATTGCTAGTCCTGTTAAAAATCCGATGCCTGTGAAGCGAGCCTTGCTCATCATCACGGCAATGCCGATGCAGCAGCAGGACAAGCTGTTGCTGATGAGAGGGCTGATTCAGGCACCCTCAACCTCACTTCTTGGGTTCGTAGTAAAAGCCTCTTATGTGCAGTCAGCGGCCACGAGCCAGCACACGTCTCCCCCTTTCACCTCACAACTCAGCATGGATCGTCTGGCCTCCACATGATTTTTCTGAACAAGGAGTCACAATTGTTGGCACCTTTCTGTCTGGAATATCGTTTCTAGTTTTGAATAGGGTAATGGCACAGGAAGCTTTCTGTCTGTCCCCTACATTAAAGGTCTCGTCATGGGCTCTCATCGAAGCTGACACACTCTTTCATGAGTGCTTCCCTTTCCCTTACGCTTTGTAGCTGTTTGCTTCTACCACATTGTGTACTTGGCACTTGAGAGCAGGCTACAGGGAGTGTCCATGAAGAGTATGTCCTGGAGTGCCCTGCCCACAGGTTTGTTGCTGTCTCCTTTGGGAAGAAAGGTATTAACAGCCCCAGCAGTGAAATCCTGAGGGCAGCTCACAGTTTCACCCCCAAATGCAGGATGTTTTCAATTCTCCATCTCCCATTCCTCTCACCTGCATCCTGAGCCCAATAAAAGGCAAACTGAGGAACGGTCTTTGAATTACAGAATCATAGAATCACCAGGTTGGAAGAAACCCACCGGATCATCAAGTCCAAGCATTCCCATCGGTCACTAAACCATGCCCCTCAGTGCCTTGTCCACCCATCCTTTAAACCCCTCCAGGGAAGGTGACTCAACCACTTCCCTGGGCAGCCTCTGCCAGTGCCCAATGACCCTTTCTGTGAAAAAGTTTTTCCTACTGTCCAGCCTGAACCTCCCCTGGTGGAGCTTGAGGCCATTCCCTCTCATCCTGTCCCCTGTCACTTGGGAGAAGAGCCCAGCTCCCTCCTCTCCACAACCTCCTTTCAGGTAGTTGTAGAGAGCAATGAGGTCTCCCCTCAGCCTCCTCTTCTCAACACTAAACAACCACAGCTCTCTCAGTTGTTCCTCATAAGTCCTATGCTCTGAAATCCTTAGTTCTTTTCCTTCTCCAGAATGTCCCCAGTAATCTTGGCTGGATCTGAAGTGGAATAACAGCAGCAAAGCCCTGTGTGTGTTTGTGTGTGTGTGTGTGTGTGTGTGTGCTGCTCGACTGCAGTGTCTGCCGCTGTGTGTGTGGATGGGGGGGTATGTATGTGTGTGTTTGCATGTCTAAGGTTGGGTGCTTAAATGCTTTGTTGCATTATGTTAATTCCTCGGCAGTGCAATCAAATTCATGTCGTAATTAAAGCTGTCAGTTGGAAGGCAAGCCAATCGCCAAGAAAACACAGCATAACAAATGAAGTGAAATGATTCTGCGTGTAGCTATACAATGCTTCGCCAGGCATGAAATTAAATAAGTAATTTGATGTTGACATCAGAAATTGAAATGATACCCACTGTTCCTTCATTCAGTCAGACCTGCATAAACAATAGCCAGAACGAATATGTACAACACAGTCTTTCTCCCCACCCACCTCCCCAAGTAATGCACAATATATATGCAAAATGACTATAACTGTGCCTTCCAAGACCTCAAGGATGTAATTTTCTTTGGTACACAGTAAACTAATGCTTACATGAGGGTTACTGTATTTTTGCTCCTGGGCCAAAAGTTCTTCTCTTTAAGAAATGAATAATAAGAATAATAAGAATAAAAAAGAGATTATAAAAAGACAGAAGGAAAATAACAAAACAAAAACCTGTTAATTTTAAGCAAGTGACTTGTGTTTTGCTGGTGGGCACCTGATGCGGGCTTCTGCTGGTGGTTGTGCGAATATCAAATCATGTATCTAATGTCAAATTCTGCAGAGGGTTTCAGAAAGTGAAACCATTACCTCTGTTATAGTCACAGTTTATGTAAGAGCTGTAGAACCACCCAGTGCAAGATCACAACTCAGCACGGGCTGTAAAGATGCTGCATACACAGCATCACGTTCATCAGTGGGTACCAACGCTGGGCAGTGGGTAGTAAGATCCTTTTGATATTGGGAGTTATGAGGAGAGGTGAGAAGCTGTCTTCTTGCTTAGCCCTTGCTTCAGCCTACGTGATCTGTCAACATCCAGTTCACAATGCAGCTAACTTAGTCATTCATGCATGTCAGTATAGTCTTTCTTAATGACCTCAATTAGAGTTTGCACATTGTGTTTCCATCAAGCAACTCAAATTCCCCGAAAATGCAAAGTTATTTCTTTTTGCTGAAGGTCATTTGACTGTTGTGTTTCAGCTGTCCTCCCATAGCCATTGCAGCACCGCTTTTGAAGGGATGGGAGTGTTCAGTAGGAAAGTCTTTGTTTGCTTATTCTTTTTTCTCCCTTTTTATTGTTTTGTTTTGATACTGGATCCCTCCAAAACTTGGAATAAAAAGCAGACAAAAATTACACACAGATGCCGAATGCAAACTTTGGCACTTTCAACTTGTAAAGTAAGGTCTAGAAATTGTGAGTGAAAGAGTGGGATTTGACTGGCATCTGTACCCAGCTCAAAGAAAAGTAATTGTGATTGCACGTGCTGTACTTTGTGGGTACGTCTCTAGCTTAAATTAAAAGAATGGAAATGGCATGCAGCAGAAAGCAAAATGAGTGAAGTGAAGGGCAGTATGATGTGCTTTCCAGGTAAAGTAAATGCCTTAGAAACCAACCTTCCATGTGTGGACATGTGCTCTCTCTCAGTGTTGCAGAGCATTGATCTGTGGCTGCGTTGGCTCACAAACGTGGTGTGTGGCCCCAGAAGGGAACTTCCTAGCTGGAACAGTAGCCGGCACATGCGATGACCGGGTTATTACCAAGTTATTCCAAGCTGCATGGGCACAGGGACGTAGAGGAAAGTAGAGCAGTTGGGCTGAGTCCAAGGCCCTCTTGGTTTCGGGCCCTGCCCAGTCCTCTCCACCACAGTGGGATGCTGCTGCAGAGATGCTTCCATGGACATGGTCACTGGGACCAGATGGGTCTTCCTGTACGTGATGGCAGCAGAGGGAGCTGGAGGCCCCAGAGCAGCCAGAGTGAGGCCAAAGGGACTGAAGGATTGCTTTATTTCTGTAGGGCTCCCCTTGTATGCTGATAACCAAATCTGTAGACTGGAGATCTCGAGTCCTCCAACAGCCATAACGTGTAAGAGATTGAGTATGAAGGGTCAGGAACCACATACCTTCCAAATTTCCACAGCAGTTAAGAGCTCCCAACAGAGTTTGTAGATTTTTACGATATTGCTGCCCTTATGGCTACCAAGGCGATTTCCTCTTGCTAAGTCTTTAGCTTCCAATGGCTTAACCCAGAAGGCCTTTCCCTACATGTACGTAACCTCTCTGAACCTCTCTTTTTAGTACTGCTTTGGTGAACACACAGTGATATTCTGATTACCCGCAATGAATGTTGTTGTTATTTTAAAAATACTTTGCACAATCTATTTCTGCTGTGCCAAGTTCAGTACAGACACCATCAGCCCCTTGGAGGGGGGGTATTTTCTTTCATGTTAGCACTGCACTCTGTGGCCAGGAATCGAGAGAATTTGCCGTTACGGTTCCCTGTGTCTCAGAGCAGGAATGTCAGTGATGGGAATTCTGTGTTTCCAAGGGTTTGCCAAGGCTGGTTGAGGCTCCTGTGCAGTTCCTGGTAATCGCTGAGCTGTGTCATTACCACAAGCAGGGTTGTGCTAACGAGCAGAAACAAGAATCGAGCTGTAGGAGTTAAAGACTGGTCATTCAGACTACCTGCTGCTCTCTGAAGAATTATCCTCTGTGTTTTGCCTCCTTGTCCATCGATAAGCCTGGCGTGAAGTGTTTCAGGTGATGGGGCCGCAGCGCTGGTGACTGTTCACCCTTTAATGTAACAGGCAGTGACCTGGATTAGGACTGAGATGTTTAGATCTCCCATCATGTCTCCAAGAGAACCTGCTGTGTAATCCCCATTGCTTAGCTGAAAAACTAATGAAACAAAACCCTTTATCTCCTTAATTCCTGCGAATGTAGAGGTTGTGATCATGTCCCACTTAAACTGAATTTCATGATGCTTTTTTTTTAAAATTTTTAAGCCTTTTGATTATTTTCCTTAAGTGGCAATATTTGTATGGGTTCAAGGTTTGAAATCTGTTTTACACCGTAGATATTTGCTGTTTGTTTTTTCTTTTCTCTTAAAGAGCTTGCTTTGTCAAGCAGCGTGGACATCCAATTGGGAAATTGTAGTGCCTGCGTTCTCCAGGAAATGGTGCATTGACTGAAGCGGTTTCTCTGTGCCCACACGTTCTTTACATTTCAGACTACTAATTATGTTTACAAAATGTCTTATTTTAGAAAAGCACTATGTGTGTACTAACCAGGGCCTTTTGGGAATAAATTGGCAAACAGGTCATACACTGAAAAAGTCATCCAAACCCACTGGGCTTTTTGTTTTGAAGTCAATCAACGTTGTTTTATTTTTTTCCTTTCCCCCTCCCGCCTGCCCCTTTGTGGCCACATAGCTGAGTAGCTTGGAGTCCAGGGCATTGAATGTCAGCATGTCAGGGAGGCTGGCTGATGAGTGTCTGTTTAGTCTCAGTGCAGGGCGAAATGCCATCATTAATTCATTACCCACCTGCCTGTCAAATAAATTGGCAATTACGTCCACCGTGGAAGCTTGGAATTCAGTAAATAGCACGTTACCATCTCAGAGTCTTTGAGAGATGTAAAGGGAAAAATTAAGCAACACCGTGTTTGTTTAGTAGCAGATGACAAGGGGCAGCACATTGGTGCTGTGATGTAGTGATGAAAAGCTTGGAAAGGGCTGGTAATGAGCTGTGTGGATTGGAACGTGTTAAAAACTACCACTGACTTTCCACTTTGTCTTTGTGTTTTATTGCAGAGCTCAGCCCCTTCCAGCTTGGGAACAGGCTACTTTGTAAGTGTACCTCGACTTTAACACATGTGCCTCAGCACAGCCTAGCATTGCTTCTGAAACCAAAGTGTCTTACGAGAAATAACCTATCTCTGTCTATCCGATGGGTTAACTTCTCTATTTCTACTTCTTCCTCCATGGATACATTATAAGTAATATTTCAGACATGGTGGTCAATGCTTTCCTGAACTAATCTAATGCTAATTACTACACAAATTCCAACAGCATTTAATTTATACAATTATAGCAAATAAAACGAACCATGGTCTAACCAGCTCTCTAATCTGAGATGGTAGGATCCTGATTTCCTCTTGTGCGAATTCTCAAGGATCCGTAGTCTCTGGAGAGCTGATTACAGCAGTTTTGTGTTTTCTCCTGTGCACCACAGTCCAGAGAACACACCATAGGTATTTCCACCTGTTGGTTAAGAGCCCCGTGTCTCACCGATGATCATGGAAAATGCAGCTGTAATTGTATTTATGCTAGATTTACATTTTACGTCATGAGAAGAGGATCAGGCCCCAGGTGGTTTGATAATTGATTAGTCTTTTTGTGTTATTTATTTGCATGCCCCCGTATTGATTCAATGGTCTATATTCATAACTTTCCCTCTGTTCATTTCCACATCTGCCAATATGCCTTTTACTTGCACAGATAAGTTTGGGAGTAAAAAATGTTTTCCAGTCAATCCAATGCACACTTTATTTTCCTCCAAGATTTGTATTGAAATTGCTTATACCCTCTTGAACTTGTAACCTAGGCTGTATTCTCTGAGCATGCCTTTTCTGCCTTTATAATATCTATAGGAGAAATAGAACATTACAAATGTCCAAAACAGGTGGGTAAAATGCAATGAGACTTCTGTAGAATCACTCTGTATCACTTGTAGTGTAATCAAAGGCTGCTTCTATCTTCTCATCAAACTCTGGGGAAAAGAAAACTAGACAGTGTTTGATTACGTGATGAAAAAAACTTTTTGCTTTCTTGTCAGATTCTCAGAGAGTAATTTTCTTCCATTGGTACATGGTGAAATTTAGTCTTTTTTTCATAGAGGTCTGTAATCCTGTAAGAAAGTTATGGGATTAAACTGTATATGTGTGACCTCCCATATAAAGTGTAAAATGCAGGCACAAAAATTGCTTAATACTTGGAGAAATGCCGTGTCCTGCTGGATTTACATTGCCCAAATTCAGTGTTCATACTTCTGACAATAGTAAGGTCTGAAAAGAGCATTGTCACCTGAAAAAGGTTTTGTGGTAGTTTTTCTAATTATACTAAAGCCCAAATCAGTGCAACGTAAGTTGTGGGAAAAAAAAAAAAAAAATCTTTTTTTTTTCAGCTCTCTCTCTGGTTTGTGTCCTAGGTGTTTTTAAGAGGGAGGGAATGAAGGAAAAATTAATACCAAATGACTCGATGCTTATTTTGCATTGGGAATAAATGTCTTTCCATAGTTCACAGCAAATTGCTTTCCTGTGTTGGCACTTAAAATTCAAATTATATGAACATAGATTGCTTTGGAATGGGACAAATATAATATAGCATAAAAGGCTTGAGCATATATAAATATGCCTTGTTCTCCTTATAGCAGAGCTGAATATGCATGGTTTAAGAACAATGTTCAGCTTCATCTTTAGGAAGCAGAGGTAACAGAAGAAAAGCCATCTGCTGTTCCCTTGCACCATACTGTCTGTGGGTTGGTCCAGTTAAGTGAAAATCTGGAAGGTGTCAACATCCCCTATGCTCCAAAAAAAAGCTTGAAAGTTTCCAGTCCCCCCCAGTTGGGGATTTAGTAACAAGAAGAAGCCTGACATCGTCTAGTGCCAATGTACTGGCACTTTAAATCATCCTGATTTGGATCTGTGTAGGTGGGGGACGCAGCCCTTGTTAGGTTCCATTAATATGATATATTTAACTGCACTGTTTCTTACAGATAGTTGGAGTAGTAAGATTCCTTTAACTTCTTTTTTCTTTCTTCACTAATAGCCAAATAGATGGAAAACGTCCTTCAGTTTCTATCTGAAAGTGAATTTTACACTTACACAGTCTTGGATGAAAATGGGGGTTGTTTTTTGTCTTTTGACGTTGGAAAATTGTTTTTAGGATTATCTCGCTTATTATTTTTAAAAAGTCCATACCCCTTATTAACTTACATGGAGCAAATAAAACCCAGATGTGTTTTGTGGTACTAGACAATGGGAAATATGCTCCAGCATGATCCAATTAGCATGTGTTTCTGATAAATGTAATTATTGTATTATCAAAGTTGAAAAGAATATGCACTTGAATTAATTTCTTTTTTCCAAAGCTTTTAACTGGGAAAGACTGTTGTTTTTTTATGTTTAGTGTTAACGCAGAACATCAAAACAAGGGTCATTGGTCTCAAATAAAACAACAATAGTTTTTAGTTTAGTAGATATTAGTAAGGCTGTTGCCTGTGGAAATTATTGATCGATCTCTGTTGTATTTGGACCGCAAAATCTCACATGCTGTAGCACAATGAAGTAGACCAAGTCAAACAGGTAAGTAAAAGTGGACTAACGGTACATTTGCTGTCCAAGAACTTCTACTCTCAAAAGCAGAAACACAGATGGAAGCAGATTTTATTCAGAAATGGATGGACACTGAGGTATGGCTTAAGTAGATTATATGTGCTGTTTAAATTAATGGAATCTTTGTGGTTTTAGGCCTAGCACGAGCATGTATGCAATGGAAATAATACATGTTGGACTTGCAATCTCCTTTAACCATGATTATGGCAGGCACTCGGTTTGATGGCTGGAGGTTCGTGTGTCTGCAATGTGTGTGGATGCTGAGCGTGTTGCAGTACAGCAAAAAGTACTTTGGGATTATTTTATTCTGTAGAGAGCTTCCTAGGGTCACTCTGTTTAAGGAAAGGTTCATAAACCTGACACTTCCCAATAATACCAAATCATTTTTCTCATATCTGTATGATGGTCCCTTCCTAGTAATTCATTATGCACTTCCAGTAGTGGTGAAGGCTGAAGTCAGACCCAAGTGTGTGCCGTAACTGGGTAAATTTCGGAATGGCAAAGTTGGTGACTGGATTCTTATGTTCTTGTTGTCTCTATGTTAGCATTTCTTGAAAAGCAGTACGTAAAGATAAAACCCACATACCCTGGGATGGGCTGCTTTGCCAGCCCACCATCGCTGTGAGTCAGTAGACAGGATTGGCATCTCCATCAGGGTCTTCATGCACCTTGTTTCTATTTCTTGTATTGATCTGCTTCTCAAGTCTTTGTGGCAACTTTTGAAGGGTTTCCATTCCTTTTTTTTTTATCTTTTCTTTTTTTTTGGGAGGATTAGCTGTTTTTTCCCCCAAAACCATAGAGTTTGTTGGTTTTCATAGAATCATAGAATCATAGCATCACTAGGTTGGAAGAGACCCACTGGATCGAGTCCAACCATTCCCACCAATCTCTAAACCATGCCCCTCAGTACCTCATCCACCCACACCTTAAACACCTGCAGGGAAGGTGAGTCAACCACGTCCTGGGCAGCCTGTTCCAATGCCTAAGGACCCTTTCAGTGAAGAATTTTTTCCTTATGGCAAGCCTGAACCTCCCCTGGTGAAGCTTGAGGCCATTCCCTCTTGTCCTGTCCCTGTCACATGGGAGAAGACCCCAGCCCCCTCCTCTCCACAACTTCCCTTCAGGTGTTTGTAGAGAGCAATGAGGTCTCCCCTCAGCCTCCTCTTCTCCAGGCTAAACACCCCCAGCTCTCTCAGTCGCTTCTCATCAGGCCTGTTCTCCAGCCCCTTCACCAGCTTGGTTGCTCTTCTCTGGACTCGCTCCAGAGCCTCAACATCCTTCTTGTGGTGAGGGGCCCAGAACTGAACACAGGATTCGAGGAGCGGTCTCACCAGTGCCGAGTACAGGGGGAGAATAACCTCCCTGGACCTGCTGGTCACGCCGTTTCTGATACAAGCCAAGATGCCATTGGCCTTCTTGGCCACCTGGGCCACTGCTGGCTCATGTTCAGTCGCTGTCAACCAACACCCCCAGGTCCTTCTCCTCCTGGCAGCTTTCCAGCCAGGCTTCTCCTAGTCTGTACCTCTGCTTAGGGTTGTTGTGCCCCAAGTGCAGGACCCGGCATTTGGCCTTGTTAAACCTCATCCCGTTGGACTCAGCCCAGCAGTCCAGCCTGTTCAGATCCCTTTGGAGCCTCCCGACCCTCCAGCAGATCCACACTTCCACCCAGCTTGGTGTCGTCTGCAAACTTGCTAAGGGAGCACTCGATGCCTTCATCCAGGTCGTTGATAAAGACATTGAACAGGGCTGGACCCAGGACTGAGCCCTGGGGAATCCCACTTGTCACTGGCCTCCAGCTGCATTTAACTCCATTTCCCACCACTCTCTGTGTCCGGCCATCCAGCCAGTTTTCCACCCAGGAGAGTGTGCACCGGTCCAGGCCAGAGGCTGACAGTTTCCGAAGCAAAATGCTGTGAGAAACTGTACCAAAGGCTTTACTGAGGTCCACAGCCTTTCCTTCATCCAAGAATCTAGTCAATTGGTCATAGAAGGAGATCTGGTTAGTTTGGCAAGACCTGCCTTTTCTAAACCCATGTTGACTGGGCCTGATCCCCCAATTCTCTTGCATGCGCTTCATGATAGCACTCAAGATCACCTGCTCCATGACTTTCCCTGGTACTGAGGTCAGACTGACAGGTTGTGCTGTAGAATTTAGTAATAAGCTAGTTACAGGAACAACTTTTGGAGGTTTGGAAGGGAGAAGGAAACTCTGGTGACACTTCTTTTCCAAACAATGCTCTTGCTCCACCTTAACAAAAAAAAGGAAGACAAATGGAAAATGTCATTTGCACGTGGGCTAGTGACTCAGACAAACATAAATTGTGAGCATGTTCCCAAAGGCTCTAGCTAATCAGTTGTGCTATCCAATTTGGCCCTGAGTGGGTTCAGTTCAGCAGATGTTTGCACAGTTACAGCATGCCACTGGGACACTGTGTTGTGCAATGTTGTGTTACATTACTCAGAGCTCTAAAAACTCATCCCAGAGAGATTAAGTGGAGCACCAGCAGTATTAGTATAAAGATGATGGAAAACCAGGATTTGGCCTAGATAGGGCCAGCTATGTCACTGTGCAATAGGACTGATTTTCAACCCAGGCATTACCTTACAGTGCTGTGGAATTAAAGCAGCTTCCCTAGGCTCATATTCTCAGATAATGCCCATAAACCTAGTAGATTTTCCTTCATTGTCTGGTCTCTATGCAATGGCAGTGATCCCAAGTAGCCCAACTTTTGAAGTGGTCACACTTGTGATGTTGTTGGCTTTCTTCAGGTGGGACTGTGTTAAGAAGCTTCACTCTGGGAGAGTACAGCAAGACCCCTTAGGTTGCACAAGAGAGTCACAAACAGATTAGATAAACTTATTTCTTTACTATAAGGCCAGTGACACACTGGCCCAGGTTGGCCAGGGAAGTTGTGGCTGCCCCATCCCTGGAGGTGTTCATGGCCAGGTTGGATGGGGCTTGGAGCAACTTAATCAAGTAGGAGGTGCCCCTGCCCATGGCAGGGGGGTTGGAACTAGATCATCTTTAAGGTCCCTTCTGACCCAAACTATTCTACGATTCTATTTGAAATTATACTCTTGAAGAAATCCAGCCAGGTCATAGTACAGAGCTGGCTCTGCTTTACTGCATATCATATGCACAATGATATTGATAAATTAAGAGCTGTTGTTCTTGTAAGTAGGTTTAGTAGCTCAGTTATTTTTAATGCTTGACTTTAGAAGCCAAACAGTTAAATGTATTTTGCTTACGTATAAATGTGTATCCATCTGAAATATTGCGAGTCTACAAAAGCACTACAGCAGTGGCTGTTGGGATGGCACCACACTTAACTGTCATGTCCCCTGTGAATGCAGTAGAAAAGACAATCCTTGTTTGGCACTATAAATCATGGTTAACAAATCCTAATTTGCTTAGGAGGGTAATGAATGATCTCCAATTTTCCCAGTGTAATTAGTTTACCAACTATTATTGCGAAGGGTATACTGAAATCCATTTTAGCTCCACTTTAAAATCTCCATGTGCCCATTCTTTGCAGAAGTAAACCTGACAACAGAGGTTATGAATCTTCTGCTAGTGAATTCAGAGTCAAGAACAGTGGGTGAGATCCCCGGTAGATGAGCTCACCATTAGAAATCTAGCTATAGGTGATCATTACATGTTAGTATTTGCAGACCTCAGTGGGGCAAATTTGGTCAGGAGCAATGAGAACTGGAACCCCTGTTGTTCCTGAAATCTTTTGGGTGTTGTCTTTTGTTTTCCAGCAGCCGTTGAAAATCCAGTGCATTGTGACAGCTGCTGTAAGGGAGACATCATTGCCAAGTAAATACATTATGTGTAATAACATCTACTCCAGGTCTATTAATTCTAGCATTTATAAATGGTAGTGCTGTTCCTAGGGACAGCGGAGACTCGTTAAAGAGTTTGCTGACAATATGACCATCAAAGCAGGAACAGCAAAAGCAGGTGGATGTGTATTTGCAGCATCCTGCTAATCACAATGAGAACTGCTGGATCAAATCAACTGCTTTTGGAGAACAAAACTGTGTATTTTTCTGGAGATTAAGGAAAATATATTATTAACTCAGTATTTGCGGAACACTTAGGCAAGCAGTATAAATTACCTGGGCTGGAATTTAGTCAAGACAAGTCTCCATTCAGGTCAATTTGAACAGAAATGATGAAGGTCTGAGCAATTTTTGCAGCCTTTCTGAATGATATTTCCTCATACGTTGTAGAACCTCACTCTAATGCATGCTCATGCTTTTTGAATAAAAGGCATTGAATTTAAAATATTAATCTTTACTGTTCTTCTTTGAATGGGGTGAAACTATACTGTCCACATCTTAAACAAGAAACGAGGCACTGCAGCAGTTTCATATCCAACTAAACAGATAGGAGGTGAGATTTCAGGTCTTTCAGGTTTGCCCCCTCGTTGCTGAAACACAGATCTTCATCCTCTCTTAGAGCGGTGCAATGATGAATTTCTTTAGGACAGACCCCAAAGACATTTGGTTGTTCAGGTGATGTTTTCCCCAGGGAGTTTTCACTTATGATTAAGCTGTGCTGAGCTGGAATGTGCTTCTTGGCTGTCTAGGGAGATCTTCACACTCCTGCTTACCCAAGCCCACTCCTGCCTTGGTTATCAGAACGGAGCAGTTCTGTGCTGGCTGTGTGAGTGTCTCAGGTTTGCTCTTTTTTCTGTGGTTCCTGCGGGGTTTTTTTGTGGCTTGATGTTACATTTAGTGCTCTTGCATTTCTCCACTGAAAGCTTTGAGCTTGTGAGTCCTTTGCTTCTTCTTCAATGTCCAGTTCTCCACTTGCTTTGTTGGAGCTATCTTTTTCCCAAGGAAAACAAACGTGATCATAGAATCATAGAATCACCAGGTTGGAAGAGACCAACCGGATCATTGAGTCCAACCATGCCCCTTAGCACCTTGTCTACCTGTGCCTTAAACACCTCCAGGGAAGGTGAATCAACCACTTCCCTGGGCAGCCTGTTCCAGTGACCAATGACCCTTTCTGTGCAAATTTTTTTCCTAATGTCCAGCCTAAATCTCCCCTGGTGGAGCTTGTGGCCATTCCCTCTCGTCCTGTCACATGGGAGAAGAGGCCAGCACCCTCCTCTCCACAACCTCCTTTCAGGTAGTTGTAGAGAGCAATGAGGTCTCCCCTCAGCCTCCTCTTCTCCAGGCTAAACACCCCCAGCTCTCTCAACCGCTCCTCGTAAGGCCTGTTCTCCAGCCCCTTCACCAGCTTCGTTGCTTTTCTCTGGACTCGCTCCAGAGCCTCAACATCCTTCTTGTGGTGAGGGGCCCAGAACTGAACACAATACTCGAGGTGCGGTCTCACCAGTGCCGAGTCCAGAGGGAGAAGAACCTCCCTGGACCTGCTGGTCACGCTGTTTCTGATCCAAGCCAAGATGCCATTGGCCTTCTTGGCCACCTGGGCACACTGCTGGCTCATGTTCAGTCGCTGTCACCCAACACCCCCAGGTCCTTCTCCTCCTGGCAGCTTTCCAGCCAGGCTTCTCCTAGTCTGTACCTCTGCTTAGGGTTGTTGTGCCCCAAGTGCAGGACCCGGCATTTGGCCTTGTTAAACCTCATGCCGTTGGTCTCAGCCCTGTTGTCCAGCCTGTTCAGATCCCTTTGGAGCCTCCCGACCCTCCAGCAGATCCACACTTCCACCCAGCTTGGTGTCATCTGCAAACTTGCTAAGGGAGCACTCGATGCCTTCATCCAGGTCATTTATAAAGACATTGAACAGGGCTGGACCCAGGACTGAGCCCTGGGGAACCCCACTTGTCACTGGCCTCCAGCTGCATTTAACACGATTAAGCTTCCGCTCTCTGGGCCCGGCCAGCCAGCCAGTTTTCCACCCAGGAGAGTGTGCGCCGTTCCAGGCCAGAGGTGACAGTTTCCGAAGCAAAGTGCTGTGAGAAACTGTGTCAAAGGCTTTACTGAGGTCCAGGAAGATACATCCACAGCCTTTCCCTCGTCCAGCAGCTGAGTCACTCCGTGGCGAACGGAGAAAGGAAGGAAAAAAGGAGATGTTATGTATGTGAAGGGTTGATATCAAACTCTCCATTATTTGCCGGAATGATCTCTAACTTCTGTCATTGGCAGAAGAACAGAGTATTTCGAGTAGTTGGAACTTAGCTTCAGTTTAAAAACCTTGAGGCATTCTCAGTACATATTTTTGATGTTATTTCAGGTGAACTTCCTTAATTTTTTTTCCACAAAAATCAATTTACAAAATCAAGACTTAATCATTTATAAGCAAATTTTTAATTTTATAATTTCCTCTTCTGGAGATTGTGAGATTTATATAAGTAGCAGAAAGGCTTAAGATTTGCTGTCAGTCTAAATTTGGTTTCTAATGCCCCATGTTACATGTAGCTCATGTTTTGCTCATCAGCTCTTGCAAAGCAAAAGATTTTTTTTTTTGTGTTCCCCCTCTCTTTCTGTTTCCCATAATGTGACACAAATTGCAAATGTGAACCTGAATAATAAAGAATTGCTTCACTGATTGCTAAACACGCATTATGGTGCTTTTAAACTCATTTCAGGTCATCGTACTGCCAATTAGTTTGATTGCAAGCAGTTAAGCTGTCATATACAAAGCCTTCATCTTCAAAGGGTCTCAGTTTCACATCATTAAAAGATAATGCTCAATAGTATTGAATGTATTTATTCTGTGTTTAATATTTTGCAGGAAAGCTAGTGTTGGGTGCCTAGAGGAGATTCTGTATCATATCATGAAAAGAGAAGGGATGAGCTATCCCTGGTTAGAGTGCTTCATTGATAGTCTTGGGTTTGTATCATGTTTAAATGCGGTTGACCATGTTCTGCACAAAACACAAACTAGTTTGCCCTTGTTGCTGAAGTTTTGAACTTGGAATTTTTTTGTAACTAAAGTGGAAAGAGCAATTCTGGACAGTTTCTGATGGAAATTATCTACTGTTGTTATTGTTTGTGGTGGCATTTTACATGGAAAAATATAAAGTGAACATTTTCTCCAAAGTGCATTTAAAATAAATGAAAAACCTTGCAAGATTTCTGCAGTATGGAATTGGAGAATTTGTAGAATGGCACACTCTTGTACAAAGAGAAGGGATTATGGCAAAAAGAGTTATGGTAGAAAGGACTTAAAAGGGTAAAATATTCTGAAAAAAGGGTTTGTGGTGGTGATTGTTTGGGTTGGCGCTGTGCTGGAGACACCAACATGTTGAGTGCTGTGTTGAGGTGGCATGAAAGTCATTCTGCTGTGGGACACAGGAGCTGTATGCTGCCCACGTCTGCCTTGGAGAGAGGAAACCAGAGCTGTCGTGCAAACTTGGGGACCTTGGAAATCACCAATGTTGTCATTTGACTAACCGATAGGATTACTCTGGAGAAAGGTAGTGCAAAAGCTTCTAAGAAAATAGTACTATGCAATATGGGTGGATTAATAGTGGTGGGTTTTTGATGTGAGCTTTTATAGACTTTTCATTTTTCCATTTTCTGAAGAAATACTGTTTCTCCCTCATTTTCTTATAATTTAGAAGAATACATTTACTAATTTAGGCTACAGTGTATTATTTAATCTTTTTATACAATAGATCTTTTTTGTCTTGTGAATCCCAAGAAAGGAAAAACTGATATAGTTAAGTAGGTAAAATGCTCCCTTAATACTGTAGGTACTCGGTTCCAAATCTTGCCCAGAGTATGTCTTGAAGTATGTGAATGATTGCTGTTATGATGAATATTAGTATATTCTTCTTTTGAGACACTTGGAGGGATGGTAGGGTTGTACCTGAAGCAGAGAACACATCTCCTGATTGCAAGAATTAAGGCTGAATTTCACAGAAAAGAGTCCAATCCTCTTTCTCAGCCTTTTATGTCAGAACTCAAAATTGCTGTCTGATAAAATGTAGGACACCAGATTGAATTACTTCATTGAACCACTGCTGTCCCCTGTTAATGGTAATTGCACGGATATAGCGGTCTTTCTTGGCAACATCTCAGATATTTACCTCCCACTGTTTTTCAATTCAAACCTTTGATGAAAATATTCCCAGTACTTCTTTAAAGCAGACACCCAACTGTCTTTCTTGACAAAGGCAAGGTCTTTAAATCAGATCCTGACAATTTGTGACACAGCAGTCTATCTAAATCACCTTTTACCTATGTCACTGTGTCATTTCCTGAAAAAAAACGTGTCCATCAGGGGAAGGTTGCTGAAGGCTTGGTGCTCGGTGAGCCTGTGCGCGTGTCAGCATGGAGCTGGAAGATTTGTGTGTTTGTTTCAGTGGAAGTAATTAGATGAAGGCTTATAAAGTTGCAATGCATGCCGTAATGGTTCGTTACAAATATTTGAGGGTACTTTGTCCATAAGAAAAACATTATTAGGTTATTGCTGTTCTCAGACTGTTAGGAAGTGAAGGGTTTTTGACGGTCTTTCCTTTAGCAATGGTAAATCTTTTTTAAAAAAATAAAAAGAAACAACAGGGCAAATGTTTTCTTCTTTGCTGCACCTGAGGGTTAATGTGCATTCAGCTGGAGTAGCTTATTCACCTCCTGAAATCTCATCTCACTTGATGTTCTGAACTCTCCCTCCCACAGAGCGATGGGGATGCCACATCCACTGTGTCTTTAGCAAACGCTGTTGTTTCCAACCATCTTGCATCACAATGTATCGTCCTTTGACTCACGCGGTCAGATCAGTGTGGCTTTCGCCACTGAGGAGCTTGCTGTCTGGCTTCGCTGCAAGATGCTGACCGTTCACCCCTGCTAGAGGGTTTTCCAACAGATCTCTTTGCATTACCAAGTATGCTTTTACTACAAACACAAGGTTGACATAGAATGACAGTGGAGTTGGCCATATTGAGTAGCTTCACTGTGAAAGAATTTCTAGGAGAAATCTATGAAAATCACTTCCTTGTGAATTAAGAGAGAGGAATTTATAGGAGTGTTTATTAGGAATGCTTTAGGTGTTTATTTTATTCAGTGACCTATATAACAGTGCTTTTCAGTGCAGAGACAGTACTTAACTGTGCATTTGTGGGTAAATAGATTTCTAGCTATTACTATAATAGAACTTCTTAATATAGAATCATAGAATTGTTTGGGTTGAAAGGGACCTTAAAGATCATCCAATTCCAACCCCCTCTGCCACATGCAGGGACACCTCCCATTGGATCAGGCTGCTCAAGCCCCATCCAACCTGGCCTTCAACATCTCCAGGGATGGGGCAGCCACCACTGCTCTGGGCAACCTGTGCCCGTGCCTCACCACCCTCATAGTCAAGAAATTCTTCCTTATGTCTGCCCATCTCCAGTTTATACCCATTGCCCCTTGTCCTATCACTACAAGCCTTTATGAACAGTCCCTCCCCAGCTTTCTTGTAGCCCCTTCAAGTACTGGAAGTTCACTATAAGGTATCCTCAGAGCCTTCTCTTCTCCAGGCTCAGTGAGCCCAACTCTCTCAGTCTGTCCTCACATGGGAGGTGCTCCATTCCTCTGATCGTCTTTAATAGCATTGACTGATTGCTCTGCCTTAGCAGATGAAAAGAGATTGTTGTTATGTGGCAGAATAGACACCAGCTTTAATAGAAGATGATGAGGTAAAATCATTAGCAAAGTGTTAATCTTTGCCAAGGAGGATGTGTCTGTCAGGGATGGTGATGAAAATGAGCTTGAAGGGGAATGAAAAGGACTGTTCTACCCTGCACAAGTGTGTGGTCCAGGCAGGTTCATGTTTGGAATGGCATCACTCTAGCACATGATGAGATTTGTGCCATTTGGGAAGGAAAGAAACCTTTCAAACGAAGGGCTAGACTGTTGGGTAGAACAGTGAACGCAAGAGGAATATGTTGCAGTTTCAGGGAATTGTTTCTGATGCCAGGTGGAAGGGTTTACGTGGTGCACAGTTCAAAGAAAAGGCAGATAGAACAACAGTAGATTTAAGTTTTTTAAAACACTAAAAAATTCTCCTAGAAGTGACCCTCTTGTGATTTCAAGTTTGCTCTGCTGTGATGAGAAATGGATAAGGGAAGAGAACTGCTGCCTCTTCTCCTGCTCCCATGCTTACCTTTTGATTTCTCAGATGGCTTCTGCAGATGGAAAAAGCTTTAAGTTCAGATCGACAGTTTAATGGTGTTTCCAGACTTACAGTATCCAGATTCTGCTTTCTTTCTATGATGAAATATGGTGTTAAAGGTAACATCTGAAGTATTTGTACTACTGTGCATTTGCTTTTGCACAGTAGTAGCCATAGGTCCCAGAAATTTTCCAAGTGCAGCCCCTGTTTCTGTACACACGCACACCCAGAGACTGGAGAACTGGCAGCACAGATACTGGGAGAAGGAATGTGTTTTGGGGTGTCCTGGTGCTAGCTAGTCCATGTGCAGAGACATCCTTTACACCTGGTGATGAGCCGTGCTCCTCTTCTCACTCCCTGCATCCCTCCAACACTATTAACATCTGGCTTGCAGAATTGTTTCCACCTTGAAGTGGCAGCTGTGTCAGAGGCGATGTGCTTTCACAGCAGAGAACAAAAGCACAAGCAAACCTGAACCCCATGCTGGCAAATCCATGCAGGCACCTTCTGAAAGCACTATGTCTTCTGCTGTGTGCTTAGAGTTGCCAGCTTGGAAGAGGCAGCCGTGAAGCCTGGGATGCTGTTAAACACCACTGAGGACTTGTTTGCTCCCTCCTCATTCTCCTTTCCCCACTGGATGCAAGCTGTGAGAAGTCCAAGAACTGCTGTGGTGCCAACAAGAGAAAAATTACTTGCAGCTGGTGAATGCCACCTGCTCCTGCCGAACTTCAGCCAAAACAGTTTCCTCCCCGGAGTGCCCTGGAGTGGGGAATCCAAAAGCTTTTCAACACAGGGTTGTATTTAGTGTGGATGGGAAAGAGATGTTGCAGTTCTTGCTTGAGAGCAGAGTGTTTTACGCAGGAGGTCTCTAGTATTATTGGCTGTGTCTCCTTTCCCTTTCCGAGCTTCCTGAAATCACCCCTTCAGCATTCTTCCAGTATGTTGCTTATGAATATTAATTCAGCCCTCTCTCCCCTTATATGCCATCCTTTTTCCTCCATCAAAGCTAATGCAAATTTAATCTTGTTTAAACAAAAAGTCCTGCAAATTGTGGTAAGAGCAGAGTGTCCTCCTTGAAGGCTCTCAATGCAACAACACCTAATGACGCTGTATTTTCTTCTATGGTAGAAGCACTCCCTGACCCCAAAGAAGGAAAAGAAACACCCTTCCTTGTGATTCCCACTCCGTTTCTTAATAGCCTTCGGCTTTCATTGCCAGCCTCATTTGTCTGCCCACTGTTTCCCAGTAGTTTGCAGGTTATTTTATGGGTTTGGTTTACATATTGCTTACTCGAGTTACCCATGGTATAGCAAAGGAAGTAAAAAGACATCATCGTTATGAATTTGTAGGCCACTTAGCAACCCTCTGATTGCCATATTCTTCCTTATGAAGTACTTCATCGGTTCAGGAGGCTTTGTTCTGCTTGAATCAGTAGAAGTTTTGTGGTATTTAACTAGGACGCCATCCACTTGTCTACATACATTCATTGTAAGGAACGATGCAAAGAACACTGGTGTTGAATCAACTTGCTCACAGTTTTCTCAAGTTCGTGATTGACTTCAGGCACAGGGAGATGTCTTATACCACAGATACTTGGTTAGGTACATTCGCGAGTCAAATCTTAAGTCTATTAGTTTTGTTGATAGTATCATCATTCTACATTGCTTCTTGCTTTCAATTTTGCAGTTCAGTTCTCAGTGTTTCTTTCTTCTTTCCTCTGCTTTGCTATAATTTTCTGGTTTTCATAAGCATGCTATGAATTTGCTCTCCATTCATTTCCCAGTCATAAAGTCCTTTTTCTTGCTTATCTGCAGTACAAATGCCTGGAGTGATAAGGAGTAAGTCCTCGTTACTATTTCTTGAAAATATCATCTAGACTATTTAACTGAAGTAAGTTTGCTACAACTTGTTTAACAAGATAAAGCTTCTGAAGGCATATGAGGTAGCTACGATACTCATGCTGTCAAATCCTCACTTGCATATATAACTTCAGGTATGAAGTTAATCACATTATTTGTTTACTATTGGTAGCCTTGTTTGCTTAAACTTCTCCAGGTCCTCTCTAGGGACCTTCGTGAAAGGAGTCATCCACTCAGTGGTGATGATGAATATGTATGTGGATAATTGAAAGCCAGGGTTTTTGAGGAGCGGTAATTCACTGACACCGTGTTCTATTTCTTCCATCTTTCTCTTCCTCATTCCACATTGCTAGGAAATTTGTTGCTTCTGATGCTGGATACCTCTTTGGAGGAACTAATCATTTCCTTTCACTGCATACCCCAGAGGAATGCAAAATGCTTGTTCCCTGTAAGAGGGTGATTGTGCTGCCTAAAAGTGCATAGAAAAGCAGCATGGTAAAAATAGGTCGCAACCATTACCTGAAGGTCATTGCATCAAAACTCCCTTTTGCAGTTTTCCCTTGGAAAACAGTTTCCCTGACCCAGGAGGTCTGATTCTCTCCGTGTTTCTGTGCTCATGCTTTCCACAATGCTTAGGGTCTGAATAGGGATGTGTTCTTCCCTATGTTCTTTTTCCAATTTTTATGTCAGATAACTGTGTTCATATAGCTAAAGAGCAATAAAGTATTTCATTTATTGACTGCTGCATCTAAAATAGATTAAATTAGTGTTTATTTAACTTTTTACTGCTGACTTACAAAATTACTTTTAGTCTGGTTTGGGTATATAACTTTCTATATTAATTTAGTGCCATGCTCTCCTTTGATTGCTTTTTTGCAGTGGTATCAAATTGTATGCTACTTTAATATTTTCTCCGAGATGCTCACTTGATTAATTCTATGTCAGATATTTATACCGCCAAGAGAGATACTACTTAGGAATTCAGTTTCTTAATAAATACCTATTTTTAAAGCTCATACTTCTCCAAATTAAGGTGACTCAATTTAACTTTAGTTAATCACACTTTGTTTCATGGAGCTTTTGCATACATTTTGGAAGAAGATATTTTCCTGCATCATGAATCACACCTATGGTATAGTTGATACCGAGTCAAAGGGGAGGTGACTCTAAGATGATATGCAAAGTTTATTGGTTTAAATGTCTATGTAGTATCAGAATGATTTCTGTGTCAGGAACTCAGTAAGAGGCTGAGAGTTCCTTTCATTAAGTTGTACATATGCATCCTATGTACATTAACAGTCCTGGTCTCAAAAAGTTCATAACTGAAGTCAGATTTGAAGTTTGAGATAAAACAAATGGACCACTGGAGAGGAAAAGATGTCACACAAATACTCTGTGTAAATAACTACGCAATCTTAACCATCAGAAGGCAGTTCACAGTTGCCGTCCATTAGTCAGTGTGTTTACGGATGTGAAAAGGCACAGGATTAAAAAGAACAACTGTATGAGTCTAGTACCAGAGTTTCCAGTTTTGTGTTTACTGGTCTGGTTCCATTGGCATCACCAGAGGTGTTCCAGATTGCACCAGCTGATGACCTGATCTGTCTTACTTAGCAAGTAATAACGCAGTCACTAGGCATGTAGGGAAGTGACGCACTTCACAAATCTTGGTTTTATGTGTAACTTTTCTTTGTTGTTGTTTTTGGTGTTTCATTTTTTGCATGTTTTGCTGTAGGAGTTTAACACAGAAAACCTCATGTTATCATGTGCTCTTAGATTTGTTTCTTAGCCTAGCCCATTGCAGTTGATCTTTCTTTACACCAAAAAATAATCTAAATAATTGTAATTCTTCCTGAGATGCACCATTTTTTAACTCGTCATGTTTGTCAGTTGCTTATTTTTGAAAGAAATCATGCTGTTTTCTGTGAAGCATGGAGCATCCATGTGAATCTTGAGGATGAATCCTTTAGCCGTGTCAGCTGTAGTTGCTCTCACCATCTGAAGTTTCCTGCTGGTACCATGCATGCTCCCGCACCTCTTCCACCAAGCAGCATTGAAGAGATGGAATCTCAACTCTCATAGTTTGCTTTTTGGAACCGGTGCGGTTGATATTGTCTGTGGTAGATGAAGATTTACTCACCAAATCCCCTCTACTGGCTGCACTGTATGTGTGGTAACTTCTGACAGGGGAGCGATAACAACCAGTAGGGAGTTTGCAATGTCTTCAGCAGCAGCAGCTGTTTATAAAATTAACATCTCTCCTGGCCTCAGTCTCAAGATTGTCAGTGTTTTCGTATTGATGAATTGAGCATTTGTATGGTTTGTATAAAAACATTCAAATTTAATGGCTTTTCTTCTGCTTTTTTCACTCCACATATTCTTTGGAAGGAAAAGAGGAGCATTTGTATGTAGACCTTTTTTCTCCCACAACACCTAGATACATACTCTGCTGATGGAAAGGCCTTGTTGCTAAGTGATAAAAGCAGTGTTTCTCACATCAGTTTAAATTTCACTCTCCTCTCTTCACAGTCTCATCTCAACAAAGCATAGGTTCAAGTTTAAACACATGCTTACATCCATTTCATTCACGAGAGTGTGTAAGCACACATGCGTAACTCAAGTCAATGGGTTTAAGTGTGTGCTTCACTTTAAAGCATGTGCTTCACTGCTTTCCTGAATACAGGGGGGTTTAATCCAAGTGGTTTGGAAATTGCAGTTGCCTTGGATATATTGGTACTTTTCATAGAATCATAGAATCACAGAATAACCAGGTTGGAAGAGACCCACTGGATCATCGAGTCTAACCATTCCTATCAATCACTAAACCATGTCCCTCAGCACCTCGTCCTTTAAGCCCCTCCAGGGAAGGTGACTCAACCATGTGCCTGGGCAGCCTCTGCCAGTGCCCAATGATCCTTTCTGTGAAAATATTTTTCCTAATGTCCAGCCTAAATCTCCCCTGGCGGAGCTTGAGGCCATTGCCACTTGTCCTGTCCCCTGTCACTTGGGAGAAGAGCCCAGCACCCTCCTCTCTACAACCTCCTTTTATCCATCTGGAAAAGTGGCTACTATGAAATTTAGTAAGTACTGTTCACACTTTGAAACTTTTGTAAAAAACACAGTTGTTTCCTTCATACTCATCTTCCTTGCGGTACGTTTACTTTACACATAAAAGCATGATATGAAGGTGATTAGAATTTGTTACTGTGCATTACAGCGGGCTGGTGTGGAGACGAAACAGTGTAGGTAGCACTCAGACTGTGCCTATGCATAACTCTTCTGTTTGAAGAGCAGAGGCACCCAGGACTGCAGTATTTCATCCCTGTGACTGGCACTGGAGTCTTTCCAGCAGCCACTTGTAAGCACTTAACTCAGCTGGGGGACTGACATCTTTCCACATGCTGAGTTAGAATTAACAACTCGAAGGCAGGTCGCTCCTGTCTGTCTGTGTTACTCATATATCTGTTTGCGCTTGTGATTTTCTTCCCGATGTTGATCTGCAGCTCAGCAGCTGGGCCCCAATGTTTTGAAAATCTTTGAGAACTAATTAGGCTCTCCTCAGAGTACAGCTCATGCAGCCAGTCTGAATAAACAAATGTCACCGTTTGTATTAGGAAATCTCTACAAATGACTGATCCCTGTCATGGGGTAACGTTAATCTTTTTAGTATAGATTTCCAATAGTTAACCATCTGGCTCCATGCAGTTTTCCAGAAAACATTCACTACCGGGGCCGGTGGAAAGAAGAAGGTGGGATTAATAACCTGAATACATCATATGAAGCATTAATCTTTAGGATTGGCCATTTGTTTTTATCAAAACAACTCCCTTAAGGTAGTATTTCACAGCATGCCGTACTCACATGGACTTCTCTCAAAATGAGAAACCGTTTCAGTGTCTGCGGTGATCTGCAGTTTGCGCATTTAGCGTGGATGATACAGGCTGAAAGAGTTCTTTGTTGTTAAAGCTTTTCACGAAAATAATGCTTTCATATGAGAATCTAGAATTACTCAAGTAAATGTTAATACTTAACTTAGAAGAGACAGCACTGTATTCACCCAGTGGATGATTTTTGTCCACTGAGCTGTAAAGCCCAGCCTCTTGGTCTAGGTTATATGATGTCAGTCCAGCTAAGCATTTAGGCACCTGCTTGACTTTAAACACCATTTTTTTTCCACAGATTTCATCGGTCTTAAGTGCTTTGTTGAAATCCAGCCATATGACTTAGGTCCTGCCTGAGGTCCCTGACTTGCAAGCTGTGTCAAATTAAAGGCAAAAAACAGCTGAAGAGGTTATGGCCCTCAAGCTGTCTGTCCTGCCCTTGTGATGGAGATTACCTCCTCTGCAAGGCAGATGAATGAATGGCTTCTAAGGCACATTAAGTAAAACACAAATTGGAGACATAATACTCCAAGCTGAAAACCTGAGCTCTCCAGAAGCTGCTTCATGAGCCATTTTTAGTTGTCTCTGCTGTGGTGGGATCGCAACTTCCATCAGGAGAAGTGAGTAGATGATGTAAGGGATGGTAACTACTTTGGCTGGCTGATTTTAATCCATCACTGCATGCAAATCAGAGCTCTTATTCTCTTTCTTGACAGCCTGGCTTATGAGAGTCACTGCTGTTTGCAAAGCTGGCATGCTCATCTGCTGCTACCTGACCTCCCTATAGTGCAGTCCACTGCTTGCCCGGCTTTATCACTTGCCCAATACAAGAGAATCAATTTAGACTGTAATCTCCTTGAGAGGAGGGACTACATCTTCCATTTGGTTGGGTGCAGCATATTATGAGCACTCTCAGAACGGAACTAATAATTTTCCTAATCTGCATGTGACACGGGTCGCTTGAGTAATGTACAGCACACTCTGCATAAACCATGTTTATACCTTCTCACCCAATCACATCTGTTGCAGTATTTCCAAATAAATGGTGGGTTTCTCACTGATTCTTCCTAATAGAGTGATTTGTAATAATCTTGTCATGCCGAACTCATAATAATACTAAATGAAGACATTTGTTGAAGGAAGTGATTGTAAATTACATGCAAATTCAAGCCTTGCTGGCATTAATCAATACCAAAACACAACTTTTGCATTCCTGATATAATACTGCTGAATCTAATCTCATGGATTTTACATTTCCACATGAATTAAGTGGGTTTTTTGATTTAAAACTTCTTTTTCTACTGGAAGGAAAACACACTTTTTTTTTTTTCTTTTGAGTATTTGTAGAGTCTTGAAAGTCCTGTACTTTCATATGCAAACCAGGTAACTTTTATGCATAGTTGATCTGTATTACTTAAACTGGTTTGTACTCCCGTCTGGTTGGGAATTTAAGCTGATCTGACAGAAAGACATTTCATTTCATGTTGTACAGACTGAAGTGAACTGGCAGTTATTTTATCACAATTTCCGGAACGTTTTTCTCCAAATGAGCTTTATTATTGCAGTTATACGTGGTCGAGCCTGTTTCTTCTCCCAACAGGTATTTTCAGCCACTGAATTATAGCTTCAACCCCTACTCAACCTTTCATTCTTCTGGAGGGTCATGCAGATATGAGAATTTGCTTAAAATACAGCCCCAACAATGGGGAATAGATGGAATCAGAGTGCTCTGTTAGGTGACTGGATTTTTTTCAAGACTTGGTAGCATGCAAACTCAAAGTAAAGCATTGAACCTGTTTCAAGATTTGGTTTGGTTTTGTCAGGTATTTTGTTTATTTTGGTTCAGCAACATTAGCACTGCATGCTCAGCAGTGTAGTTGTAATGATGTTTTCTTTTATGTTTCCATTAAAAATAGAGAGATGCTTCTGTATCTCCTGATTGGTTTTCCATTACTCTTTCCTCTATCATCCGCCCATTTTTGTTAAATGTGAATCCTGCAGTTGATTGTTTTTGATAACCACTAACACGTTCTGCCAGTGATTTCTTGCCACTCATTATAGTTATACAAGAAGATTAATCGTACTTGATTTTATTTTAAAATATTAGGCATCAGTAATACAAAAGCAGACACTGGGGAATTTACCCTGCTGGTTTATTTATGCCACAATTTTTTTATGTAAGCAATTGCTTAGGAGTAAATGCAGAGAATGTCAACTGTTAATTCACAGCCACGTGCATAGAGGCTGCTGCATGTGTTTTCTAGGACCAGCACTACTATGGCACATTTTTATTCTGCTGAACTCTAATACTTGAAGCATTTAAGAGGTTACTGTGCTTCATTCCTACTGATCTCTTTATTTCAGGCCTGATTTAAAGCCTATTGAAGTAAAGGCATATTCTTTGTTTATCTTTATAAAGGCATATTCTTTATCTTTATTCTTTATTCTTTGTGAAGATCGTCTTCTGCGATACATATAATGATATTTATGTGTCTGCACAAACGTGCAGCCGTGCACACGCTTACATAAAGTTTTGCACACTGTCAGAGATTGTTATACTATGAAGCTCTTCATCTTTGAATCCTGTTTTTGTGGGAGCTACTAGCTTAGTGTAAAATGGGCAACAGTGGAGACAGCTGACGTGTCTTTCTCAACTCAGTTAATTTTCAGCAACTGGAGTTCAACGGTCAGTCCATTTAGCACTGCAGGGCAATGCTGCTGTTGGCAACTCTCAGCATCCTTGATGCTGGGTGAATTAACTTTGACTAAAGAGAGAGTAAAGGGTCTGATGTAAAAGTTGCTGACTTGAGTAAGCTCTGGGTCAGGACCTAAATATGGTTCTTACCTGCTAGATTGTTCAGCTATTGGATTTTACAAGTATATTTGTGTGTTTCTTCCCATATCACTTTTGCATTAATTGTCTGAGGAAAGTAATATTTTCCAGAAGAAAATTATTAAAGAAATAGAGTCTGATTTTCTATTTCTTTAACACCAACATCAGGGTGCTGTAACTCCTTTGAAATCAATGCAGTTACACCAGAATAAAACTGATGCTAATGGAGTGCAGAAATTGATTTTAATGGAGTGGAGAAACCTGAGAACTTCTTTATATCAGATTCAATTGACTCTAATTTTGATCACCTTCCTTGAACCAGAATTTAGTAAACATTGCCATAGATAGAAGTGCAGTAGAGTAAAAGTAGTGTAATGGCATGGAGAATACATCCTTATAACTCAAAGTGACTGCTACAGAACCATTCTAACTTGAATTCCCTTACTAGAAATTATTCTTTAATCAATCCATTTAACTTGAATGGTTTCAGAAATCCAGCCAGCATTTCAGTGGCAGCCCAGGTTCTGTGTTTTACAGAACAGATTTTTGCCTTGAGAGCATCTTCTCTGAATGTATCACTGTTGTAACTCAGCTTCCTTCAGATGAAGTAGATGGAGGTAACTAAATTTGGCACTCTGATGAAAGCCAGAAGACCAGAGTCTGTGAGTTTTCATAGATCTTCCAAACTGTTATATGCAATTCCAGTTTTTCTTTTGAAATAAAGCTGAATGGCTGCATTAGCGATCAGATAGTGAGATTCAGAACATACGTAAGCACAGATGAAAGCAATTTGCTTTCCAGGGTCTTCAATGCTCTGTATTTATATGTTTGCAGTTACACATTTGTCTGTGATAGCTATAAAACATGATACTCTGTGAGGAAGTTCTTATTTTTTGCTGATGCGGTTGCACAAGGTCAAAGTCGTGCAGTGTAGATAAACAGCAGCAAAATCTACTGTCTGTAAGAGAGGCTGTAAGTCACGAGTAGTACATTTTTGTCCTCTCCGTCACTTCTATAACTAAGTGCAGAAAAAATGACTGTAAAGTAGAGCAGCATCTAGAACGTCTTGTCATAGCAGTGCACTGAATTATTAGTATATATCGCATTGCTTCTGGAGAGGGGTGAGGTGAGGGCTGGGTGTTTTATTTCCTCCTGGTACCTGACCCCCAGCTACTGAAACAGAAGCCACATAGAACACCAGGGACTCTGCACGTGTGACTTGCGATTCCGATGCTGCAGCAAGGTTTAAAGGTAATGAAAAGAAAGTATTGAGCCACTGTCTTAAACCAAGGAGAAGAAAAATTCATTGTATCCAATAGTCTAAAGGCCTCATCTTTCCTGTATTCAACCAGAAGCCTGAATCTCTGAAGTGAATCAATTCTCAGTGTTGCCTTGGGCATATCAGTTGTGGGGCTTAAATTTCAGTGATTTGAGATCTGTGGATAAGAAGAGAAATGAAAACGTTTCCCCAGGTCTGCACTAAAGCAAATTGCTGTATGCAAAGCGGAGAGGAATATGAGACCAAATCGAAGGTGGGGGTCACCAGCACTTAACAGGTAAAAGCTGTGACTGCCTTTGGTGTTTCCCTTCTTAAAAAGGATAGCAAAAAGGCCGAGTGTGTGTTTCCACACTAGGCACACAGTGGTTTTTAGGCAAGATATTTGTACCTCGAAGGAAAGCTGACTTTCGCTCCGTGGCTATAAACTGAGGCGGTTGCTCTCTTACAAGGGAGCACTGCAGCACCTATTGTTACCTGTGCGTAGTACCTCATAGTTTATTCGTTTTACTGTAGGTTGTGGAGGGGAGTTGTGTATCTTTTGTAGGTTGCTAGGTTATAAGCAATATTTTTACTAAGCACATACAGCAACTAAAATCACATAAGTGCTGCATAATGGATCGTGGGGTCAACATCATCTTTTTTTTTCATTTGGTTGCTTATTTCAGCCTCTGAGAAATGCAAACAATTATGCAGGTGTAGTCTCCACAAAAGTAAGAAAGATTTAATTTGCTATTTGTAGCACAGTAAAGCAAATACAGAATTCAATAATGTGTATTTTCATTATCCTAATGGAAGATTTCAGTGTGTTAAATGTGTTCAGATGTCCTTGGCAAAATTGGGGTCAGTCATGTGAAATGGAGACAAAATGTGTTTCATCATCTTGTGGTTATTATACTACAAGGATTTCATTGTACAGTGCAACAAGTAATCGCAGCCATGTTTCTGATGCTATTGACTGCTTTATCTAAGGGAAATTATTTCTTTCTTGATTATTTAAATTGAACCTTTTACCATTGTCATGTAAAAAAGTTGTAGAGTTCTTTGAAAACATACATCGCAGCAGCACTATTAACAACCACAAGAACAAATTGAGTATGTGCTTCTCAGATGGATTTTACCCAAGGAAAAAAGGTGTTTTCGGGAAAATGAAAATACTACTAAACTTCTTTTGTGTGCAAGGCAAGTGGAGGAGATGATTAATATGTATATACTTGTTTCTTCTGTGGCTGTGGGATCAGGTTGGGATGTGGATTCCTCTGTCTGGAGAGCCCCGGTGCAGCCGTCACCCTCTGCCTGAGCGCTCATTGATGTGTGGGACGCGTGGTGTCCAGGGTTTGAAGGAGGTTCAGTGCTGCCAGCTTTGTTTTGCAGGAATCGAGCTGACTCCTCTGTGGAGCTCTGGGGGAGCTGGGTCAGGACCTTTGTGTGAACTCAGTGCTGTTGTGCACTAGACCAGGGATGAGGGTCCTCCTTCGATAACTATTGCATCATCTTCCATTGCTTTTAATGTCTCAAGAGATGCCTGCTCTGTCATGCTTTTTCTGCCCCTCCTTCCTGCAGGGAAACACACACACATACTCTCCATTCTGATAGTCTTAGGCTACTGCAGAATTACGGCTACATTAAATGCTTTAATTCATTACTAAATAAGCACTGCAAAAGGGGGCAGCTTGTAAAACCTGAAAGGCATAGGGAACCTGGAATTCTGTCTCATCTACAATCTCAGTCTATCCAAGTTGACGTAGAAAACCTTTGAGAGGTTATTTTTTGTCAGGTGGCGTCAGAAATTGCACACGGTACTGGGATACATTTGTTTGCTGTGGTCTGGGCTGCCAGTTCCCCCTGTTTTTCACAATTCAAGATGCGCTTGATAGCTACCAATTTGCAGATTTAGGATGCACTGTAAAAATCTTACTTACAGGATATTTGCCTGGCAGCAAACAGGCATTGCTGTGTGCTTGAGTTCACTGCGAATCTAATGTTCAAGTGTATCGGTTGAAAATGTCTCAGGTTGTTTTTGCCAGGCTTGTTTTTTTCAACCAATAAAACATTCCTCGCTTCTTTTACATTTCTCACTTGGATGTATAAAATGTGTATATATATTTATTTTCTTCATCCTGGAAACATAAGAGACCGAATTCGAACACCTATATGCTGCATCTCTGCAGATGTGGACTAACTGTTGATGTAAATGGGGTTATTCTAGATTTACACCTGTGGAGCTAAGTGGAGCTTCACATGGAGAAGGCCCCAAACATATGGCAGCACCAGTTTTGTTTAGAGCAAATTTTTAATGGTTTCCACCATTTGATCTACTGTATTGTAGATTTTATGGGTCAGTGTGGGTAAAAAATAAATAAAATAAACATCTGGTGATGTACAGCTTTGTTTGTGTAGATTTATAGAGCCGGGTGGGGATGCAGCCGGCGTGTGGCTGTGGATCCAATAAAGAGATACTGTGGTTATTTCTGCTTTTGGGGGAAGAGTTGATCAACTGCAAACATCCCCACTGCTGAGTTTGCTCAGCAAGCTGCTCAAGAGACCCCAGCCAATAATTATGCTTCCCAGACATTTGGTGTTTTATGAACGTATTTCTGATTTCTCCCCGTATGCAAATGCAGGGTCCCAGCCAGGCTGAGGCGCTGGGAGCAAAGTGCTGATGTGACACTTTGTGCCAGGATTTAGTAAGGTCCCCTGCAGCCCCCAGCCAAGGGAGCTTTAGGGCTATTAAGCTGCTCAGCCACAGTGCCACGATGGTTCTGCTTGCCTCTCCACACCATTAATTTGCTACCAGTTGTGAATAGTCGTTTCCACAGGGCAGTGAAAAATAAACCTATGGAACAGAGTGTCACAACATCTTTTTTGCCCTTAGACATGGATTTTTTTTTCTAATTTTGTTTTAGTTTTGTTGCTTTCAAAGAAGACATCATTATTATTATTATTATTATTATTATTATTATTATTATCAACATGTTCACCAGACAAAATGATTATGTTACGGCAGAGACATCACATCACTTACATTTCATAGCTCAGTACAATTTTCATAAAGTGCGAGGCAACATCCAAAAAAACATGACTCAGAATTAGAGTTTCAGAAGATTATTATATAGACATTATTTCCCCCAGGTCACGGGCTTTAGTCAAATTTGGAAGAGAATGAAATTGCCAACAGTGAAAAGCAGACAGAAAGGTATGAGTTCATGAGCAGAGAAATAACATTTTCATTTGTTCCTTCCCCATGGGAAAGATTCAACATTCCGGTAAATGGAGACGGTTATAAGAAATGAATTTTTGTCAGCAGGGATGTGATTTTAAGGCTCACTTATCCATTGGCAATCTAGATTTCTAACCCCAGGAATCTAGGAAATTGCTACAGAATGTAGTCTTTATTATAAACAAGTTTTTTTTTCTTTCTTTTCCTTTTTTTTCCACCGTGTCTTTTTTAGTACTTGAGGTTTTGAAGGTGCGGGTCTGTGCTGCTCTGAGCATTTCAAGGGGTCATATTGCCACGGAATTATTCTGTGTGGCTTGCTGTCCCTTTGAACCATGTCTTCTGTGGTGCAGCGTTCCCTCTCACCTAGAAATTCCTCTGATCATTGGAACAAGGATGTTTTTGAGAACTAAAAGCACCCCCAGCAATGTTTCATTTGCTGTAGAGTTTTCTCCCAGTGATCTAAGTACCATTCCTTGCTTTGTGCTTTTCTGTTTGCACGAGCAAGGAGAACCGAGTAGCAAAGAGTTTCAGAGGGTGACTCTTGTTTTTAGTGCATACAAATAGCCAGGTTTTGCAGGGTTTCCATGGCACAATCCCAGGCAGACTGCTTTGTAATTAAAGAATTTTCTTCCAAGAGAAATGTTCATTTTTTCCCTTCATCTGACTCTTCCAACTTCACTGCGCATTTAGATTCTGTGAGGATGTTCAAATGCTGTTGCTGTGCCTTCTGGAGAGTACAAGTGATTTTGTGTATCCCTAAACCCTTCATTCGTGATGATGCAGGTTGGTTCTCTGACATTATTATCTTCCTTTAAAAAATAAACAACTTGAAAATATGTACATCTAAGCCCTCCTTTCCCTAGTGTGTTTTTTGTCCAATTTCATATCTTTTCTTATGAGCAAGACCTGCTTGCCTTACTGTGTTATTATCAAGAAATGTTGCTGCCATTGCCTGCCAACATCTTACTCGCTGCAAATAGCATTAGTTCTGTTAGCTTCATTATTATTGTGTCTAAACTGTAGTATAATGATTATGGAACATCATGATAGAGGCTGATTAATAAATAAGAATTGATAGCTCTGACTTTGTCCGTTGTATTAGGCCCAGGAGATTTATACTGTTGATGACATTTTCTGAAAAACCGCAAATGCTCAAGATAGAAAGAGGGGAATATAATTTCATTTTATGAATGCACAATCAAATTACATTGCTTTGTCTCTACTAGCTTATAAGGGCAATCAGAGCAGTAGCATTAAGAGCCTCTGATCACTCACGTTATTTCAGTGTGGAACTATTTTCCATTTGCTTTCCTTCCTCTTAAGATGTGGTTGTCTGTGGAGCGTTTTAATGATCCCGGCTGGCATCAAAGAAAGGGCTATAGCTTTTCCTTCATTCAGACATGCAACTTTTATTTCTGTTTATTCAGAGGTAGTATTTAAACATGCTTTAAGGAATGAAAAACATCTGGCTGAAATACAGAAGTATTACTGCTGTACTCGTGCATCTGCATTTCCTTCTGTTGATCTGGTTCTGGAAGTCCAAAGATCTCCATGGATAGACTTGAGCTGCCTTATAGAATCATAGAATGACTTGAGGTGGAGGAGACCTTAAAGATCATTCTTTTTTAACCCCCCTTGCCATAGGCAAGGACACCTCTCACTGGGTCACGTTGCTCAAAGCCTCATCCAGCCTGGTCTTGAATACCTCCAGGGATTATGTCAGTGTCCTGCTGGTCCCTTCCCTGCCTCATACCCCTAGTATCCACATCTCTTTCTATAGGACACACTGCCTTGTTAAGGGCAAGGACCGCAAAGAAATTATGAATTGAACAGAAGTTTGCAAGTTGCTTTCTGCTGGTTTGCATACCTTTTTGTAGAAACTGAGTGGAAATAGTTGAGCATGTAGGCTCTTTTGTGTGAGAACATGGTCTCTTTATTAAAATAGCGATGGGTCGCATTTGAATTGTCCTGCAGCGCTGGATAATGCTCCCTGATCCACTAGACATGACTACAGCTTTTGAGTCTGGGAGGGAGCTATCATGAGATAACCGTGGTGCAGGTGTAGCAGGAAGCAGTTGCATCAATTAGTGATAATTCTTCTGTGGATGAGAAATACAGATAGCTTGGAAAACATTGAATCATATGCTTTAAGACAGTTTTCATTAGTACTGAGTTGGAGGTAGGTTTTCCTTGCTTACCTTTAATGGCACGATTCCACTGCCTGGATCAGGACTGTGGTTATCCCCCTGAGCGGTTTAGAGTGGGAAGGAGACAGGGCAGGAAGAGTGGAGTGAGACCTTTCCACCTTCCTGGGGTATCACTGCTCTCTGAGTAAAAAACAGAGCAAAGAATGCAGTTCAACAGCCTGCCTGGAAGTTATTTGTCCTCTGCTGTCTTTGCAAGAAAAGCATAATTTTCTGCATACTCTTGGTTTAAATCTGGCTTAGGCCAGTCCCATGAGGAGCTGACTCTCACTGTAGCCAAGACATTTTACAGTAGCAAGATTAATTCCTCTTAGGCTGTGAATTAGCATTTTTTTCAGCAGCACTGTGGGCTCTGCCACTGCCAAGGAGTCCATCAGTGCACGGTAGTACAGCCAAGCTCTTGGAGGAATGTCAGACAGGTTCCCATCACCAACGTGAGGAGGGAGTTGCAGGTATTTGAAATACATGTGTTTGTTTTGAAAGGCTTGGGTGGAAGCAGAGGTATCAAGGCTGGCCCAGGCAGGCAGGGACCTCCTGTTGTGGCAGCCTTGCTGGCCGAAGGCTGAGCGGCTAAAGGCAACTCTTGAGTGGAGATGTGCAGATCCACCTGTGGCTCAGTCCAGGTGCTGTGGCTGAGACCAACTAGACACCAACAGGTATATGGAAGTGCTTTGCTAGGGGAATATTTTGCTTAAAACTCTTTTCTTAGAAACAGCATTATATGGAGCTTTCCCAGGTTTGGGGTTTGTTTTTTTTTATTTTTGGGGGTTTTTTTCTCCGGAAGGAACTCCGTTTGCCAGTGGGCTCCAATGAAAGCTCTGCTTGTGTTCCTGCAGTATTTATTGTAATTCCTAGAGCTGTCAGTCAGGGCTCTGGACTCGCTGTGCAGACACCGACTCACATTGCTTACAGTCTATGAGAAATATAATGATCTGCACCTAGTGAAGGGAAGCATTTAATGAAATCTCTTTCAGACATGGGAAACTAAGGTTTTTACTGCTTGTTGATAAAGTCATTCTCTTCTTGCTAAGTGTACTGTTGGGAATGGAACAGAAAGCTCCTGTGTCCGATTGTTTCTTTTGCTAGAGCTAATGTTTTGAATACACGTTTGGCTCTGGAATAAATGTTTCATGTTATAGTCTGGTTGTTCCTGTGGAAAGAAGGAGCAAAAGACTCATGCTACTGAGCAATTTTGAAAGTCATCAGTTCAGGGGAATTAGAGAATATGAGAAATAACTCAGATTGCTACAAGCCTACCTGACCCTGAGCGATCGTTGGGCCAGCGATGTTTTAATGCAGGGCACTGCCCTCCTGTATTTTATTTCACCATGGTGCTCTGCTGTTCGGCACATCCTACTGAAGTGGATTAATCCTGCAGGGGAACCAGAGGGCCCCTTGGTTCCAGATCCGGCAGCAGTTTTAAAGCCACCAGCGTCCATCTCTGAAACTGCCCTTGGAGATCAGTCTGAATGGAGGAGGAAAGAAATGGGAATTTTGCAGTTTATTAGGAGTAGAAACCCTGAGAAGAAAAACAGTAGTTTCTTTGGAGCTGATTCAATGCTTCATCACCAAGAGCAACCCAGACCCTCCATAAGCTGGCAGTGCCAACTTGACTTTTCTGGGCTACGCAAGAGTGGCAGCAAAGCCATTCCCCATTTTCCATTATAATTTACCCTATAACCTAGTTTGTCTGTGCTTAGAGCTATTCCTCAATGTGGCTTTAGGAGGAAGATCATTATCGAAGTTTTGGGGCTTCATATTTTGTGTGTATATTTGTTTTTCAGCGTTCAAACCCATCAACCTACTTATTCGTTTGTTTTTCACTAGTACCGTTTCTAACTCTCCTACTCACATACTCACCACAAAACCTGCTTGACCCCTCAGAGCTGGTTAGTGTTTTGGGATACGCCTTCTTCTGAGCACCCAGCCTGAAATCTCTTCAGTTATTTATCTGATGATAGGTTTTATTTCTAATAGTCAGCTTTTTCATAGTGTCTCTGAAAAGAAACTTAAGATCTCAACCGCCTGGAGCTACTAGCCAACTCCAACAACTTTTTGTAACCCTGGAATGAAAGACAGGAAGGTTGGCTGTGGGTGACGTGTAACAGAAGAACATGTTCTGTATATGTTTTCTGCTCCAAAAGAAATAAGAGAAATTAGGCCAGTGGTTTGGTAAATTATATGAAAAATAGACTGTGCTTGCTAATGGAGTGTGAAGAAACTGATGTACTGACGATGATCTATAATATTTCATATTTCTCTGAGGAGAAAAAATGATAAACTTGACGATGTGTGATTTATTCATGTTTCTGAACATAAAGAAGAATCCTGAAGTCAACTATCTGTTTCACACTCCGAGACCGACAGCAGGATTTACACTGGGATTTAGTGGCTGGGGTTTGTTAGGAGTACTGCGAAGGAGAGAAGCGTTGATTAATGATGGAGTTGGAAATGCCTACAGATGGGATAGTTATGCAGAAAATGCAGCTTCTATCCACGTATCTGTTTTACTGCTTCACAAAACATGATGACAAATGTGTTAAATTTGTTGGGGTTTGTTTTTGTGGTATGTTGGTTTTGCAGTTTCTTTGTTTTTTTCTGTTATTACTACTCTTTTCTTTGCTTTCATTCTCTTTGCACATTCAATATTTTGCTGTTCACTGCCACCAGTCTCATTACTCTACTAGCTGGATTCATGCTGTATCTCTCTGCTGAGCTGCTTTTGAGGATGGGTCATCAAACCCTTGCGTAATTTAGAAATTCAGTTGATGGTTTCTTAGGACTAGAAGGGTTGCTTTTCTGAAAGAAAGAGTGGATCTTCATCTGACTCCTGAAAGAGATCTCTGTGGTTCAGAAAAGAGCACAACTATTTTTTGCTTTTTGGCCTCGCAACCAGCTGCTGTGGTACGTGGTCTTGAGGATGAAGTACATGAAAGAAAAGACCTTTGAAATCTGACATATCCTGCAATAGAAGAAAAAAAGAGAGGGAAGCCAAAGCATATATTAAATTATAGTCACTATCTGAACAAGGATGGAGTTGTAGAAAAAATAACATTGTTGGTTCAATCATATGTGGATGAAAAAAGGTCATAGAAAAGAGAGACCAAACCCAGACTGTAGGCTGCAGTGATTTATGCATTGCAGTAAACTGTCTCCTAAGACATGAGGGGGAGATAGTAGTTTTTGACTAGGCTTTCCTCAATTCCTGATGAGGTAACGTGGCAGAAATTGCCAAGATGCTTGAGAGATAAGATGACGCGCAGACATTCACAATTGTACTCTTTGGGTGTTGACATGATGGCAAGATCTGTTTAGGTGAGCAGTTGGAGTGGGGCATAACAGTGCTGTGTTTTGAAGGTTATGAGAAATGGGAGAAATCTAAACCAAGTAGTAACATGCTCTGTGTGTTTTCCAGTGCCTGAAGCACTGTTCTGAGTGTATTTGAAAAGGGCAAGTTCACAGATGTTAGGGCCAGAGGGCAAGCAGTGGGCTACAAAACCTTTCACCTTTTAGGTCACTAGTTCAAAATTACCCTGCTTCATCCAAAAGTCATTGCCATCTGTTGGGTGGCTGCAGGCCAACATGGAATAAATGAACGGCATCAATCCAAGCGGAGAGAGCAGCAAAGGTACTATCACACGTTAGGACCTCTTCTGGTGGCCCTGAGGCCAAAGAGGGTAAGTGACCTGTCGTGCCCCAAAAGAAGGCTCAGTAGCTGAGCTGCGAGTGCATGGGAGGCAGCTGTGAAGCTCTTGCATTTTACTTTTTTGGTGTGTAAACGGAGCAGTTCAGGGTCTGAGGCACGTCCTTGTGACGCACTTCCCCAGTCCTATCTTACCATATTTTTCAATACCGATAATGCTTTAAAAAATAAATAATACTCAAAATTAAGAAAATCAAAGGGAAACCAGAATGCATAAGGCGCACAGAGTAAAATGTATAGTGTGTGGCTGTCCTTCATGTACAATATGATACAGGCATGTTAGTTAAACAAGTGGATCTGTTCATTCTTCACATTTTCCAATCAGATTTTTTTACAATGGGGCACCCACTGAAGAGACCTTATCTGTAAGCTCTCCTTCCAGCTGCATGCTGGAAGACATGCAGTGTGAGTTCATTTGTTTATTGTTCATGGTTTATTCATTTGTCTAGTAGCCTCCAAACAAACTGATGAACAGTTTGATCTGACAAGGTCGTACTGAGGATTTGTGAGGATTAACCTATATGTGGCATTTACTGAGAGATCAGACAGGTCATGAAGATTGGCATTAGGGAGTCTAAGAAGATCCTTTTTCCCTCCCCTCTCCCCTGAAAGCCTCAATCCAATTACTGTCTTATTTTTGACTTAATAAAAGCGAAATGAGCGTGTACCATCCTCCATGTAAGAAGTGGATGGTACTGTGATTTTAAAAGAATATCATGATAAGGCTGTCTAATGATTTGTCTTTCTGGACTGCTTACCTGATGTTATTCCATTATTCACACTGTTGCTGTAGTCATGGCTGTTAATGGCCTTTTCAGTTTCTACAACAATATCTCCTCTTGGGAAGGGAGAAAAAGTTACCTTTGTGTGTCAAATGAAGCGTTGACATAATGGATATGGTTGTTATTTATCCTTGTGTGTTCAGAGATAACAGTGGAGTTTGAGGAGATGCCTTTGAAAGTTATTATAAGAACACACTGGCTAATTTTATAGAAGACATCTTCTGGGCAAATTAGCATCTCTTTGTGCACAGAGTGCATAGCTAAAGCCCTCGGTGAGGCTTGCTTTATTCATTACCTTTGCTAACACATGTCTGAAGGCAGGAGCTTGGTTTCTTTATTTGCTTGTTCCCAAATACTCAATATCCAGACTATAAAACAGTGTTGAATAGCCATCTATTCTGTGTCGTCAGTTCTTTTTCTGTCAGGATGTTTCCTATTTACTGTTTCTTTTTCCTGCTTGCAAGATCACTGAAATGCCTTTTGCTGAATTATGTTTAGTACAGCCTATTTATATTTCAGTAGCACTACAAGCGCTGACTGCTTTATTGTGTGAGGTGCAGTATATCTCCTCAGCTAGAGCACGATGTTCCTCTGAAAAACTTCACCATCTCGCAGGCACAGCCAAGGAAAGGGCGCATTACTTTGTACCGGCCCAGGGACACCGTGGGGGTAGAGATACGTGACATGAGTTAACTTGGGGTGCGTGAGGAGCTACGGCATACCAGGGTATGGAAAAGTTTTTCAGTCCCATTAAAACAAACAAAAAAAAAAAACACCAACAAACCCAAACCTTACACTTCCATTTCTTTCATTTAAGTCCAAGTACAAACCATATTAAATCTCTTCCTGTGCCAAAGCTATGCAAGGGCTCTTCCAGAGGAGTGTTTCTTCCTGATTTGTGATGCCATCTCACTGCCTGAATCGTGATTTACTCCCCAAATGCTGTCTGAGGTGGTGGCCGCTCACTGGTGGGGAGGTGGGGTGGAAGGGGATGATGCTTCCTGAGGTGTTCAGTCAATGACAGCCTTATGGTCGATGGTAGGATTAGTAACAAGAGATAGAACTGCAGGAGGATGGATGAACGGATTTCTTGAGGTGTGCTTAAGCTCCTACTACTAAACTGTGGGATTCATGAGCCCTGTAAATTGTATTATCACTGAGGGGGGAAATAGGGAGGAGGTGTTTTAATTATTAATTTATTCTTTAGTAAAACCTTATTTTAAAAGGCCATGAGACATCATCTGGACCCAGCAATACTGCAGTGGAAGAAGGCTGTTCCAGGCTTGCTTTTGCTTTACAGCCCCCTCTGGGTAGGGATTCTGGCCTCTGCACCAGAGAGTGTCAATGGGGAAAATACTTGGTGAAGGGCAAGAGCAAGTGCCCTTGGGCACTTCCAGTCTGCCTAGGTGTTCCTGACCAGCTCTGGCAGCCCTGATTTACCTTTCTCATCTCCTTTTTGCTATGTATCACAGGATCCAAGCTAAAAACAGCAGCAGCCATCTCTGCCTGCAAAGGATAGTTTGGTTTGTGAGACTTCGTGTGTGTCCCATGAGAAGTTGCAAGGTTATACCAGAAGAAACCAGGTCTTGGTTAAATTACTTTGCCTTCTTTGCTTTCTCAAAATGAATTCTGACAGCTCTTAGCTCGTTTCCAGACAGAGAGCTACCACACAGTTAGATTTTCATGTTCGCTGGCCCAGCGCATGGTGTGGGGTGTGCTGAAGCTGCATATTCCCATTTTTATGATCCTGCGCAAGGGGGGAGATAAGTTAATCTGAACCAAATGTGTGGATAGCACCATGATACCTGCTGCTTCTCTCAGGGAATCAAGATAACAATGCTTTTGGCTCTGTAGAAAGGAGAGGATAATTTCAACTCAAGTCTACATAGGGCAAACATTGAATTGGGTAGTTTGAGACGGCTTCCAATCTAAAAGAAATGAAGAGCAGATACATGACCGCCAAAAAAATCCTCTAAGGTTTCTGAAATGTATTCAGAGAATTTATTAAAACCATACAGCAGACTGTTAGAACAAATCAAGTCTTTCTCCAAGTGCGTTCTTCACCTTAAGTTTCATCCCTCAGGCTTCAGCGCTTGCTCAGAGCCCACTGAGGTGCACACTGCTCCTTTGTGTAAGGCAATGTCAGACAGATGCGGGTCCTCGGGAAAGGGTTGGCCACTCTGACATGGGCTGGGCTATGAACTGGAGCATCCCCAACATGACTGGTAGTTGAATTCTCTGTGAATCCTTAGTGTTGTGTTGATTATTTCTCCGGCCTGGACGGGCGCACACTCTCCTGGGCGGAAAACTGGCTGGATGGCCGGGCCCAGAGAGTGGTGGGAAATGGAGTTAAATCCAGCTGGAGGCCAGTGGCAAATGGGGTTCCCCAGGGCTCAGTGCTGGATCCAGCCCTGTTTAATGTCTTTATCAACAATCTGGATGAAGGCATCGAGTGCTCCCTTAGCAAGTTTGCAGGTGACACCAAGCTGGGTGGAACTGCGGATCTGCTGGAGGGTCGGGAGGCTCCAAAAGGATCTGAACAGGCTGGCCGGCTGGATAGAGTCCATTGGCATGAGGTTTAACAAGGCCAAATGCCGGGTCCTGCACTTGGGGCACAACAACCCTGTGCAGTGCTACAGACTAGGAGAAGTCTGTCTAGAAAGCTGCCAGGAGGAGACGGACCTGGGCGTGTTGTTTGACAGTGACTGAACGTGAGCCAGCAGTGGCCCAGGTGGCCAAGAAGGCCAATGGCATCCTGGCTTGGATCAGAAATGGCGTGACCAGCAGGTCCAGGGAGATTATTCTCCCTCTGTACTTGGCACTGGTGAGACCGCACCTCGAGTCCTGTGTTCAGTTCTGGGCCCCTCACCACAAGAAGGATGTTGAGGCTCTGGAGCGAGTCCAGAGAAGAGCAATGAAGCTGGTGAAGGGACTGGAGAACAGGCCTGATGAGAAGCGACTGAGAGAGCTGGGGGTGTTCAGCCTGGAGAAGAGGAGGCTGAGGGGAGACCTCATTGCTCTCTACAACTGCCTGAAGGGAGGTTGTAGAGAGGAGGGAGCTGGGCTCTTCTCCCAAGTGACAGGGGACAGGACGAGAGGGAATGGCCTCAAGCTCTGCCAGGGGAGATTTAGGCATTAGGAAAAACTTTTTCCCAGAAAGGGTCATTGGTCCCTGGCTGACGCTACCCAGGGAGGGGGTTGAGTCACCTTCCCTGGAGGGGTTTAAGGGATGGGTGGACAAGGTGCTGAGGGACATGGTTTAGTGATCGATGGGAATGGTTGGACTCGATGATCCAGTGGGTCTCTTCCAACCTGGTTGTTCTGTGATTCTGTGATTCTGTGAATGCCTAGTGAAATTTTTATTTTCTCCCTAATATAAATCACGAGGAGAAAAATGTTGCTCTTTCCCACTGGACACCCAGTTCCTGTTCTCTCTCACCTGTCTTCTTTCTTGTGTTGTCTTTTTAATAGTCAAAGATCTAGTAGTAGATGGTGATAAGTCTTAAATCAAATCAGCAGAACTGCTAGCTAACACACTGTAATTTTCATGGAGTGAGGAAGCAGGTTTGAAAGAGCGGCATGAGATGAAATAGGAAGTAAATTACCTTTTGCTTTCTTAAGGATGCTGTGAAAGCCAACGTTGAAGTACCTGCTTAGGCTTAGTCCCTACCCTCCACCCTGTGACAGCTGTTCTTAACTCTTCTAAAAAGTCATAAGCATCCTCTTTATGATCTATTCCTTTTTGTAACATTTATGTTGCAGGGAAAGTTGTCTAGTTCTTTTAGTGATGCCTGGCTTCTCTTCTTGGCACCACTATTGTCTTTGGCCCTGATTCAGCAAAGCACTTAAGCACATGATTATCTTTACTTTTATGGGATGGTACACGTGTTTACAGCTAAGCATGTGCTTAAGTGCTTTGCTGAATCAGAGATTTTGTCTGTAACCTTGGATTTATGTCTCAACCTACTCACAAGTAAAATGAGCTTAATAGTTACCTCCAGTGATACTCTGACATGCAAGTAAAATACTGAATGGCTTGAGTTTCTTTCACAGACGACAAAACCTGAATGTACAATACGTTATATATTGCTTTGTGTCATTGTAAGTGAGTCTGTAGCAGATCTCTCTAGCTGGAGACATCTACTCTCTGGCATTATCACCAATCCATTATGTCTATTGTTCCCTATAGGTTCGTTGTTCTTGTCTTCACTGTTTATTTGTCAAAACAACCCTCCCTCAACTTTGGATGTCTCTTCAGACACCTAGGTATACATAACTATCTTTGCAAAGTCTGGGTTTTGAAATAAATTAGGGTTGTGCATCTAAATCCCATTGGCAGCTTTGAAAATAGCACCCTCTGGATTAATAATAATCTGCTGAGACTGGCTTGTAGAGTTTTGACTGATATGACATGAGAAGTGACTTCTGAATCCTCACCAAAAACAATAAAAAATCTGTTCTCTTCTTTGGTTGATTTCCTGCATGTTTAGGAGGTGCCTGTGCAGGCTTCATACTTGAAGAAGAAACAAAGCAATATTCTTCTGTTAGTAGCATTTTATTGCTTTTGAGAACGATGCACTATTTGCCTTATTGTACCTTTTTTTTTTAAACCTAGGCATAACGACATAGAAATGCCATATTGTATTTTATGTAATACCTGTGTACAATAACATGACCCACTGCTTCACTAATGATACAGAACTCCACAAAGATGTTATTTCTATGTCATATTAGCACTTCCCACATGTTACTTTGAGGTTGTGTCGTTCTGAATGTCACGCAAAGTGCAGTGTCTGTTTTTTATCGCATCCTTAGAGCCGTGCATCCAAGAAGGTTGCCTTACCTTTTGCTATTATTTTCTGCTCTATTCTTAGACAGGCCTTGCTGCTGAACGCACACACAGTTTACAGTATTTTGTAATACTTAAAAAATACTATTAAAATCATGGTTCCTTTTGAATAAGGGTCTAAGGTACTTCCTTTTTCAGTGCCTTAGAACAAAATTTTCCATCTTATTCCACACCTCCTATATAGAAAACCTTTATAGAAGGTCAGGTTTTGCATTATGCTTTTTGGAGAAATAGTAATTTTAATATTGAGCTTTTGATCTTCATACACTAGTATATCATTTGGACTTCACAAATGTTTAGGTTTTTATATATTTATTTCTGGGTAAAAATAAGCAATGAAATTGTGTCTCTTGACTAGGTCACAGGTGAAGTGTAATGGCAGTCTGCAGTATTTCCTAGAGATAATAAACTCTGTACCAACTGACAGTCTTATCAAGTAAATTTTACCAAACTTACAGGGCTGTTTGGTGGTGGTTTGGGTTTTGTTTCTTTTTTTTTTTTTTTAAATAAATAATAGTGTTGCTAAATCACTCAAACAGTGGTGAGTCTTAAAAAGAGGGAGGAAAAGTGTTTTATTTGTTTCAATAAGTACAGTTTAAAATACTGAAAATGTACAGATTCCAAAGATGTTTCAGGTTGAAAGTTAGCGTTTCGGGGAAGTTTGGTGCTAATACAGGCACAGGGGCTATTGTTGCACCAGAATACTCATGCTCGGTGTTTCAGTCTGCCTTGAGGACTTAAACCCTCACTTCAATAAAGTTAAATTGTTGTACAATGAATAGAGACAAAAAATGAGCACGCTTAATGCAGAGCTGCAGCTCTAGCTCTCTGTTGTCTATCAAGAGAACCAAGATGAATCGAACAATACTCTAAAAATAAACTACCAAGATCTGCTTTTTGGATTTCAGTAAATGGAGGAACTGGGAGAAGGAATTGAGATGTTATGATTTTGAGGTTAAGCTGGTTTACTGGTTATTCTGCATGTGTCTAAATTCTGATTCTGAAAAGCATTAAGTTGGGAGAGGACCAAGATTAGAAGTGTGAATTTCAAGTGGACTGGGAAATCCACATTAAACTCTTCACTGGACTCTTTCTCAAATTTAAAATAGTGTTGATTCGGTTGTGTTTGTCCTAAATTGCTTTCAAATAGGTCAGATATTGACTTGCAGGGGAGTTGGGATAATTTAAGATGATTTAAGTGGTTCAAAGTTGTTTTGGGTCCTAGACCAAACAGTTTCTGCCACATCCTCATGTCTCGGCTCTCCTTGTGCTGATACTTCAGTGATCTCCTCATTTCTCTACATTTTTATCTTTTGACAGGCCTTAAGACTGTCTTGCCTACCCTTTCCTCTTTTGACTCTGTTTACTCTGTTGTTGAATTGCAAGATTTGACAGCAGAAGGGCTCCTAGTCCCTTTCTTTCAAGTGAAACAAGTTACCTTAAACTGCTGCTGAGGATGATTAATGCTGACCTGTGTTATTTCCCCTGGAACAGGCCAGTTGAAGCAGTTGCATCAAATTGGTTACTGTGCTTCAGCTGCAAGAGTGAATAACTTCTTACACTGCTTGAATTACACCTCAAGAACACCTCTAACCAAAGGAAGCTTTCTGTTCTCAATAATTGTGTCTACACAGAAGTTTAGTAGCACCGCTCAATTAGCACACTTTACAAGTTTACTCAGATTAACATCCACATTTGTAGGTGTGAACAGCAAGCCCTTGATGACATTTGGCTGTGCAATTCAGCGGCTATTTTCTTAAAGCCAGTTCTTAGGTAACTGATATGCTTGCACTTTCACTCATCAGTGAGCATTCAGCTACAAAGATCAAGTGAGAATGCATTTCTTTGTGCTTTCTAAACTAGAAGGGAATTTTACACCTTTTTGAATGCCATTCAGCTGTGTATAGCTTTCTGGTGATGCCAGCTAGAACTAATTTTAATCTTACCAAGCCTGCCAGAAGGTGAGGATTTTGACATAAGGATTCCAAGGACCCTAACTGAATCAGATTATCTTCAAAGACCTAGTTTCTTCTTATATTCACCGCTGACTTTGAGCATGTTTTAAGTGCAGCATGTTTATCAATTGCATGGCATTGTCTAGATAAGCATTGCTCAAAATGATCCATGGAAGAGTATCTCATTCTATAATAAATTTAATCATTTTAATTGAGAGAGATGATAGAGAGGACCCAAAGTGAAGAAGTTGGAGTGTTAAGACCTGTCACAGGCAGGTAGCAAGGCCATAAATGTTAGCGAGTCCTGATCAGTTGGGTAGTGGAGGGTGACAGAGTTAGTGCAGGAGCTTAAGAGAAGCATAAAGCAAAACTGCCACTGAACTTACTTGCGGTAGTCGTTCACTATTTACCTTCATGTTTATTATTTCATATGACTTTTCCCAGCCATTCCTTAGAGAATATTATTAAATATAATGAATTCAGTTAGTTACAGGCCCTGTATCCAGGCTTAGCCTTAGAAGCTCCAGCTTCCCTTTGATCTTCGACATACCAAAATGTGTGATTATGCTATAAAAAGATAATAGAGAGAACATCAAAGGAAAGTTGAAAAACGCCAATGTGGCTTAGTAACATAACAGCTTAAGAATAGCGGCATAACATGAAGACAACCCTAGTTATGTCTTAATGCATTTTAATATGTACTCTGCAAAAACACTGTAACACTAGTGTCTGCAAAATAGGGAAGCTCTCCCTTCTCCAGGAAATCTTTTCAAATAGCAGATGTATTTGCAAGTTACATATTACAGTCATGATGCCGGGTGGAAGAAATTAGGTTCATCTGCCTGATCGCTCTAGAGACTTTCCCGATTCATCCCTGAGCTCCTGTCATTTTACCTACTAGAGTTAGGCAGATTTTAACCTTTGAAGACAACAATAACTGTCTCCCGTGGGAACATCAAAGCCAGTTTTGGCCAAAAAGGTGATTTAGGTGTACTTACTGTACCTCAAGCTAAATGTCAAATGTGATTAAAAGTTACTGTCTTGTCTTGCTTTAAGTAACGAAGTACAGGAATCTAGGAGTGACTGCGTGCGCTTAGACGTCTCTGTTTTGATTGTCTTTCAGCCTGTATGTAGTGTTATCACTCTCGGACAGTATAGCGTATCTTCCCCGGGCAAATAAGCTGTATTTGGGAGAAGTGGGATGCAGGCAGAGAGTTTTTTAGACCAAAAATGGCCAGAAAATTAAACCAAAATATTCTGGAAAGGGCTAGAAAAATTTCTACTGAGGTCCTTTGCTTTAATCAGCAAAGAATGGAGAGGACATATATATAACTGAGTTCCCTTTAGCCCCTTCTCGCCCTTTTATGCTGTTCCCAACACTGAGAAGAGGGGCCCAATTTCCTTCCCCATTTTTCATCACTGGTAATTCCTTAATATCTGAAGAAGCACGAGGCCTCTCTGTAGTCATTGCTGTTTAGGAGCGGGAATTACTCTGCCCAGACAGCTTACAAGATAAGTAAAATGTGATATTCCATTTTCTGTTTCAGGGAAGCACCTGCTAGCCAAGGTGTCTGGGATACTGAGTGCTGTGATACCGCCTGCCGCCTCCAGCTCAGCTGAATTTTGTCTTTCACTGAGGAGAAAAAACATAGGGGATAAATGTTCTAGATTGAATTAATGGGTTTGAGTTCTTGCATTTCCACGATCTTCTTAATTTGCACAAATCCTGCATTGTGGTAGGCAGCTTTCATGAGTTATGCTCTGGCTGATTTTGAGTGTTTTGCCTGGATTTAAAAAAGGAAATGGGAAAATATGTTTCACTTCCTGCTCACAACTGAGGCTGGAAATTGTAGTAGATAATTAGATGAGCAGTGACCTGGGGTGGGTTTTCCACTTGTCATAAAGAAGTGTAAATTTTACTTCTGTATATTTATTTATTTTTTTTAAAAAAATCAGTATGTGGTTTAATGGACAAAAAAATACCTTAAGCCATCACTGTAGTTAAAGCATGACCATAAAAATATTCTTTTCTTTCTTTTGGAATGTGGGATCTTGTCCTCTGCCGCGATGGTTCAGCAGAGCGTAGAGGCAGCTGTCAGGCAGCAGCAAATGATGAGTGAGGTCGTCAAAGTCACTGGAGTTTGTCCTTGCTATCAGTGGAAGCGGGACACTACCTCGACACGCCCTGCTGGCACGGTGACCCCAAGAGGTGCAGGGCAGAGGGGCAGCTGACTTTTTGCCTTTCATTTCCCCCCAGACCTCCGGTTTTCAGAGAGATTCGTACTTGGGAGCTGATTTTGCAAAATCAAAGCCCTTCCTAACAGGGCTGTTTGTGCCTTTTTTAGCCTTTTATGCCCATGCATCCCTGCCACCTCCTCTGAGGCAGCTTTGAAATGCAGTTAGTTGTTGTTCTTAAATATGATCAACGCAGTTCTATTCTGCTGCTGTGATGAATTGTAGAAACATAAGATAATTCAGGTGGAAGGCACCTCAGGCAGTCTCTAGCCCAACCTCCTGCTCTGACTGGACTGGCTGTGAGATCAGATTGGGATTCTCAGGGCTTCATCCTCTCAGGGCTTAAAAACCAGTACTGCCCTCCATCTCCCGGTTCAGAATCACAGAATCACAATCACAGAATAACCAGGTTGGAAGAGACCCACTGGATCATCGAGTCCAACCATTCCCACCAATCCCTAAATCATGCTCCTAAGCACCTCATCTACCCTCACCTTAAACACCTCCAGGGACGGTGACTCAACCACCTCCCTGGGCAGACTGTTCCAATGCCTAAACACCCTCTCCGTGAAGAACTTTTTCCTAATCTCAAGCCTAAATCTCCCCTGGCGGAGCTTGAGGCCATTCCCTCTCATCCTGTCCCCTGTCACTTGGGAGAAGAGCCCAGCACCCTCCTCTCCACAACCTCCCTTCAGGTAGTTGTAGAGAGCAATGAGGTCTCCCCTCAGCCTCCTCTTCTCCAGGCTGAACACCTCCAGCTCTCCCAGTCGCTCCTCATAAGATTTGTTCTCCAGCCCCTTCACCAGCTTCGTTGCCCTTCTCTGGACTCGCTCCAGAGCCTCAACATCCTTCTTGTGGTGAGGGGCCCAGAACTGAACACAGTACTCGAGGTGCGGTCTCACCGGTTCGCTGCTGGTCACGCAGGCCAGAACACAGTTATCCTCTTGGCAGCCAGGCATGCTGCTGGCCCGTGTCTGGTCAACTCATGACCCCAGCCTTTAGCCTTGCAAAGGGTTATTTCTTCCTTTTGAAGACATGTGATGACCTTATCCGTCACCTAACCATTTTACATTCCAGATAACTTGAGAGCAGTTTCTCTAGAAGAGGGGGGAAAAACCCAGAGAAGATGGTTTTGCTTTCTGTGAAGGACCGTGAAGACCTTCCACTGTGTCCTGCCTCAGAACAAGGTGATGCCTGCCTTCCCGCGGCAAAGGGAAAAGGCAGCTCAGATTCAGCACTGCCTGGACTCCTCAGCTGTGCAGGACTTGTCAATACGGCAGTAGTGCTCCCCTCCACCTTCCCTTCAAAATCCTCGTACGCTTTGAATCTCAACAATCAATCATAGAATCACCAGGTTGGAAGATACCCACTGGATCATCGAGTTTAACCATTCGAATGAAACCTGGCACACGGCAGCTCTCTCATACATAGGCCTGTTTCCTACTCTGATCTCAGAAAAGATACTAATCACTTAACTAGCCTGTTGTGAAGCTTATTAAATTAAAACATCTTGATAAACCTTACAAATAAGACCAAAACTGAAAGGAGTTCCTTCAGCTCTTCTGCTGGGAGTGTAGGGAAGTTATTTTTCAAGCCCAAATGTGAATAAGACCTAAACAGGAGTTAAAAGCAAGAGGAATTCCAACCCCACCTCCTGTCTGCTTCTTGGAAATCCTTTCCTTAGATAACTCAAAGGAAGATAAACAACAACCTAGAAGATGTGTGCTAACTAGAGCGTTTGTTTTCGGGGATGTAAATGGCAAGTGCTGACCTTTTTTTTTAATCTTGCATTGAGTTTCAGCAAACTGTCACTCTTACACGGGCAGTCAACGCTTGCAGACATCGGCAATTTTAGTATTTTGATTCATGTATTTCTTCCAAGTTGAGGTGTTGAGAACAGCCACTCTGTAACTGGACTTGTGCTGAGTGAGACAGTCACTGAGAGAGAGGTGGTAAAGAAAAACAAAAGCAATGGGATTTAGGGGAAAAAGATGACAGGAGATTATGTTTTGATAAGCAATTCATACTGTTCTCTTTGCTGCAGTTTTCTTTCTGTTGCTGGATACTTGGCCTGTTGCACATGAATACAAACAGTAGCTTGAGATTGAAAGAAAAGTAAAAACAGGCCAGGTTATATTTAAATCATCAGCATCTCAAGAGAGGGCATTTTTTATTAAGCCTTATACCTGAAGGGATCTAGTAGCATTCATACCAGTGATCGCTAGCTAGAAGCCTATGTTGTTTTTTTTTTTCCTCTCTGTCTTGTTTTTAAGAACTGTGAAGCTGGGAGGAGACCTCAGAGATGCTGCAGATGAGGTGGTTGTGGCTTTAAGACCTGCAGTCAGTAGGTGGTAGTGAAGATACGGCAATGGGAGGTGGGCAGGCAGTCTCCTAATGCCTCGTTAGCCACTTTGATTTTTATGTGGAGGATGGGCAAGGGGAGTGGGAAGAGCTGTGGTCTATTTGGGGAAAAAAATATCACAGCCTATTAGTTAGAAGCAATGAAATGGAGACAACTTCAGGGACTCCATTAAGTGCAGTGTGTTTAGGCAGACAGAGTCCCCAGGTGAGGAGTGCTATTCTAGAGGATTGTGTACTGCAAAATAATTGGACTTGGGAAATCAACTGGGCTTCAGTGGCCTCGTGTAGCCTGATACCAGGGAAGGAGAAAGGGGGGAAATTGTTTCCTTTTTCTTCTTTTTTTTATTTTTTTTCCCTTCCAGTCTAAAGGCTGCAATGAATACAAAGAGGAAACGTCATGCTAGATAGATTTACTGTCAATAGTCGTTTGAATAATACAAACAATGGCTATAATTAAATTTCATTTTGGCAGGGGAGTATTCAGAGCATGTCATCATAACACCAGCTTGTTGTATCTTATTCTCTTGGCATCCTGGACTTTTCCTGGTGCATTCACTGAATAGAAATGATCCAGAATTCAATCAGAAAAGGCTGAATCTGCAGGGATGCGTGTTAATGCATTGGTATGTCTAGAATCAGATTCTTAAATAATACATGCCTGCTTATTTATTTATTTATTTGTTAAAGAAGATAAATTGGAAATGGCAGAACAAGTGAAACTAGAGCCATTTTTTGCACCCGGAGCAATTGCTTGATAAAATTACATTGCCAATGTTACTGAAAAGCTCCAGTGCATATCAATCACAGTAGTGGCTGTGTCATTTCTTTCAGGCGAGTAAAGTCACCGTTTAATATGGTAAAAGTTGTACCAAAATGAGCCTCTGCGTTCCCATCAGTGTGTGCGTCAAGTTGGGGTTGTTCAGCCTAGAGAAGAGAAGGCTCTAGGGAGGCTTCAGAGCAGCTTCCAGTACCTGAAGGGGCTACAGGAAAGCTGGGGAGGGGCTCTTGATCAGAGAGTGCAGGGATAGGGTGAAGAGAAATGGCTTTAACTAGGAAGGGGGAAGATTTAGATTAGACATGAGAAGGAAATACTTCGTGACTAGGGTGGGGAGGCCCTGGCCCAGGTTGCCCAGAGCAGTGGTGGCTGCCCCGTCCCTGGAGGGGTTGAAGGCCGGGTTGGATGGGGCTTTGTGCAACCTGATCTAGTGGGAAGTCTCCCTGCCCAGGGCAGGGGGTTGGAACTGGATGGGCTTTAACATCCCTTTAAACCCAAACTCTTCTATTATTCTTTCATCCTATTATTCCCATTGTCTCCAAACAAGACATTGACCAAACAGCGTTATCTACAAAATGCAACTTTGCTAAAATACATGTTTTGTCTTGTCTGATGTGTGTTAAGAAATGTTTGAGGCATCAGCATTATTCAGCAAGTGTAAGCCGTAAGAAATTACAAGTTGGCTCTGGTTCTTATTGATGCTGAGTGTGAATGAGAGTCTACCCTCAACTGCTTGCAGATCTGTAGACGTGTGGGAGCCCATCACTCAGTATTAACAATTGCAAAGGTGAAAAGAAAAATAGATTTGGCGTAACAATGCCTAGGCCCCTCACTACTCTCACTAAAGATTTTCTCTGCTCTGCTCTTGATAGCTGCAGAACCTCAGGTATTAATTTGGTCAGTGTAGTCAAGTCTTCAGTAGATAATGCATTATTGAGTTAAAAGGCACAATGTAGGATGCTATTGGATTAAGAATGTGTATGCTGTAGTGTAAGTTAATGGAACAGTAATAGTGAGAAGTGACCTTCTTCCCCTCCAGAAATGGAAAAAAAGCAATACTTAGCAGTAGAAAATAAGATGTGAACCGCTGAGAGTAAGGTCACTGCGACTCCCAGCATCTGTGGCCTTGCAGTAATAAAATGCTTTCTGTGGCAAACCAGTGCATCCCTCGTTACTATTAGTGCATAAACAGGATCATATTATATTGCCTAATTCCTCTAATAAGGGCTAAGTACTTTGTGTCTCTTCCTTAAAATATCAGTTGGAAATTAAGAAAATCACTATACAGAATTAAGAAGGAAGATACAATCTTCCTTTCCCTTTTGGATGAAGCCATTTATATGGCATTCCTGTTTAGTCCTTTCTGCTCCACTAAGAATAAGAACAAACAACCCCAACCCAAAGAAAACAAAAAAACTCAAAACTACAGAAGAATGCAACTCAAGCTTGCAGTTCCTGGGTGCAGGATTTTTTGGGGCCAGCTAGAAGACAGGAATAATTACTGTATGCATTTTCTCATCAAAATATCATTACTGAAGGCTTTGTTCCGTCAAGATGTTGCAAACAAGGTGTATTGCATTGTGTTATGTTGTTGTAGATCACCAGTAGCCAGATTTTAAATAACGAATTTAAAAATGCATGGACAGAGTTGTCTGAACACAGTCTGACCTTTATTATAGCAAGAAACAAGTTGTCATTAAGGGTATTGTATATGTTTAGGTAGCGTTAATCATTGTTGATATAGCCAAGTGAATACTTGACTACATCTTCTTTTGGAAGGCACTTGCTATCATTACTCTAAATTAATTATTATTTTCACAATCAGATGGGAAAAGTTACAAGCAATATTTGGCTACTTGTTTACTGCATAGTGGGTCAAACTTCAGAATGTATATTTAAACACCAATTTCTGCAAAGTTACCAAAAATTCTTGTTTTCCTGATTGTTAAAGAAAAAAAAAATCAAACTTTCAGGAACTGTTACATGACTGTTACATGTTCAAGCTCCACCAGGGCAGGTTCAGCCTCGACATAAGGAAAAAATTCTTCACTGAAAGGGTCATTAAGTAGTGGAACGGTCTGCCCAGGGAGGTGGTTGACTCACCTTCCCTGGAGGTGTCTAAGGTGCAGGTGGATTTGATACTGAGGGGCATGGTTTAGAGATTGGTGGGAATGGTTGGACTCGATGATCCGGTGGGTCTCTTCCAACCTGGTGATTCTATGACTTCTCTGTGACAACCAAGCTAGGTTAGATTTTCTGTGTGGGTAACGTTCTTGGTGCGCATTACTGTTGCTTTAGTTTGTCTCACCAGAGTATCTACCTCACATTGTTCACTGTACACGTTGTGGGCATGCTTTGCTGTAGTAACCATCAGTTGCAGTCAAATTTTGGTCTATGATATCAGTATCTGGAAAGGTATTTTAGATAGTCAAAAATAGCATCTTGAATTTAGAGGTTGGAAAATGCGTTGCCAACAATTTCATTTTGCAAGATTCCTCAGCTCTGTAAAACATAAACATGGTAGATGACTTTGCTTTAGAAAATCCATGTCGAAGCCATGGGAACTGTGTGTTTGGATGTAGTGGGAAAGCAGCCCTCAGACACACAAATACAGCAACAATATGTTTTGCTGTAAATAAAGCCAAAAGCAATTATTCCCTCTGAATCCCTAAGATTTCCAAGATGATGCCCCTGCCCCTGGCAGCGGGTTGGAACTGGATGAGCTGTAAGGTCCCTTCCAACCCAAACCGTTCTATGGTCTGTGTTAGAGGTTCATCCAAGGTTTTGATTTGAGCCAGGCAGTGTCAAAATCTTAAGAAGACTATAGGGACAAGGTTCTCCATCACATGTGTGTGCTGGAGAGGGAAGTTAACCAACACATACAATTGCTTTTTTTCTGTCTCCAGCAAAAAACCAGCTCCCTGAAACCTCAGCTTGCACAAGCTGGCTGTGAGAAGTATTGAATCCATTCTCCCCTCCTTTTTTCCCCTCAGCACTAGCTCTTCTCGCTGATACAGCAATCCTCTAGGCAAACTTTCTGAGCTACCTTGTTACTCAAGTGAAAATACTTTCCTGCTATGATTATCGTCTGTTTATGGGATGGTTCCTGCTTTTCATAATTAGATCCTGAGCAGAAATGCAAAGTCTGCTGTGTAAGAGGGTAATGAATCTTTATTGCACCACTGCAAATCAGATTTGTGCAAAAGGCTCTTTGAAAATAGTAATAAGCAGACACATATTAAGTCACCAAGATAAGGTTCTTGCTTTTATATTTTCCTTTTATAAATGGAAATTGTAACTACCCAGTGGATTTCACATGACCTTTCCTGCCACTCAAAAGGATTTTAGCCTTGACCTTAAGCTTAGTACATGCTAAACCCACCATCCTCATGGTCAAGGCTCCAAATATATATTTTTTTTTTTGAGGAGCAGAAGTAGGGATGGGCTTTGTCTGCTTTCTTTGTGTGTCTTTGGTAGCAGTGAAAAGTGGGGAGGAAAAGAGCCACTCGAAATGTCTGCGATAGGATCTAATCAGCCATTCCAATGTCCATTTAGCGCACACTGTAACATTTTAAGCATCTCTTGGCCACTCTCTCATAAGGGAAGGCTCATGTCATCCCTTGTATTTTCCCATTGTACACATCATTTCCTGGCGAATGCAGGATTTATTCCCCAGCTAAACCCTTCTTGACAGGTTTGTTATCTGTTCACCCGGTCGGCGAGCCCCTGAGAGCAGAGCAGAGCTGTTAGAGAGAGAGGGAGAGGGGGAGGGAGGAGGGAGGAAGAAAGAGGACTGGGAAGCAGGGCAAGGAAATGTCAAGCGAGCTGCCAAGGATGGATATTATAGCTGCTGGGGACCTTAGAGAGTATCATGTGTCTTTTGTGTCTATTTTACAGTCAGTGCTTCATGTAAGATGGCAGTCTCGCCTGGACTATGCTTAGTATTGATTTACTCCCAGGCAATGCACAGACCATTTTAGGAGTACATGGGAGACTAGAAGAAAAATCCTCCCACCCCTCCATTCCAGCCTGCAATTTCTTCTATAAACAAACACATCTAAAGTGGTTTCTATTAAGTTTGCTCTCCCTCTTGTTTTTTTCTTTGTTTGTTTTCTTGAATTAGCAGGGTGCTGCATGGAAAGCAAATTGATCAGAGGCATCAGTAAACAATAGATGCCTAGAAAGTAACATGGGTACTGGTCTAATATACAGACTTCAAAATCTCTGGCCTTTTTGGCTTTTAGATATAGCTCGTATAACCCAACACCTGCTCCTGGATCAAAACTACTGAGAAGTAGCTAAAAGGTGCAAGTATGCTGAATTGGAGAACTTTTTTTTTTTTTTTTTAATCTACACATAATATATAGTCCTCATAATTTCCCTTCTGTTGTTTTCTGCAGTTGCTGTTCTGCACTTGGGTGCAGTATGTTAGATGGAAAAGGCAGCCGTATGGCTCTCTAAACAGCCAGCATCTGCTCGGCTGCTTGAATGAGCTCAGAATGGGTGTGCTTCCCTCTGGCAGCCTTAGTTCTCCTTCTCCGCTGTTGGGCCAGCGTGGGGGTTTAGCATCTCAGTGCTGTCATTTGGTAGGCAGTGAATTTTTGCATCTCAAGTCTCCTACTTAGGCTCTTGCTTCTCCCTACCTGTGATTCTGCACCGTGTCCCTGCAGCTTGTTTGGTGTGTTTGCTCCAGGTAGGGCTGTTCCTGTGCTTCTGCATTTTATCATTACATCAAGCTGAGCAAACCCTGCTCAGCAGGATCGGAGCCTGGAGTCAGTTCTCTGCCAGGTTGAGGTGGAGGCATCGTAATGCTGCTCAGCCCAGGGCAGCTGCTGATGCTCTTTCACCAAAATAAATAAAAGTATTGGTGCCCATATATACCAAATCTATTCCTGCTTATGTTCTTTTGGTATTTGGGGATGAAAACAAGTTGAAGGCTTTTAGTTTAAAGGCTTACCAAGGTTGTCATATTTTTCTCAGTTCTGAATTTAAGCAGGATTATTTTATCAAAGAGGGGCTTGTGTGTGGTAATGTTTTTCTAAGGCTATATTGAACATTGAGCATTCTCAGAGTGTGGCATACTTAGATGATGCTGCTCTCTGGGAGCAGGGGAGTAGGAGTTTGACAGGCAGCCCATGGGATATGCACGCTGGGGACAGAGTAAGCCGGGCTGTGAGCTCCATATGCTGTTTAAAAAGTCTGCGGAGGAGGATAGCGCTGGGACAAGATGGGGCATCCAGGGAAATGGTGGGAAAAGAAGCTGTGTGTCTACCTTATTTCACTGCCTGTGGTGCCAGGGAATCGTGTGAATGCATAGCTGCCCTGTGTAGGCTCGAGAGCTGGAATTCTCGCCTTCCGATGCACCCTACGTGCTGTTTGGCAGGTGGGCTGGCAGGTTGCTTTCCAGCCATGCTCCTGGAAGCACAGAGAAGCTGCATCAGTTTCTGCTTGCAAACAGTATTGACAGTTTTATTATAAGATCATTAAAGGAGAGAAATATTCAGTTTTAATGGTAGAGACCGACCAAAAAATGTTCAAAGCGTTTCCCTTATGTTCATTAATTTAGCAAGCGATCCTTTTTTAATGAAGTCATGCAACAAGTTAGTGGCAAAAGCTGGGAATAAATAGAGTTCTGAGCATTTTACTTAGTTTTTTAAGTAACTGTAACACGTTTCTCCACTCGAAAAATCCTTTGGAGCGAAACAGTACGAGGAGTTAAGTATAGCAATGTTACCTACAACAATCCTATTCCACTGTATTAGAGTACCCCGCATCTTTTCTTTCCCTTTTTAGAAGTGAGAACAATTTGTTTCAAAGTCTCATTATTTCTAACTGGCTGCCTCATTAAGCAAGTACTGTGATGGCAGCAGAGTCTGTGATTATAAACACCAGGACAATATGTTACTGTGTTTGTAACTCCACAGACAGAGGAAAAAGAAATGTTTTCCACTATTCTGTGTCTAGTCAAGGGTTGGGGTTTTTTTCCCCTCCTCCCTTCCCTCAATCCCTCCCAAGCTAGTTCTAATAGTAAAGCATGTCACTTATAATCTGCTAATTAAATCATTTCACTCCATTTTATATAATTTTTAATTTAGCATTCATTTTCAACTTAGCTTTTGGCTTCATTTACTGATAATAAACAGCATTGCACACAACACATGTTCCTCAAAACAGTCATTCACACACATACAGATGCCAGTAATTTTGCCAGTATGCCATGCGTATAAATATTAAATATAACATCTCCCCCTCATTTTCCCTGTGATTAAATGTGCATGTTGCTGTTTCATTGTACGATACACTGTAATAAGGCAAAACATGACAAATTTGGATGAAGATTCTTCAGCTCTCTGTTCACTAACCCTGGACCATAGAAAATTGTGGGATGTTCTGTGCTACGCTGGCACCGTGGCAGCTCTTCCCATTCTGAATAATAGGATTTCACCTGACTCTCTTGCTGGTCCATTAGGGTTTTTTTGACCGTTACGAGGTGGATTGATGACCCCAAGTGAAAGGATGACATTTATGATATCAGCCTTTGTCTCCTGGAGGTCAAACAGTCAAATCAGAGCTGCCATCCCAGTGGTAATCCAGCAAACTGAAGGTTCAATACTAAGGTGTGACTTTACCCATCTCAAATTAAGCAGAGATTTTTAAATTTTGAAAGGCTCAGAGAGTTGGGGTTGTTCAGCCTGGATAAGAGAAGTCTCTGGGGAGACCTTAGAGCAGCTTCCAGTGCTGAAAGGGGCTCCAGGAAAGCTGCGGAGGGGCTCTGGATCAGGGAGGGCAAGGGTAGGACAGAGAGGAACAGTTTTAAACTGAAAGATTTAGATGAGATCCTAGGAAGAAATGTTGTCCTATTGTCTACTGGGAGGTGTCCCAGACCATAACAGGGGATGAAACTGCTTGGGCTTTAAGGTTCCTTTAAACTCAAACTATTTTATGATTCTGTAATGATTCTCTGAAATCTTGTCTCACCTACAAAAAAGGGTTTCCAATTCCACATGCCTTCATTTGGGGCCTTTCTTACAAATACTCCTGATACTTTTAAGTTTCTTTAGAGGTGTGGCTATTGAGAATATTTGGACATGAAGCCCTGCTATCCAGAGATTAGCATCCACTGCATGAAAACAGGATTTTTTTTTTTTTTTTTCTTGAATCATAGAATCCCTCCTGGCATTGTGAGCAGAGCTTTTCATGCTTTATATGTTGCACAATAATGTCTGTTACACGTGTCAGAGCGAGTGCTTGCTCATTAGAACTGTGCTACTTTGGTGATCGATATCTTTATGTATTTAATCTTGTGTGTTACAGTACGTCTCGTAGGCTGCCAGTCCATACTCCGCTGCAGCTTGTTGCATGCCAGTGCCAGTGAGAAAAGGAATTGAGCTGCTGTAATGATCAAGACATCGGCCAGTGGGATATAAAGACAATGCACTATTTTCTGGTGCTCTAGAATATGTGTCAAGGTATCCAGCCTCTTATTTGTAAAGGCAGACACACACACACACACGAGTCAGGAGTCACTGGTGATCGTATATGGCAGTGCTTTGAAGAGCACTGCAGGGAAAGGAAAGAGGTAAAGCTTCCTCCCATTTATCTGAGCTTGTGAAAATTGCCACTGCTGCTGGATCTGCAGCTCAGCAATGGATTTTCTCTGGCTGCAAGGTCAGCACGCTACCCCTGCCCCAGCCAGCTCACACCAGGAGAGAAGCAATACCACAGAAAAGATGTGCTGCTGGTACTCGCTCTTCTGTTAATTAATCACCAAACCGCTTTCCATTATTTCCTTTTAATTATAACATTATTTGACCATTCAGATTTGTACTGATTAAACCATCATTTAATTGACAAAGTGTACAGCCATGCTAATGTTTCCTGTCAGTTTAAATTACACACGTGGCACGTGGGTTTCTGCTGCCACAGATTAAAGGGAAAGTGGCCTTCGCACCCATAAGCATCGGTGCTCGCGGCGATTACCACCGTGACCTAGCAATTGCCATACCCCAACATAATTAAAAACTATGAAAAAAGCTATACGTCACAGTAAAATAGCCCTGAATGTCATCATTAGTTCTATTAACGCAGCATCTGCTGCCGAGACTTCCTTTGGAAATCAGGGGAAGAAATCTATTTCCAGGAGTGGTTGCTTGCACATTTCCTTGTTGTTTTGCTCCTCGTATTCTATTATTTTTAATTGAGTGAAGCATCAGCCTGTTTCTTCAATCTCCCTTCTTTTTTCTTCTTTTTTTTATTCCCTTCTTTTTTATTTTCTTTTTAACAGATTTGTTTTACGCTCAATTAAGCTTGTGAACACAAGAACACAAAGTAGTATTTTTCTCCTTCTGGAAAGACTCTTACAGTGTGATGGGCAAATTGTCAGGAATAATTATACCAAATGGTGGAAAAAAAAAAAAAGTTGATGGAAGATCTCTCTCCCTGCTAGTGATAGGTTTTATTTAAGACACAGTGAACATCAAGCACGTTTGTGACAAGGTGAAACTGGCAAGCTCTGCCATGGTTTTATTTTTAATTGCTACTAAACTAATTAGACGGCACAAAATGTGATATGAACCACGCATACTTCCACCTAACAATGCAGGTTGTGTTTTTCAGTGAAAGAACAGAACAGATGAGTTAGATGTGAAGGCAGGAGACAATACTAGCCACGTTAACACCCCACCTGTCCTGCCAGGAGCGCTCAAGGTTTTTGTTGTTGAGGCTACTGGTTTTTTCTGAAGGGATTTAAAGGTATTTGGTGGTACTCATTTATCAAATCCAGCAGTTCCCTTCAGGACCAGGGTGATTTTAAGATCTCCTTGCTCTGTTTCCAGGCAAGCAGATCTTGACACCATTTAATACAGTTATGGGTTTTGTGAGTGGACATTTTCAACTGAAAAAAGGAAGCGTAAGGCAGAAATTTGTCTTTAACCTTCACATTTCAGCTGTAGCTCAGATCTGTAAAAGCAGAAACATAGGAGCCTAAGGCCTTTATCAAAAGGTGGCTTATCTCTTGCAGTCCTAAATTTTATTGGAAGGTGGCAAAGGTCAGGCTCTTCAGTGGCTGAAATGACTTACGGAAATAGAAACTGGAGTTTTGATCACTAATGTGCATTTTAAGTTTCTCCATGTCATTTGAATTTTCAGAGGACTGGGATATGAAGCACCAGCGATTGGTTACTTTTAACCTTGCCAAGTATTTTTAAAATGTCTGCATAGTTTTTCTACTTGACAATCCAAGGAAAAAATTGATTCTGGTCTAAATCCATTGGAGTTGGTGGAGTTAGAAGGAATTTGTTACAATGGTGGAGTGGTATTTATCTTTCCTTTCTCCAAATCTTCCTTCCTCCAGACGTTCATCTTTCATCAGTGAGTGCAGATTTCCTGAGTTCAGTGATAGTATATTACTTCACTTTATTTTCTAGTTACAGAAATAGCAGAGTATTCCCTGTGTTTTCTCTATGATCGGCTTATCAGTTATGTTGCATGTACTATTTGAAGTGACTTTAGATTGATTTTAGAATTGTAGAATCAGAGAATAGTTTAGGTTGGAAAGACCTTAAAGATCATCCAGCTCCCACCCCCGTGCCATGGGCAAGGACACCTCCCACTAGATCAGGTTGTTTAAAGCTCATCCGACCTGGCCTTGAACACCTCCAGGGACGGGGCATCCACAGCTTCCCTGGGCAACCTACTCCAGTGCTTCACCACTCTCAGGGTGAAGAAATTCTTCCTTATGTCCAGTCTAAATCTAGAATCCTCAACTTGAAGATGAAATATTTCCCTACTTGGACTGTCTTGGAAAGTAACCACACAGTCATTGTGATTTGGTTATTTCTGAACATGGTAGTATCTTATTGATAGACATTTGGCATTCCTTTTTCAAATCTGACATTTGCCTGTGTTAGGAATACTGATGGGACTCTGAATGGGTTTCTATATTTCCATGATGTGGCCCTCCTTGGATTGGTACTGTCCTTAGAGACAACTCAAACTGCCAAAGGAAATCTTCGGTGGAGAGGGACTGGGACCCTTGCGACTGGATGGTCCCTCGTCGTCTGTACCGAGAGCTTGGTTCAGCCCCACGTGTGGTCTGTGGGCAGGCAGCTGTGTGAGCTGAGATGGCAGCAGGGGAAGAGCTTTTGCTTGTCCTTTGCACTCCAGGTGTGAAGGCCTGGATGGGAACAGGGAGCATCTTTCCCAGGTGCACTAGATCAAGAACACATGGAAACGCCAGCCACTCACATGGCCTTGCCCTGATGTACAGTTGGATTTTCTTGGGGTTGTGAGTTACAGATGGGAAGGAAGGCTTTCCCTGTCTTCCAGCAATATTTGTTGGCTCTGTGTTCTTTATTTCTGATTATTTTTTGTGAGTCTGAAGAATCGCAAACTTTTCCCATGGATTTCCCTAATGAAATAATGACTTACATGATTTGCATCAAATTGACAGGAGTAACAAAAAGGCCCTAAACAGTCCTGACTAGATTCAGTGTCTAAAATTACATGTCCAAACCAAATGTCTTCATTAGAAATCTACATGAGCATTGTCACAGGTTATCTCTGCTTTATGTGTGTCTGTCTGTATTTATTTATTTACTTATATATGTACATATTTATTTCTGAACATCTGAAGATACTTGAGGTTACTACGAGAAAAGAACTACTTGAGCAGATGGCTTTATGCTCTGTTCAGGGTGCAGGCTGGCTGGGTTTAGGCAGCTCAACATAGTTAAGAGCTCGTTTCTGGACACTGAGCTGTGCAGGATGAAAACGCTGCCCAAGTGTCTCAACCCCTTGCTTGCACAATTGTATCAGGTTGTAGGATCATCACTATCTTCCATAGAATAGGATCAGTGCCTCCACTACATCTGTGAAAATCAAGAGAACTGCTTGAAGCCATCTGTACAAAAAGTCCTTGTGTAGAGCTGTGTTTGCCTTTGGGAAGGGAAAGCAGAACAGAGCTGAGAAATACAGCAGCTATTGTGAAACAGACCAAATAAAAATGGAAAGTTTTGAGTATTTTCAACGGAAAGTGGACTTTCCATATAGTTTCTCTTGCAAGAATCTTAACTATTGCAAAACTAACAGCCAAATCTGAAGCAGATGAATGTTGTATTTAGACTGCTCCAAACTGCAGCTTCCCAAAGGGTTTGGGGTTGTGTGTAATTGCTTTTACTGGCACTCTGCTGTAGATGAAAGTAAGTGTTGAGTATGGTGACATATTAACGCTGTGAGAAAACAGTACTATAGATTCCTAGGAAATTATATATATATATATTACCAGAAATCGCTAGAAAAAAATGTATTAAATGTTAAGCCTTTCTGTTAAAAACAGACCTAGAAATTCTGTGTCTAGCGTAAAAGAAATCACAAAAAGAATTCACCTTACCATGTTAGATCGTAGGCGACATGGGAGAGATCAACGAGAAGTTAAAGGCTGGAAAAGAGGGAGGTAAGAGCACCCTTTGAGCTGGTACACCCTGTCTGAGAGGCTGCCTGAAGAAAAGCCCTGCTTTTCATTTTGAGACACTTAAAATCTTTTTGACTGTTGCTGTTCTTAGGGATTTTTTTTTGGTGGTGTCTGGGTTGGCTTTTTTTTCTTCTTTTCTCTGTATGTATTCTGGCAATAATGTTTATGGTCTCGTCTTTGCTGTCTGGAAGTTTGTCATCATTGCTTTGCCATGATCTTAATATGTCACCAATGTTTAAGTGCCGCGTGCCTGCACCATCTGCAGTGGGAGCAATGACCCCTTCAAAGTGCACAGGGTAAGCTGCACTTTGGATGGGTTGGGTGTAAACTCCATGTGCTCGGTACTTTAGCCGTGTCTGCCAGTGTTATGGTCCTGGCTGTATTTTCATTATTTTGTAAAACCTGTCTTGAGGAGTTTATAACTTGGCCATAAAAACACTCCCGGCAATGAAAGCTGGCTGAGAATGTCTCTGTCTGGTTTATTTTAAATTTATTTTTTAGAAAGAGACTTAAAAGGGACCTTTTTCCCTTCAATGAAAGAAAAAGTAAGAGAATTTCACACTTTCAGGCATTTGGTTTTCTGTTCATGCCTACGGCTGTGATTTTAACTGGGAAAATTAAAGGTGGTTCCACTTTCCTCCTTGAATGCTTAATATGAAGCTGTTCTGCCATACATCGGAGATCATCACCAGATATTTTGCAAAATGAGATGTGGCTAGTTTTGACACAGTATCACCGATTCCTTTCCTGCTAGTTTTGCTTGTTGTAACCGATATGTTAAAGTAAAACTGGTATATTGGTAAATAAATAAAATATAGGAACAGATTTTACACTGATTTTTCTGAAGTGGAATCTTATTGAGATGAGCTGCTACCAGGGACCCACAGTTAGATGTCACTAGTCGTTGCTCTTTTCAATAGGTGAAGCAGTCGGGAAGAAAAGTAAATATCTGTAAAGAAGTTTACTAAGCATTTTCTTTATTCTAATTCTTAATCAAGTGTGAAACGTGGGAAGTTAGGAATGAAAAAGGCGTATTCCAGATACCAGATAAACAGCTTCCCCAGCCTTTGGGAGGTCGCTGACTGGACCTTCACTTTTCTTGGGCATTTGGTGCATTTTTCCCATCTTGAGACCAGGCCCTGACTCACATTAGCGTGTGTATGAGCCGATACTAAGCTGAACATCTTCAGTTTGCTTTCTCTGGGTGCCACGAGCAAAGTCTACTCTGTGATCAGGCATCCTTTTTGAAGCAAGGTATTTTTTATTCAGAACAAGGCATTACTTGGGAAATACTGTAGAGCCTAGCGTATTATTTCTATCATTTGTCTCTATCTTGTACATTGATATTCTCATGCACCTTAGCTTCCTACAGCGTTGTGAGAACTCAGGGGTCTACAGAGCACTTTTTCCCCTTAAGCTACACACTATTTCCATTCCCCCAGACACTCCTTTACCTCTAGGGTGCATTGGCCCTTAGATATTTCAGTGCCTAATCTGGGAAAAGAGCTGCCTGACATCAAGCTGAACCGTGAAAGGTGCCCATTGTCCTGTAATTGCCCCCCAAGGGTCTGGTCGGAACTTGTACAGTCCTGATGGCTTTTTCCTACTCGCTTTTCCGACTTAAGTGAGAGTAGTATATTCCTGCAGGAAATTCTAATGAGCCAATATAATTACTTAGTAATTTTACCTTCCTGGCGAGGTCGCACAGTGTGCTAATGCAATTATCAAATATTGGTATTCCTAGATTCCATAATAGCACCACACCTAGCTAAACTCATCCTGATCCTTTGAGTTTTGGGGTTATTTTTTTTTCCTTTTGTAAAACTGTGCCTTAAATGAAATAGTTTGATGCTACCACTCAGGGAGAATGCAATAAGAGGAACAGCTATCTTAATATCTGTCGTATTCTTTTGGTTAGCTGCCTGTGAAGCCAGAAATATTAAGCATGAATTTCATCCTTTTTTAAAGTGGAATCAGATGAACTGTAATAATTTTTTAACATGCTAATGAGTACCCAACCATGACAGGACAGAATATTCATGGCATCTATTAAATATCTGACAATAGGAAGTATGTTAAAGACCGTTTGGTATCTGACTGGGATACGTAACGGCTTGGGGTTTGCCTTCCTGCTTTCTAACTTTCTTAAGAAATGGCATTTTCGTGCCATTCCTGGCTGGTTAAGCGGTCGCGCTGCCCCTTGGATGGCGCGCGGGAGCTGTGTTCTGCAGCTCAGAAATGTTTACCTCAGCTGTGTTTGTTGGCTGCAGTGGATCATAATTCAAGAGTAAGGAAGAGTTCAGAGAAAAGAGAAGCTGCAAAATTAACAGCAAGCAAGGGCGTTTGTGAGCTCTTTTTTTTTTTAAGCTCAGGAGGAAAATAATTCGTTGGGTCAGGCTTGAGAAGGATTTGGTGTTGATTCATATCAACAAGAAGAAAGTCTCCAGCTGTTAGTGTAAATACCAAAAATAAAGAGGAGTTTTAGGAGGGAACTGTCAAGAATCCAGACTTAAGTGAGGCTACAAATCTTGTGTGACAGGAGGAAAGTTTCTTTGGTGGAGGTTTATCCTATGACTTTGAGATATTTCTGCCTCGTCCTCTGAAACAGATTGGAGACGGGAGGTTAGGCTGGATGAACCATTATCCCAACCTGTTGTGGCTGTTCTTCTGACCCTGAAAGTCTTGAACACAGAATTTCATCTGTCCAGGATGATATCAGTGAGGCGCATGGAGTGTTAAATAGGAAAGTTGAAGCTTAAGTGTCATCACTGGTATCGTACAGATAAGTGTTTCTGCAAAGAGGTTTTTTAATCTGGTGATAAGGATAATATGACATCCGAGCACAGGGGCAGCAGAGGGACAGCGAGAGAAAGAAATGTGTAAACAGGCCAGTGTAATTGAAGCCTGGCCTTCCAATCTTTGAATGTTGCAGCAGCCAACTTTGGGGATGGAATTGCAGTCTGATAAACTTGCAGATTTTGACTGAATCTTCAGCTTTTCATCAGTTGTTTTTCCATTCACAAGGTAATTCTTTCCTGCAAAGACAGATGAGTTCTGTTTGCACCTGTATTATTTTCCTTTATTTGTTTTAATGGGGGTGCTAATAAATGTGTATTAATGGTTTCTGGAAGCTATTGTTTTCATTGTGAAGGATCCACAGTTGTGAGGCTGCATTTTAGTTTGGATAGCAGAACTATTTAAGGCATATTAAGCTTTCCCTAATATACCCACATGTGAGATGCAATTGGAGACCTGTATCAGTGTGAAAATTGACATCTGCATTGTGTCAATTCCGTAGATTTGAAATGTATGTTGCATTAGTCCTTCAGCAAGTGATTCATTTGATGATTATGAGGTAAATAATTTATACAAAAAGCAAAGCTTTATGGCCTTGCTCACAAAACCCTGTGACCAGAGTATTATAAAAGTTAATTTACATATCAAATTTCTAGAATTTCAAGCATAAATAAAGCAAATATTTGCTTTCACAGTAATAATTAGTATTCCTAATGAAATACTAATTAGAGGTTTGGATCAGAATGGACCTCAGTCTTCTAGATCCTGTACATCTTGTTAGGTTGCTGACTAAATATCATTCACAATAACAATATTTGTCATTGAGTGTTCTAATTCTTTAGGAGTCTCAAAGATGTTTTCAGACATAAATTGATTCTGTCAGTGTCTTGGAGAAATAGCAAAGTAAGAATTCAATAAAAAACCTGGAGTTCAGAACTGGTTTAATGCTTTGTCCACTGAATGGTAAGAATTTTATTAATTTTTCAGAAGCCATGATAGCGGAATGACGAATGCTTTGAGAAGTCTCCAGTCCTGCCCAGGATCACACAGGGAATGTGTGGAAACATGTATTAACAGGAATTAAAACTTCATTCCCACAGTCAACATCATACCTTAAAGGAAAGTTAGTCTTCTCCCTATGAAATAAAAGAGATTAATGTGTTGAAGATGGGTGGATTTGAAGCTGAAAGCTGTACACCCCTTCAGCATCTCAATTGTTTGGAAATTCTTTTCATGAAGTTAAAGGACCTGGAGATAATTTATAGACATAGCCTGCTGAAAATCATTAGCCTTGGGGTTCTCATGCACGTTCCATTCTGGGCGAACATACCCAGTGTTGCAACCTGGCATCGTGATATTAAATTGTCACTGGAGAGCATGGTCACTGGAGAGTTTAAGATAAGGCACCTTTTCAGTGTGTATTCAGGATGTGATATAATCCGTGGAAAAAAAGCAGCCATAATAGCATATGAAAATACGTACCATAAACACAACATACCATTCCTGCCAAATATTTCTTTGTAATGCAATTTGTCACACCGCTTGCAGCCAATTCGTCATCGCATGTATCAACATACTCACAGCTGTTTTCCCAGTGCAGGTCAAGGCCTCTGGATTTCTTTAGAACTAGTTGGAACTCAGTAATTCTGTCTCCTGGACATGGAGGTAGAGGAAATAGTAATAACATTCAAATTAACAGAAACTCTTCCGTGGCACATAGTTCTCTCTCTCACCTTTTAGTAAGTATATAGATTTCTGCGTGTACTTTCACTTATTCCACTAATCAAATATTTTAAATTTTATTTATAATTTACAGCCAGACAAAACTGCGTCAGTCTTACAGGGACATTGAATGTAGGCAAATCTACCTACCAACAGTCACTCACAATCCCCCTGATCTGGAAGTGGGACTTAATTTCTGCTGCTTCTTGTAAATATGCCCTGGCACTTCTTATTTGCCAGTCAAACTGAGTCTGTGAGACTTTAGACCCAGTCTCTGCGTGTGTTTATGTATAAACTGAAATATAACATAGTTTGATGATTCATAGTGTGTGGGCACTTATGTTAGAAGTAGTTTTCAAAAGATAAGTGCAGTCCCATCCTTTAGAAGGACAGTTTTCTTTACAAACCCCCCTCCGCACAGCTCAGCTTTGTCAGACAGAAGTCGTCCCTGGTTGGCATCCGCGATAACTTAGACGTTCAGAAATTCTTTAAACCGACACTGCTAACTGCGCTGCTAAAAAGAGGCCCTTGTCTTCTGCTCACATGATACGCTGCCTGTGTCCAAAGTGTAATATTTAATTGCATTTTCTTAATCTTTACCACTGTATTGCTAAGCTTTCTAATACCTTCAAAATACCAAATCTCAGGCTTATCCTAATTAAAGAATCTCAATTTAATCCATATTGCATGACAATTCAATTTGTTGATTGCTTTTTCTCCCCCCTCTCTGTGAAATTCCCGTCAAATGTATTAATTCAACATGATGAATCCTGTATTCAACCCACTGGAGTGAATAATTAAAATTAGCTGATAAAACTTTCAGCAGAATTACTTTGTGAAATTGCTGAACAGATGTGTCATTTTAATGAAAATCCACAGACAAGCGCCTTCCCCCCTCGGCAGGATAAAAATATTATCCCCACGGCACATACTTAATTTGGTGGTAAATACACTCCGAGCGATTGCTGGAAGGGAAGAAAAAGCAACTTGTCACACTTAGTAACTTGATTTTTCCCCAGCATGCAGTAACAGCTATCTACAGTAATTCATAGTGCTCTATTGTTGCTGCAAGTCCCAAAGAGAACTTATTAAAATGCAATAATCTCCTATTTAAACAGAAACAATAACCATTAAATTTCCTGTGGATCCAAAATTGAGCACAAGCCCCATCTGGTAAGAGTGATTAGAGGCCTGATGAGGGAATTTAATTTGCAACATTCAAAGACTAAATCTGAGCAGATCTTGTCACCTGGGACTGGAGTGCTGCTTGCTGTCTTCTTAAAAATCTCGACCTAAACTGAAAATGGAATGTAGAAGTGAAAATGTTACCCAGGGGCCAAGCTTGACAGGATTGTATTTCATTATGTGTCTCCATCAGGCTTAGAAAGCTGCACGGAATTTCAGCTTGGGCTCGGTTGGGATATCTCCTCGACAGGGCATGCACTAAGGTTGTTGCTCCCTGTGATGGTGAACGACTCATTAAAGGAGACTCCATCCTGCACCTGGACCTCCTCCTGCCGCGTTTTAGTTGCTTGCGCAAATGACTTCGGCTTTTCTATCCCACTGGAAGGAGCCAGGATAATTTTAGCGTTGCCTGCAACAAACAGGCATCTCTCAGATATGTTTGTTTCTGTTGCTGGCAGATCACTGGCATTAGACCTTATTACTGAGTCCACTTAATGACATGCTGTGCATCTCCTGTGATTTGGGGTTCGCTCCCTGCACAGGCTATGAAACATGCAGGTGAATGCTGTAGGAATTTAGGATCAAAATCGGGTAGTTTGGGTACTTTCTGTTTGCTTGGCTGGCTTTTTGGTGGGGTTTTTATTTGTTGTAATCCTTAGATTTTGGTCAACTAGCTTTGTGCCACAGCTGTCAGTTTACAAATTATTCTAAGCTCCTAATTAAGAACCTGTTTCTGATGGCAAAGCTCTAGTTCACTGAAACGTATGTTGCTAGGGAGATGGCCACAACTAGTAAAATAAGGAAAATAGATGCATAATGCTTTTACAGGTTCAAGATTTTTCACTCATACTCATAGTCTAAATTCCACAGATTGATCAGAGGTGGTAGCGGCCAATGTAATTTTTTTTATATCATTGAATATACTCAAAGAATGGTTTGGATTGGAAGGACCTTAAAGATCATTTTGGATAGTCTTATGGTTTGAAAACTCCAATACTGATGATTCTATCAACTAGAGTTTAGTTTTCGTTCGGTAAGTACAGCAGAACACACGTGGTGGGTTGTACACAGTGAAAATCTGAAATTATGGTTTGGAGAGCAACTGTCAAATAGGAATCACTACTGACCTTGGTCAGATACAGATCGCTGAGGTCGTTACCAGCCTTCGGAGCAATCCAATCCACAGGTCATTAGTTGACTTAACTATTGCAGATTACATTTGTCTTTTGTTCTTGTGTAGGACAAAACCGTGCACTTGTTGAAGTCGTCCTTTATAGAGGGGGTTTGTACTACCCACATTTAATAAATACACCACAGAAGTCCCCAGGATATTGTGAAGGGAGGAGCCATGCAGGAAGTAATCAAAACACCACGTGAACTGCTAAGTTAGCAATCGATTTGTGCCTGTACTTGTAGCAAATTAAGTTAATAGCTCCTTCCCCTTATATAAACTGTGTGACAGCATCACCACTTGTCCCTTTGTGCCACGATGTATATGGACACTGACTGCTGAGTTATCATGTGAGGTGATAAGAGTTTTTCTTCTACTCTAAGCCACTTTCTAATGCAGGGTGCCTAGGTGCTAGGAATATATTCCAGCCTCAGTCTGGGTTCTTTCTGCTTCCTAGTCCCAGATTCTTCTACAAGGAACAGAAAATATATTTTTTTTAATTAAAAAAAAAGGAGAAGAATTTCATAATTTTGTTAGCAGTTATGTTTACATGGGAATGGGAATAGTAGAAGTCCAATAATATGCTTCTAACTTCTCTGGAATGGCATATAACTAAATTTCCTCTGAAAGTACATGATTCTTTTTTACTTCTCAAGGATGTGCTCTTTCTCTGCAAGCAGAGTCGACCCCTGTTAAATAGCAAACAGTTTTCCATCAGTGCTTTTTCTGAAGGTTTCTGTTAGTGATTCCAGGTACGTCATTTTCCTGGCCTAAAGTGTTCCTTCTTGAAAGTGTTCCCATGTACCCTTGTGCCTCAAGCTCTGCAAACCAGCCTACACCATCGATGAACTTGGCCCATTGTCACCTGTCATCTTGAAGCTGATTTTTCTGTTCCAGAAGATAAGGTCAACAGTGAGATGAAACTTTCCATCTGTGTGCTTTACTTGCACGTAATTGCGCCAAAGAAAGGAGGAGGTTCCGCAGATAAAAGTACTCACTGCTTTCCTTGAAAGTGTTTTGTGTAAATAAAACTCTTTCATCTTTGAACTTAAATATATTTCAACCCCAATTTAGGTTCTTTTTCCCTCTTAGTCCTGGACCTCTCTAAGTTATTAAAAAAAAACCTAAAAAAAAAAAACAAAAACCACCGCACTTTCTTAATAAGCCCCAAAGGTAATCAGAAAGAAGACAGCAAAATGAAACAAGTCGTAAAATATTCCTCAACATCTTTAGGGAATACTTAATGCACACAAGGTCAGGGCTTTGTAATGGTAATTTAAGGGTTGTAGGAAGTGATCCATCATTTTAAAGAGCAACATTGCCATCCTTAACAAAAAGTTTATGTTTCAGAATGAACTTGAGTCCCTGCTCACCTCAGGAAAACATGCTGGCAGATCTTCGTGTAGGACATCATGAAGGAGATTTTTTTTAATGTTACGCAAATGTCATGCTAAATTGTACATAGGTATTGGGAAGTGACAGGCAATTGAAGCTGTCCAGTTTTCTGGAAAGTACTAACACTGTTCCGGATTAATTTTGCTTTCTGGAGCAGACGTTATATGGAAATTACCCTTGACTGTACTCCATCGTTTGAAAGGTCACAGCAGTAGATACAAAATCCATAGGCAGTCGATTGCCTTCCACGTATTCAGCATTACTGCTCTTGCCTATTTTACCCTTAGGCATCTTTTATTTCTTGCACAGATGGTCTCACTCAGCCCTAACAAAATGTTTTAAGCTGTTGCATAAATTAAAATAAGAGGCCCCAAAGTACAAAAGTGCAACTCTTTGGTAAAAGTAGGGGGTGGAGGGGAAATAGGCAAGGTAAGAAAGCAATGCTGGGCTCTGCTTTCCTTTCTGGCACCGTCTTGTGTTGGCTACAGCATGCAGGTTGGTCAGAGGTATTTCCAACAGGAAAAGCTGGAATTTGTGGCGTGTGGAAGAACAAATATATAAGGTTGCAGAGGAGGGGGGTGTATTGGCCATTTGCATAGCACATCATTTATATGCACCAAAGTAGTGATTAGAGAGGATCAATATTTTTGGACATATTTTCTGTATTGGAAAGGGTGATTTGATCAAGTTCATTGGATTGGGAAGGGGAACTGAAAGGGATTGATATAATTTATGCTTTTATTGCAGCGTTTTATAATGATAATCAGCCTTCAACCTTGTCATTTGCCTTTGTTATAATGAAACTCCTCAGAAGCATTTAAAAGATAATTTTGAAATACTCCCTTTTATTTCCAGCATGGGAAGGCGAGAGGCACTGAAATGCCAGAATGTACTGCTAAATAGTAATTCCACATGGTGATCTTCTTCAGGAACAAAAGCATCAGCACTGGTGGCCAAACTGCGTCGTCCTGTGCATGCAGATTGCTAAAAGATGCTGAGACCTGTTGAAACCAGGCTGGACGTGGACTGCCAGACAGTGGGATGCTGAAAAAAAAATGAAATCTCAAACTATTATCTTCAATTGAAAGTCTTAGAGCTCACCTGTAGTGTAAACAGCTGCATATAACTGAGCAAACTATTGGTTATTTGTTTTGTTCCTTAATAGAAGTATTTGTATTTATTTTTTTAATCCAGCTTGCCATCAATGGTAAGATGCTTCTACTGCAGTTCGTAGCTTGTGTACACATTTGCAAGTAAATTAGGCTGACTGGAGTAAAAATGAAGCTTGGGGCCTCAAGGCTTCCCCTTGGCTACGAAGCCTGTTGTCTTGCAGAGGCAGCTCTGGAGCTGCCTGCCCCTATAACACCCAATGTGACCGCTTGTCCCTGGGGTTCAGTTTTGATGCCTTGGGCTTCAACCAAAGTTTATTCCTTCTGTTTTATTCAGATCCCTCAGAAGGTGTGAGCCTTCTGTTTTATGGTTAAAATCTTTAGAAGGTTTGGGGTATTGTGTAACAGAGGCGAAAAGGCCCGTGGGTTTCGTATGGTGTTTATGATCATGTGGGTATCTTACCTGAAAATGAACTACAAGAGTTTACAGCTCCCTTGAAGGGTGAACCCTCCTGCCCCAAGAATACAGTGCCTTAACCTTACTTGACCTTTTGTTGGTGTTCTGAGGTGTAGGGTCACCTTGAATTCAGGAAGGGAGCTACCTTCTGCTTCACTGAACTTCAGGTTGATCCGTGATGCTCTGATTCTGTCTCATACCTGCTGCAGTATGATTCTCTAATCAACCATTAGCAAATTCAAGCTTAATCATTTTTCTGGGACTTCTGTGATGCACGAGTACTTAGTGAAAGTTAGCAATGGATAATATAGCTATGATGTCAACAATCCTTTCTTGATGCACTGCCACTATTGCTTCTGCCAGTGAAACCTAATAAATGGCAACATAGACTTTATAGGTCATAGAGTACTGCAAGGTTGGTTCTGAAAGCAATAGTCTAGCATTGTAACGTGAACTACCTGCTTTATTCCTGTCTTGCAGCATCGCCAATGTTTGCCTAGTAACACTTTTGTCCTCACTGTTCTCACAGTAAGAGAGGAAAAGTGCTGGTTGCACCAGGAATGGTTTGCTGTTTGTGGCTTGGAATTAGGTTTCGACAATCTTTTAAGCCTGTGTTTCTGTAACTGTATTTTAATGTGAGGTGTATTGTTTATTTTCTTCAGTATTGTGGTAGATGTTTTCTTTGGCTTCTTTTGACTGAGAATATTTCTGTACTACATAGCGTGTAAAACTCAAGGTGACCATTTCTATTTTCATGTCTGCTCTCCCTCTAGGCTAGAGGTCTCCTGTCTTCCTTTTGGACAGTTAATGTAGAGAAGAGATAGTGTTCTCCTTCAGCTAATTAGATGATGTGTTTCAGAGTAGTCACTTATGTTTAGTCACTTAATGAATTATGTTTTGCCAGGTGACAGAGGGGGGTTGATCAGCAGACAAAGAATACAAATCCAAAGGAGAAAAAAGAAGCGACCCTGGCTGTATTATTAAAGAAATATTTACAGCCGAAATCTGGATGTTAGGATAGTGTAATAACTCAATTACATTTGTTACTAGGCTACAATCATTTTTAGGAAGAATCAGTCCCATTTTGACAAGATTCCGCTGCTGTTTCATAACATGTTGTTTAATAAGTTCTTATTTAAAACTTCATCAGGCTTATATCAAAGAGAACAAAAAATCCGGGTTTTTTGTGTATCAGTGGGGCTTTTTGTTGCAGTTTTTCAAACTGTGGGGTAATGCATGTGTAGGAAGCTAATGATGTGGTCTCTAGGTGTTGCTTTACTGTATGGAGTACTGATAATGAGCTTCAAGTAATAGGGTATGAGTCCCAGAAGGTGAATTCTGATTACCTTTGTGGTATCGTCCCCTGTATGCCCCTTCTTCCTTGATGTTTCTGTAAAGAACATTTGGATTTTGATGAGGGTATTGCTTATTTGACTTTTAATTAGATTTGCAGTACATTGTGTTAATAAACCGTGACCGTGTGTTTGGTTATTTTGGTTTGTTTTCATTTTCTTGAAGCGTATGTTCATTGAATCTTATGATGGCAAGCAGCAGTTGAAACATCTTGCTGCTCTGTGTATAAAGCTTATATTTATGGGTCCAGAGAGGATGAATTTTGTCCCATACTCAATAATAATCAGTAAACAGTACTTAAATTGTACAGAGACTAGCAAACTGCAGTGCACTGTGAAAGTGCACAGAGATATCCTCCAAGGAAATAGCATGATAGGTCTTAAATAATACCTTATAGTCATGGGCTGTGCCATTACAGGCACTAAAATTAAATATACAGCTTCCCTAAACAGCAGGTTGTCTTCCCCACTGCCCCTTTTTAATAAAAACTCTGGGACTTTCTCATGTTGACAGGTCAAATGTAGCCTTTATATAATCTCCAAGTTTTAACCCATTTGAGTTTCCTCTTGGAATTTGTTTTCCTCGCACTCCATCGTTTTCCACTAAATCATTTCCTTGTTTTAATTGGAATTTAAAAAAATAAATAATTAAATAAATAAAGAGGAAAAAAACCCCAATCTTTTGCCAAATCTCATCTAACATAAAGGCATTAAAATTGCTGGTTTGTAGCTCTGACTCATGTTGCCGGTATCCTGACTCCTGTTTTGTTTTGTTTAGCAGGCTGCTATGCCAATTTAATAAACATGCTGTAATATGTTCTGCTGTAATTTAGGTGCCATTTTGCTCCCGTTGGACGGTGATTGGTTGTGGCAGGGCTGTAATGCCTTGTCAGCGCAGGTTACTCGCTACTTGTTGGTGGTGGCCGAACATCGTGCGAGACACGGTGTCATTGCAAAATTGTTTGACAGTGTTGATGCTGGAGTTGCACTGAGCGATGACAACTGCGGAGGTTGAGGAAGGGCACACAGGAGCTGCTGTGCCGATGGCAGCGAGGAAGGGGGAATGCTAAACAGCAGCAGGACATGGCATCGGAGAAAACTTCGTCCGTTATTTTTATGCTCTTCTGTTGTTCTTGTTTTGGTTTTCCCATTGATTAGCTACTAGGAAAAGGTAGCGTGTCAATTGTCCTGAGGACACAAGTCCCCAGGAAGGCTGACAATGGATGCGCAGGCTCGGTTCTTTGTCCTGATGAGTGGCCTGGAGGGACCAGGATCCACTCAGATCTTGGCATCTCAGCTGAGGTTACTGGATCTGGTTGCAATTTGTGTGATGCTCTGCTCTGCTGCAAATGAGGTGAGACCACCGCACTTAGGTCACATAGGTCACTCTACAGTTATCAGATGCTCTTGCCTTTCAAACACTATCAACCTGGGGTGATTTTTAATACTTAATGAAGAGGCACAAGGCTCAGTTTTCCATTGTAACTCGCTTAAGCCATCCAATCCTGTCATAACAAGATTAGGTTCACTTAAGCTTCTAGTAAACCAGAGCATTTTCTAAGGTAGAAGTGTTTTGCCTCTGAATTTCTGAACCTTATACTGTTTTTTTTTCTTCTGGAGGGTTGTGTTTCTTGGGGAATTCTTCATCACTGTTTAAAGAAAAAGTAGTACATTTTTACTCTCCTGCTTGTGTAAATTAATAGTAAAAATAAATAATAGAAAGCCCAACCTGAGTGAAATTGTTTCCACCAAACAATGGGATGTGGTGGCTGCCCCATCCCTGGAGGTGTTCTATGCCAGGTTCAGGTCTTGGGCAGCCTGATCCAGTGGGAGGTGTCCCTGCCCAGGGCAGGGGGGTTGGAACTGGATGATCTTGAAGGTCCCTTCCAACCCAAACCATTCTATGATTCTGTCACGCATTAATTTCCTTTGTGATTGCTGTCCCTGGCAGTGCCTGTGGCAGTTTTTGGGGATCCCCACCTCAGGTGTTAGCAAAGGCAAGCGTTGCTGCCGGTGTGAAGACAGCCACACCTTTTAAGACAGAGTGAAGAAAACCATCCTTTTGGGCTTTTGATGGAGACAGAGGAGGTAAGTAAAGGTTCTAATTGGAGATGGAATTTATTGCTTCTGCTTTAAAGCCAAGGAATATTGGCATCTTGGTGCTGTGTCTGAGGCAGGCGGGTTCCTGCTCTTTGAATTTGGTCTGTGACAAGGACATAGGGGAAAACTCAGCTGCCGGCGCTGACTCTGGAAAGGGCTGTTGGGATGAGGATGGGGGTAACTGGGGTGGGGGGGCTCCACTGTGAGGGTGTGGGGTTGCCATGTGAGGGGAGGCTGGTGGCCCTGCCTGTAGGGGAGACCCCCTGAAGCTGAGGCAGGTGAGAGTAGTTTGCCTGCCTGAAGGGAAGGCAGTGGGTTTAGCTTTGTTTATTTGCGGAGTGAGGAGACATGCAGGTGTCCTGTAGGAGCTGCCTGCGCCTTCTCCCCACAGAGAGCACCAGAAAGGATTATTCGTCCATGTTGCAGATATGCTTGGTTTTGTTTGACCCAACTGCTCAGAACATTTCCTTCCACAGGGCACAGGCTACTGGCACACACAAGGTGAAACACAAGCTTGAGCATTTTTGAGTGAAGGGGTGTTTAAGACTGGATTTCTGATGTAAAAAAGACAGTTGTCAGGCATCGGCTTGATTATTTTCCCAGGCAGTTTGTTTCATTAGACTTGGACAGGGATCACTCTTGGCGTTGCTGTGTAAATACATCCCCAGGGCTGAACGGTGGGTTCTGTCCTGCGGGTTAGTGAGGGGTGAGGAGCGGCAGGCTGCATCGTCCCCAGCAACCCACCAAACCCCACAGAAAAGGCTTTTCTCAACTTTGGATCCCGTTACAGTTTGGCCTCAGAAAAGAGATGTGCAATTGAACTGACAATCAGTGACTGGCATCATGCATAACTCATTATTGTGTCAAGGATTTGGCATGTCCATGGAGAGGAAACCATGTGCGTTGTGTTGACATTGAGCTTAATTCATATCCTACCGGCGGTTATGCCAAATCCTTATCTCATCGGTTCTCATGCCAGATCGCTTGCTTGCGTGCCAGATTCTTTGTCAGAATAATGAGTTATGCCTAATATCAATCATTCTGTGGCAGATGCCACCTTGTGTAGCCATTTTGTACAGTTGGGAGTTTGAGCAAAATGGATGGATGCTCCTACAATGTGAGGGGGTGCGGTCAGAGTACTCTGGTAGGGTCATGACATGGAAAAGGATTTCTGATGGTATACAAATGAAGTGCTAAATTTTATGAAAACTTTCCTGAGAAATCGTAGAAACAGAATGGTTTGGGTTGGAAGGGACCTTAAAGATCATCCGGTTCCAACCCCCTGCCCTGGGCAGGGACACCTCCCACTAGATCAGGTTGCTCCAAGCCCCATCCAACCTGGCCTTGAACATCTCCAGGGATCAGGCAGCCACTACTGCTCTGGGCAACCTGTTCCAGGGCCTTTGTGAACAGTCCCTCCTCAGCTTTCTTGTAGCCCCTTCAGATACTGGAAGGTCGCTATAAGGTCTCCTCGAAGCCTTCTCTTCTCCAGGCTGAACAACCCCAACTCTCTCAGCCTGTCCTCATATGGGAGGTGCTCCAGCCCTCTGATCATCTTTGTAGCCCTGAAAATGTCTTGCTGGTTTTGGTTCCATACACTCCCTAAAATATGTATTTCCCCCAAATATGCTTGTTACCTTTCTGCTTTTAAGATCTTCAATATTACATTTGTGGATTTGACATTCTGAGCAGCTTTGCGGTTCCTTCATCTGCCCCCATATTAACGCAACAAACCTTTGTAGACACCTTTGATTCTTTCTGTTGCTAGCAAGGGGTTTATCCGCAACCCTTTTGAAGGAACAGGTCTATATATCAGCCCATGACACCTCATGGTTTTAGCAGTTTACACTTGCCAGGCAGTTGTCAAGGGAGGTGCGTTATCTCCCTGCTGACAGTAACCCGTTATCTCTCTAACGTTGGAGAAGGTAGGAAGGACTCACAAGGAAAAGAGAATCCTTGTACATTTTTGACTCGTCCCTATGGGAGAAATCTAAGGTCCCTCCAAACCAGGAGTGAGCATTTGAGCTGAAATTGAACTTATAATCAAGCTCTTTGTTGAGAGAACTGAATACTATGAGAAAGGAAAAGGAAGACTTCCACAGGGTACGGTGGTTAATGTGTGTCTGTAAAGGGTGGGAGTGTGGAGTGTCTCCTGTTTACCTCCTTGACTTGAGTGGGTAATTTGCTGGAATAAAGAGCAAGAAAAGGCTGAATATTCAGTAGCTCACATTTGCTTCAAAATCAAAAGGCTCCCAAACCAGCTTGGTGTTCTGTTTTACAAGGATGTAACAGTTTATACCCAGGTGTTTTCAAATATAGGTTAAAAAAATATATCACACTCCCCATAGCCTGGACCTCATTTGTTCTCAAACCACGTTCGAGTGACAATGCTTGAAAATAGGTTATCCATAATCATGTTGTTGTTTAAGCTGCATTACTATTTTGTATCCAGCCTATTGATTTTTCTGGATTCTTCTGCATGAGGCTTTTTTCATTAGTGTGTTATATGGAACACAAAACCCATAGTAGAATCATAAAATATTGTACTTACAAACTCCTCAATTTTCTGTTTTTAATAGAAAAATAAATCCACCTGGGCTGACTATTAGGATGCGAAGTTTTTCCTTTATTTGATTTGAAACAGTTCAAGAGCTTTACTTTATCAGCAGAAATGATGGCCAAATTCAGGTACAGTTTAATTGGATACACGTAATTTGCCTTCTCTAGAATTACTTCAGCTTACATAAAATCCACTTTAATTGGACATTTTAAGCATATGCGTGTGTGCATTTCTTTAATAAATCATTACAAAACATTTCTTGACAGACACTTTCTGGGATAGAATAGCTGGTTTACTGGGAAAGCGTGTGCACTAGGAGGGGTAGCAAGGTCCTGCACCAGGCTGTAGTGCTAGAGAGGTAAAGGACAGTTATAGAACAGATCTCTGTTGAAAAAATGATAAAAACCATGCATGAAGATATGACTTTGGTGTGAATTGGTTCTTCCCTACAGAAAAATCTCCCTTGTGATGAGTTGTCACCATCAGGGCTGTACTGAGCTCTTGATGTGCAACCCCGTCACTACACTTATAGTCACACTTCAGATGAAGTTCTTCCTATTTTCTGTGGGAAGGCCTCATGGATGTGGTACATCTCTAAAGTTCTTTTTGCTTCCTTGGGTCTGTGGCATCCAGTTAGCCCTTGATTCTGATGAATATTTATACAACATAAATGGGGAAATCGGTGGGCTCCCTTGGTGGAAATGTGATATTGGTATTTTTTAAAGTAAACTTAAATAAGGTCAGAATTTTTTATCCTCTAGAGAAAATTTCACGTCTGATTAAATAGTTTACATAAACTTAATCTTTTTCTGCTAGATGCATTATAATCTCAGATATTATTCATGTAGCTATTCCTCTGTGAACCATAAAATGTTCATTTCTTCAAAATGAATATGAAGCTCAAAGCATTAGTGGTCTTAAGAGCATAAAAAGTTTATTGCTTTGTGCTTAACATTTTTCAAGTAACTTTTGAAAGCTGAACAAATTTTGCATTTAGATTAATGGAAGATGTTTTCCATTTGAAGGAACTAGCAAGGGAGCAGCAATAACAAAAATCCCCCAAGGTTAAAAATGTAGTGCTTTTGATTTTTACTAGAACTGTGTTAGCAGAACAATCATTTCTCAGCATGGAAAGGTAACATAATTGGTCTATACAGTGGCAATATAGAAAACGAGTATGCTTCAGAGAAAGCTAATATGGTTCTACTTAATAATTTCCTTCAAGAGCTTGAATTTGAATGTATATTTCACTCAGCTTGAGGCAAACAATTTGTACCCATAAGTTGTAGTGGAAGTTACCAGGGGGTCATGCAATTTATTTTAGTTCTTGAAGTTTTGAGAAGTGCAGATCTAAATGTGCATTCACTTGCATTGTTTCACCAGTAATTTGATCCATTTGGGCACCACTTTCCTTCTACTTTATTATATTAGCTCTAGTGAAAAAAAAACCCTAAAAAACAATAAACCAACCTTCTCGGGAATTATTGTGAAAGAAAAGTTTTCTTGGAAGAGAAACTACTTCTCAAATTTGTACAACTAGCCTCTTTGAGAATTTCTCAAATCCATTCATTCCCTCGCACCTGAAACCTGCTGTGTATTTTCTTAAAAACTGATGTTATGGTGTGAATCCACTTTCCTTTCCAGTTGTATTTTTAAAGTCTCTGGGGAAAAACAGGTTTCTTCTATTTTACCCTCTGGAGTTGAGGCTACTGGTGTTCAGATTACATCTCATCTCCATCCAGGAACAGCAAAGTCAGCAGGAGGTAGACACCTGAGAGGGACACTGAGTGTATCAGAACATTTGTATCTAAAACATTCTGCAAAGATGCATTAGGAGAAACTAATAGTAAGGATGAGAGTTGCTCTACAGAGGTCCCTCCCTCTGCTAGGTTGTGTGAGCAACTGGAATTAGAGGGATGATGCACAGTTCTTTTTGGGGAGACAATGACCCAATTCTGGAAGCTTCTATCTTAAAACATAACCATTTATTGCATTCTCTCTTCACAATACATCCATAATATTTATGCAGACAGTTGCTCTTTACAGTCATAGGTCTTGCTCTCAATGCTGTTTTGTCCCCTTTGTTTTCTCAGCTGAGTTTGTTTCTGTCTCTTCCCAAAATATTAACTTTTGATTGATTTATTTTATATTAGTGGGATGCTTCTTGATTTGTAGAAAAGAATTTGTGGTATTTATTAGTATGTCAATAGTCTTATAGCAGAAGATCTTTTGAGAGTTTTGATAGACCACTTACATTCTCCTTCGGCCAAGATAACAAATGCTGTTATTTTTATTTCATGGAATTCTTCATCAGTTGCAGTTCTAGAAATCCATTCTGTGCTTTTGAAGCCAACAGAAATTTGACTGTTGACTTGCCGTAAAGGCACTCTACTTTTCTTACTTAGATACCAGATGTGCCTGAACAGATCTTGCAGACACGAGGTAGAATATCAAATAAATCCATCCCTCTTGTAATTATCACCAGACTCTAATTTCTCACACTTCTGAAGCCGGGAGCAGTCTGGCTGAAAAGCCTGCCTTTAGATGATGCTATTTTTTCCATTCCCAGTTCCACAAGGTTATATGATCTGTGCTCACTATTACTGGATGGCCATTTGCTAGCACACTAGTTTTAGAGCCATGATTTGGTCAGTTTACTGTGACAAGGTAAGGGGATCCTTTTCCCTTTAAGAGGCCATGATCAGTAAAAGCATGGCCTGAATTTCGTTAGCAGTGTGACAATGAGAGAGATAAGTAGATGTGACAGTTATGAATGACGTACTGTCATGCACTTTTGCGTTCTGACTCAGATAAATTGACACTGCTGTCAAACACAAGTTATGGAGAGTAGAGACCTCTGATGAACCTTCTAATATGGTAAATGGGAGTCTTAATTCTTCATTAACTGGAAAAAGGAGATTTGGCCATGTAATTTTCTCCTTGCTGCCTGTTTTAAAGATTCCAATAACCCAGCATTTACAGTTGACTAGGCAGGGATTGCTTTTTCCTATGCTAGCGACATGCAGGCTGTGAAATCTAAGGAAGCGCCGCTTAAACACAGACTTATTGCCTTGGTTATCTTTAATGACTTTGAAATGTATTGGCCTCATTATGGAACAGTGCAGTTATCAATTCCTCTAATTAGGTGATGTGGTCCCATAAGAAATTTAACATTAAAGTGCAAAAATGAGTTAGTGGCATCAGTTGCTGGCAACCTGGGTGTTGGCACTGAATTTAAAGCAATGGTGCTCTTTTTCTCCGCAGCTACTCTGCATCAGTCTTATTCATTCAAATATCAACAGTCATTTTTTTCAATTCATTTATTTTTGCCTACGTGAAGAGCTATTTATATATCTGAGAATTTCTTTGCTCTCAGAAGCTCTGTTCTGTGGCATATGGTTGGTATCAGTGAACCAGCCATCAGCGAACTAGCTGATGCAGAGTGAGCCCTTTCCATTTGCAGGTCAGATTGGTTAGTAAAACTGCCAGTCCAACTGCATTTTTAGTAGTCCTCATAGCAATTTTTAAGTATTAAATAAAAATTACTCACCCACAGTCATGTCATATATGGCAGCAAAGCTGGAAACAAAGCTCAATAGCCACAGTTCAGTCACCTTCCCAGATTTTATAATGCTGTTCCCTCCTACCAGTGTCTGAGGTTACATTTCTCTTTTCCACCATATGGAAAGGATTATTGGTGGCCAATTTAGAACAAGCGTTCTTCTGTCTTGTTGGGAGGAAAAGAGTGTCTAAGAAACCTTTTGATGTTGTCTAGTTTTTTGCTATGGCTGTATACGAAAGCAAGTGCACTGTACTTTATCTTTTTATCCTTCTCCTTATGTCGTACAGCACAACCCCGTAGTTTATTTCTGCATGAAGTTAATGTCCAGTTACTCAAGCTTGTAAAGCTTGATGGTGATAATGTGGTGCAGTATGTGGTGTTAACATGGGAAGGGTTTCTGTCTGAATGCATTAGGGAGCCCATAGTGGTTTAAATTACAATTTTTATGTTTTTCTGAATAAGCAGTTTCAGAGACACCTAAAATCCTAAAATTACAGACCACAAATGGTCACAAGCCCAGTATTGGAGTAGGATTTCTATCTCATTAGGTAAACAGAAAGCCAGACCTGGAAATAACAACCCACACTTTCCACATAGACATGCATCTCATGCTGCATTGACCTCACATAACCATATTGAATCTATGAGGTTGTGTCCCTCTCTTCCTCCCTTCTCAAGGGAAGAGTATTAGTGGATGACAAAATTAATAATTTTCTCTACAAATGTCACAGAAAACTATTCTTTGTCCACTGGTATAGGAAGTGGGAATAGATGGAGGATGTGGTACTTAATCTGGGACCTTGAATCTCAGAGATATTCCAGTAGGCATCTACATGCGGTTTTATTTTCCACAGCGTTGTTTAAATGTACTCATGTTTTCAAGGTGTACAAATATCCTAGAGATGTGAGGATATACGTTTGTTCAAGCTGTATAAGGAAGCAGAAGAGCTGATGTTGCTCAGCAGTTCTTTGCTCTGTGGCATCTGCTTAGGGTGAACATGGTAAGAAACCACTCCTGCAGGTTGGTAGGAGCTGGCGACACACAGAAGCAGAGGGAAGAAAGGCAAAACACCAGCCACTGCTTTCAGCCAAGGTGGCTCATCCATTCTGGACTCTGTCCACCCCTGAGTTCATGGCCAGAGTGGCTATGCCATGCTGGACACCTATGTCAGGACCTCTGGACACCTGCACAGGACTCCTCCTTGACAGCTTGAAGCCCAGAGCTCCTCAGCTATAAAGATGCAGCTAAATTGTACTCGGGGTCCTCTTTCTACTGGACACTGCTTCTTTACTCTTGAATCACAGATATTTGACATAGGATATACAACCCTGCCACCCTTTAGCCCCTCATGTAATGATTTGTTTTAAGTCCATATGATGTCCTCCCCTGCAGTGAGTCTGAACATCACCCAGCAGCGAGTTCAGCGCCACAACTAACATCTACTAGATATAATGTCTAGTTCATTCTCTCATTTTCTGTTCAGAAAGAAAAGTACGTGCAGTATATTTTTTTGTTTTAAATACATAAACACGCACACATGTAGACCCACATGGTGTTTATTGTTACTGAAGTGTATTTAGAGAAGTTATGTTGAAGAGTTGGCCTTTTACTTGGACTGGAATGGAAGAGGTATGGATAATTCTGCTTTCTCAGGCTGCTAATTCTGCTCTTTTGCATTAGCTTTCAAGATATTTTTGTTTCATATGTAAACAGGTCCTATTCTTGCAATTGATATAATCAGAGTATCTAAGAAGCACAGTAGTTGTCTACACCTAAATAAGGAAGAGGATAAATGAGATAGTTCTAGTTTTCTCCTCCTACATTGTCTATTCTCAATGGAGGTTGCAATTTTTCTTCTCTGAAAGTGTGTTCAATGATGACATTTCATACCTGACCATACTTGCATAGTCAATACAAGAAGAAAAGAAACAGTGGCAGGAGAAGGGCCGCCTATTAATTCTTTATCTTGTTCAGGAGTCAAAAAGTTGACAGGAAAAAAAATGGACCACAGTTAACCTTTGTTTAAGTGTAGACTCCATGTTTTCTCAGTAGTCCCAGGTGACAGCCTGCATGTGCTCTGTGCAGCGATGCATGCTCCTAAACCACACATCTTATCATCATCTCATGTAAAATATTTCTGCATTGTTCCTACAGACATTTCATGAAAATCAATGAAAATTATCTATCTAATAAAAAAAAAATGTTAGGCGTAGGTTAAGAAAAAAAGCAGACAATAAATGCGCTTTGCAGTGCTACAAGCCAGGCCCTCAAACAACATCTTCAAAAGAGACGCTGTAGCTTTAATATTGGCTGCTGTTTCCTTGAATGGAGTTACCCAATCTTTCATCAAAGAAACATATCTCCCATATCCCTGTCTTTAAAAACAGCAATTATGTGTAAATGCCTTCTGATTTATTTGAGCCAGGGCCACCGGCCAGTGTGAGTCACCACAATTTATTGCTAACCGTCACTTTTACATGATAGGTTTGTAACAAATATCTGCCGCATATTGTTAAATTAATCTTCCATTTAAAATTAATGGAGTTAGACTCCCCAGGTTCAATGTAATTTCGTGTTCACGGGCAGGGAGCGATGTGAGCTGCATACAAAATGAGCCGAGGCCAAACGCCCTAATCTTTCATCACCTTGAACCTAGTGACTAGGACGCCTTCTCAGCACTAACTAATGAGATTGAGCTTGCTTCTCTCCTGAGGACGCCAGCTCAAAGAAGCTTTTCTGCTCAGATACAGCGGGCTTCGTCTTATTTTAATAATTCCTCAGATATGACAAGCCTGATGTTATGTATGAAAGAGTCAGGCTTGGAAAAGAGATGAAATGAATTTTATATCATTGCTTCAAAACCTAAACCAGCTAAAGGAAGTATGTCACAGTTAAAAATGCAGTAGGCATTTTAGCTATGAAATATTTTGAAGGTAAACAGGAGTCGTTCTTTCATTTATTATTATAATTCAGCCTCACCTTAGACTCATCTTCTGTAATTCCCATTCATAAATTAATAACAATAATGTAGATGAAAGCAGCACTGTCCAATAAGCAAGTGGATGGGACCATCAGAGAGAAGAGATTTAACTCCTAATGGAATATGCCATGCTACAGTGCTGAGCTCTATCATTTCTCTTTGTGGGCATCTGTAGAAAATGAGTCTGTCTTTTATGAGATGGCAGACTGCAAATCCATCACATATTGTTTAAAAATAATTGAGTTGAATTGTATCAGTGTACCTTTCTGTCTTTCCTTTATTGCGGCTTTAAAGAAGTAGTAATTTTTTTATCGTGTTTTAGTATTTATCTGTGCAGCAGACTAATAGCATTAGTTACATCTGTGCAAGGGTCTGTGCAATTGTATGTGGTGGTCAGTGTGCCTTCATCTGCAGCAGCAGCACAGACTGCTGACTCCCCAGCGTCCCTGAGAACCTGCTTCTCCACCCATGTCACAGAGACGTGGCTTTGCCACACGTAAGAGTCATGCAGTGGGGATGGGGTCCAACAAACCCTCTTTCCCAGCCTTTGAGTTGTGCCACAATCCTTGCTTCAGGAACCGTTTGCCAGACAGAGCAGAATGATGAACTCCTCTGCTCTATTTTGTGTATGATCTCTGGACAGTGGAAAGTAGCTAGCATGCTATTTCCAAGGAGGAAAGGTTAGAAATATGGAATTTTTCAATCTAGAGGAATGTCTTAGCAGAGAAATGAGAAAGGTCCTTCTACAACCTACTGTTGAATGGAGAAGAGCATAATTTGTTCTAGTATCTGTGGGTGGTAGGATGAGGGATTGTAAAATGTAAACGTTTCCAAATCTTCTGCTTATTTTCATGTATATGTATGGGGAGCGGGAGAACTTTTGAACCATCCAGGTAGCTGAAGAGAGTATCTGTGGTAGTTTCTTTCCATTGTTCTACTTTGATTTAGTATCTTCGAGTCTTTGTGTGTATTCCGCTTTGGGCAGTTTTCCATAACTGAGTTGTCCTCAGTCTGGTTCTTTCTTTTCTTGTACCACTTCGTATGAGTTGCAGCTGTTCTGATTTCTGTTGAATTCTGACTCTGGTTTAACCAGTAAACCAGTGATAAAACGTGATACCAGTATCAGGCACCTGCATTTTTGTGGTGGGCTTGAGGCTGTGAAAATCATCACCATTTAAGTTGTTTGGTAGAACTACTGATTTTGACTTTTTAAACTTTTTGTTTACTGATTTAAAATCAATTTTGAGGATTTGATCTTTTCCGTCTATACTATCTCACCTGATTTAAGCCTCAAAATCGGTCAATTCTTATTTTTTTTTTAATTATTCTTTTATTTTTGGAGTGGAGTATATGCCTGTATGCCCTCAGTTATAGGTGCTGTATGTTCTTTCACAAACATCTGAAAGCTGGTCCTCCATGCTATGTACTTTCACCAATTCTGACATCCACTTGTCTGAGTTCCTCTTACTCCATGTTATTGCATCCAATTGCCCCGTTTTTCTTTCCCCCTTAGTTTCAGTCCTGGGGCAGAACAATAGGATAAGCCAATGTAACCTGGATGTATCCCTTGGTCTGTTTAGTGATCTACCCTCACCCCAAATAAGAAGGAATACTGGTAAGAGTACATTATTTGAGGCCATGGCTACGACAGATGACATCAGCTGGGGACCAGCTCTTCGTGTTGGGTCTTGAAAGGCTCACCAAGGGTTCTCTGCGTCTGATGGTTTATTAGAGCTTAGGACAATGGGGAGAAGCTGCAGTCTCTGCTGTGTGAGAAGCAAGTCCTCGTGGCTATGGTAGCATCAGTCTACGCAGGAGCAGCTTTCTTGCATTGTATGTAAAAAACATGGTACCAGCTAGGACTGGCTCTGCTGCCTCGCAGAAGAGGGAATGGTAAATCAAGTCCCTTTTCTGCTTTATTTACGCGCCGTTCATTTTTATGCCAGGCATTGCAGCAGACAGCAGTGAAACTTCTAGATATTCATAAACAAAAATCTGGTCTGCTGTCCACTGATAGAGATCGGGGAGGCCAGAGAGTATGTTGAGAAAGAGGAGAGTTGTAAAAAAAACATTGAAATAGATTTATTGGAGACTTCAATATCTGTTGAAGTCAGCAAAGCTGGAATAAGCTTTAAGTAAACACTATCAATTTTGATGATAAGATTTAGACGGTGGCTCCTATTTTTTTTTTTTTTTTCACTAGATGAAACAATATCACGAAGCTTGTCTTCATGGAAATGTGATCAAGATGTATGCAGTTCTATCATTAACTCCTTTACATTAGGTTTAGATATAGTCAGTTTTCTGAATAGCAGAAGGTGTGTCTCTTGGCATTGGAATTTTTCATTATGTGGGCTTTGTATCTTAGTGGTTTTGCAGTCTCCTTATATATTTGGATTGTTGCCATTTTGCAAGGTGAAAAGGTTACCAATTCCAGCTCTTGCATCAGTGCTGTGCTGGACCTTTGGGATGCCCTTGGAAGCCTTTTGTCTTATTTTTTATTAAGAAAAGAACTACATTCAGGTGAAAGGAGTTTCTTAGTTTCAGCAACCAGAAGTATAAAAAAAAAGTTCCCTTCTATGCAGCGCATTTGATTGGGAATAAAAATGACTGATGACAGCCCATACTGGACCCTTTTGTTCAATTCGGCTATGATTATGGAGCCTATTAGCTGGAGTTACAACCTATTTAAGAGCAGTGCTTACTAGTAATGGGGGCCAAATGATTTTGGAAAGTTCAGATTTACTGAGCTCCCTGCAGAAATGAATTCAGCACTGAACATATTGATGCAGAGCCTGAATGAGGCTGTTCCAGTGGGACTCAGAATTGTGTGCTTAGCAAGAAATGAGCGGGTAGTAGAATTAAAGATCAGATAGACGTGAGGCTCAAGGGCAGTCTAAACTCTGAAGTTCATCACAGCAACTTAATGAGACTAAAATGAGTGTTGCACTGACAGGAATCAAGCTTGTGTGTGGCAGGAAATGTAGCTTGTTCAAATGGTGCAGTGTTTCTTTTAAGTCCCTGTTTTGTAAGGTCTTGAAGTCTTTTAAAAGAATTGTGAGATGTTGCTGTTAAGTGGCTACTGAGGCAGCATGGGTATCAGTAATGGAGATGTTGACTCTCTACTGGATATTTTCCTTTGACCTAATGTATCTGTGGTTTTAGGACTAAATAAAGACCAACCGCTTGCCCCTGCTCAGAAGCAAGGGAAAGCTTCGGGGTTCTCTAAGTGGGTTTTGGCACAATCTTAAAATCTGCACTGGGGAGAGGAAAAGCACCTGAACAAGACTCCCCTGTACGAGACTTTGTGCGATGCCACAAGTGTGAGGCAGTGCAGGCTGGTCTTGGGAACCACGAGAGGTGAGATGCTCTTCTCGACACCACAGTGGCCAATGCAGGCCACTGGTAGGACTGCTTTGTGTTCACACTCAGCTTTTCTGTGAGGTCCATCCTGCTGCCTTTCCAGAGACGGACTCAATAATTTTTTAGCATGGAGTACATTAAAGAAAAAGAAAACTGTTTTATTTTTTCCCTTGGCCCAGTCTAGTCTTTGAGAGTAAGGGAAGTTGTTCCTTTCATACATGTTACAGTCTTATCCATCCACTGCAGCTAAAGCCTACACCAGATTTCTTTCCGATGCTCTCTAAGCCACATCCCATTTTCCGCATCCATGCTTAGCCATGCCCAGCTCTTCAAAGCTGTCCAGTTCTGTAATTCCAGTACTCAGGGAGACAGGACTCTCCCATTCTGCATGTTGCTTCACTGTTGTCATCTCCCCTCTTGGCAACTCTGGTCTTGTTCCTCTATCCTACTCATCATATATCTTCCTCCAGCTGTATTCACACGCACAACGAAGCAATATTATTCTGATATTCTGCAGTCCACTGGCAGATCTTTCACAATCCTCATTTCTGACTTTGCTTCTACATTGGGACAGGAAATCTGTTTGTTCTAAACCAAAATTTCTTGCTACACACAAATTGATACTTGACTTCAAAGCCTTTTGTTTAAATAGATCACAGGAATGCACTGCTTTGTTGTCCCTGAATGGAGCTGCTGATATTCAGTATTTGTCAGTTAGATCCTTGCTTTCCTTCTGCTGAGCAGCAGACTCTTGACCCAACCTAGAGATTATTAGCAGGTGGGATTGTGATTTTACACCTTGGCTAATGTCGTTTGTGAGAATTGCGTGTTGTTTTTGTAGCAAACAAATGGGAAGCATAGACTTGGTTTTATATTTTTAATACTTTTAATTTTGACTTTAAAATTGTATACAGAGATGTGATTTTACAGCACTGTGTTGGCCTTCTAAAGGACCTGGATCCATGCAGAGAGCGATGGGAAGCTCCTCAGCCAGATTTATCTGTATTGCAGTCTCTGGGTGTGCAAGGTCAGACATCCAGTGAAGGGCTGGAAATGCTTTACTGAGGCTGCAAGAGTGGAAAGACGGGGCAGTTTCTGGGTCACCCTTCCAACCAACTGTTCACGTAATTGTTACATGAGATGTTGCTTATAGGAGCCCTATTTTCAATCGCAGGAGCATGTCCCAGATTTTTATAAACCATCTGTTCAAGTGAAGAACTTCCAGGTTGTGGGGTTTCGGGTGAGGCGGGGAAAAGGCAGAAGGAATATTTCAAGCAGGAGTTAGAAGTCGTGTGTCAGCTGGGGTCTGGTCGGAGTCTTTTTAAAGCTAGAATGAAAGATGGTGAGAGAAATGGTTTGAGGTTGACACACAAATGATAAAGCAAGGCTTAAACAGAAGCTGTGGCGGCACAGCAGGTAAAGAAATCCTGCTTAGATTAAAAATAAATATTTTATGCTGCCTGTATGCAAAGCCTTCTTTTTTTTTTTTTGATAGCTTGAAGCCCTATACAATTGGCAGCAAGTAGAAACATTAAAAGAAATGGTTTGCATTGTTTTGTTAAGGTAGGAACCCCTCAGAAAGATAAGGTAAGGGATTGTTTTTCATGATAAAGAGAAAATTAAAGGAACGGCTACTCATTAGAATTATGAAGCATGAAAGCACCTGTCTCTCTCTGTTTATAACAAAGAGCAAATCCAACCCTTATAATGTCAGATGGCAAATGAAGTTCCGAGGCAGGCATCGAGGTATGTGGTGCAAGAGAGAGCTCAGCTGTAATATGCATGAGTTGTCTCTCTGCACAGAGGGGCAGCCATGAGGTAGGAACAGCATCATCCGCTCTTCTTCCTTTGCCATCCATTTGGAGCATTTTAATGACTAGTGCAGGGTAAACATTTGTGAGGATAAACATTGTTTTCCTGCTGAGCAACAATGTCTTCTGTATGAGAACAGGATTGTTTTGGCATATGTCGGCTCTAAATATCCCTGCAGATACTTTACAGGAATTGCTACCTCTTTAAACATTTATGCTATTAAAAATCAGGACGACTGTTGACATAAACCTGTGATAGCAGCTGCATTGTAGGCAGAGTATGAATTTTTTATGTTATTGATGAGAAGTTTATATCATTTATGTACTGTAGTGAGGGAGGCGTATGAGTGCAGAATACAGAAAGTTATGTGATTGAAACTGTTTTGAGTATCAGGGCAAAGTATTTATTAATGCGTCCCTCTCAAGAGGAACATGAATGCAGTAAATGGAAAGCAAAACAAAGCCAAGTGAGTTATAATACTTTAAAAACTTTCGTTGGGACAGAAATAATTTTGTGGCCCTACAGCTTAGGTAATCTGGCTTGGGTACCAGTGTCAGCGCTGTGGGAAACAGGGATGCTTTCAGGTCATGAGAGTAGGCAACCAGTGGGTTGAAGCTCATGGGCTTGGAGGGCTTGTGACTAGAGGGGATGAAATGTGAAAAGGGGGTGACTGCAAAAGGAGTTTTGACAACACTTTCTGTGTATGTGTCTTACCTTAAATTACTGTGACTCTGCAGGCAGGACTAAGGCCGAGGTGGTCTCTTGCCCTGGAGAAAAGGCATTCACCTTCTCCTAATCCTTTCTGTTTTCTTTCTTGTCTCACGGTTTCTCTGTAACTTTCTGTTATTAGGAGCTTAGTATTTTCTTTTTAGAACCTGCTCTCGCTCTGAGAACCGGCACAGAACATTTCTCTCTGCTCCCAAAAGGAGTTGTTTGCTTAAGTGGCAAGATTTCCATTATTGGACAGCTGAGGGGGCTACGCGGTTCATGGCAATTATGGTTTGCGTTGTGGGGAAGTTCCACTGGAACTACCTCAACAAATGCCTCCTATGAGGTGTTGATGTGATGTAAAGCTCTGCTCCCTCCAGCATAGCCACAGGAGGTGAAGGAAGCAGTTCAACTTGCTTCCATCAGGCATGATTCTCCCTGTTTTGCAGAATCCCACTTGGAAGTTAGATGACTCTTTCATGTTTCCCAGCACCACACAGGCAAAATCAAATTTTTATATGTTGTCCTTACTCCTTTTTCCTAAAAGAAGTATCATTGAGCAAATTTTCAGGATGTTCTTTCAGCGGAAACACAGCAAACCCACAGTTTGTGGCATTGCTGACCTTTTCCATCCTCATTTTAAGGCTCCGATGTTGTGTATATGAATAGCACCACTAAGTCAGTGGGATTATTCATGTGATTTTGTGCTCTGCTGGACTGTGGTATTTCAGCTGTCCATCCAGGGTTTTCCTGGAGGGAGGGAATATTCCTATGTCAGCCCTTCCTTCGAAAGGAACCACTTGGAACCACATTTTGCAGAATTACTCTCAATAACGGTGGGCGCATCCACGTATATGTAAGGCAGTTGAGATTATCGTTTGGGCAGTCTGGCACTCCATCAGGGATTTTGGACGATGTCATCAACAATGGGGATTCAGATCACCAGTTCATTTCATATAAGCCACCAAACAGCTGGTCAGTGGTAATAACTTCTTGTCATCTCAGCCCTAGGATGTATTCAAAGCAATGACCTAGGGGTGAAAGGCTGTGTATCTGGTTACCAGCCCACTGAGACATCCAGCCCTCAGTGGGATATATCTATAAATTCATATAGCTCTGGATTAATATTGCAGACAAAAAGCTACATTAAAAGAACATTATTAGGGTTGCAAAGCCAAGCCTGTGAAAGCTAAGAAATGTGAGAATTAAGGTTGCCTGTCCAACCTTAATTTGCGCCTTTCCGTGTCTGCATTGTGATACAGCCTTTAATTACATGAGCCCATTCTACTCGGACTAAGGCAGACAACTGGCATAGAAAATTTCAGCTCAAATCATCTGAAGTTTGGCAAAGTTAAAGTTATAATCAATTCAAAAAAGAGGATCTTCTAAGAAGTATCTAGCAACTTTAATAAAAGACTGTAGTTTGTGTTGATTTCCATTTCTTTTACTACCTCCAAAATTTGTTTAAATTAAAATATTCTGCCAGCAAGACCCATCTGCGTGGAAGATCTAGAAGAGCAATGCATACCTCAAATTGTTTGACCTCAATAAGTATCTTCGTAACCAAAATCATCTATATTATAGACATATAGTGCCAAAAAGATGAAACTGAAATGGGAATCCTGCTGTCATAGGTGGTTATTTTACATATATATATATATATATGTATAAACAAAGATGAAAAATAATCTCTGCTGTGCCTAGCATGAACAAAACAAAACTAGAAAGAGACCTGAACTTTTTTGATTTGGGCTCTGCCTTCTTGTTTAGCAATGTGTTGTGTATCTTCACGTGATTCAAACGAAACGGGTTGCATAGCTGATCACCGGATAATGGGCAGAGCCAGCAGTGGTGGCCATGATGTCATTAGTAATTTAGTACATCCTGATTAGGAATCATCTTTTTTAAAGATATTTCTTCGCTCTAGGTGAGAATTTCTTTGCTAGAGTGAAGTCATAGTCACTTCATACTTACAAGCTTATCTAAGCATCCTGATAATTTCTTACCTGGATGAGAGAGATTTTGGACTTGATTCAGTACATAGATTAAATGTGTAGACAGCTAAAACATATTTTCTTATCTCACCCCAAGCCCCGTGGTTATGCTAGTGTTTGAGCTGAGTAAGTTATTTCTTTGTTACTTGAATGTGTTTTTGAGGGTGATTTCAGGATCACTAGCAAACACCAAACTCAGTTCCTGGGGAAATGGAATTCCTTGCTGGGATACCCAGCAGCTCTGGTAGTTCTCAGCATCCCATTATAAGCTCAGCAGAAGGAGTTTGCTAGCCTGTTTACTGAGTAAGTGGGGTGAACTGGTGTAGTTTGGTTATAAAGGACGTCAGCATGAAGGAAATGTTTTCTAATAGCTAGCTCTATCCTGAGGTTCTTGGGTATGTCACGAAACAGACTGCCTGCATCTCAGGCATCTCCCTCAAATGTTCAACACCAGTAAGCCAGAAATCTCTTACACAAGGGCATCCTACACTGTTATGGCAAAATCAGGGATGATAAATTGATTTGTTGTCTTCTAGATATCTATAATTTTCACTGCTTTGACAGTATGCTGCCTGTACCTAGCATATTGTCATTGTGTTCTTAGTGGTCATCATTCTGCTTACTTTATACAAATAATATATTTTCCCCCCGGGGTATTCTCACAAGCCAATGTTCTGTTTCCCCGGTCACTTAGTAAAGCTCGCTTTCCTGGAAATGAATTGTCTTCTGAATTCAGCACAAAATGCCATAACTAAGATTAGCTCTAACCTTCAAACTTCAAGCCTTCAGACATCAGAGATGAGCCATCCATATGTAAGTCTTGTCTGTGTGGTTTTATAAGTGGTAAAGAAAATGAAAAATAAGCGCTGTCCTTCAAAGGGAACTGGCAAACTGCCATCTTCATTTTTCCAGAAGAGGGCAGGTCAGGAGGAGTCAATCAACATCATTCAATTTCTTGGACAGCAGTTCAGGTAAAGCAGTATAAAAAACCCTTTCAGAGGAGGTCTGTAACATTAATCAGAAACTGCAAAGTGGTCTTTTGTGGGACTTTGGGGACCAAAGAAAGTTGATGGGTGCTTCTGCGCTGAGATTTTTCCTTTCATTTCCTTAATACTGCCCAGACAGAAATGAGTTCCATTCTTCTTTGCACATAGCTATAGGTTGTTCTTCGTTGTACTGAAATATTTTTTTCAGCGCTTCACATAGGACACACAGAACTACGCAGAAACTCTATAATTCCATAGTAACCGTTGACTCTGTAATTACATGGTATGTACAGTTCAATGTAAATATGTGGGTAATACAAGCAATTTGTATTTTCTCAACTGCCTTATTAAGTCTTAACATTGCAAACTACATGGAAATTAGTTTGAGAATAAAATGGGTAACTTCACATACTATATAATTGCAGCACATTATCTCTAGAAGTCTGTAATTACTTTGTAGTTACATGCTATTTTCAGATAATAACCTAGCGGTGAAAGTTTGTGGACATGTCCAGCTCATAGCTGCACAGTCTGGCTGTTAATTTGGGTTTCGGAGGTGGAGAATGTTGTCAACTCTGTCTTTTCTGTGTATGGAGGAGGATTTTATTTTTTCTTTCAAGCAAACAATCTGACTGGTAATCGTAGCTATTTTATGTTTATTGCAAATATAAGCAGTGTGCTTAAAGTGAGCGTTGTGTCTCTGTTGAGAATAAAAACAGGCTCTAATGCTCACATGCAGAGTTTTCTTTTGCCTTTGGGCTCTCAAAGATACACATCAGGTGTTATTTCACCAGCGAGACTCTCAGGCTTCGCAGGTGAAGCCTGAGATACATGCTATCAAATCTAAATACATACATGCTATCAAACACATGCTATCATATGCATACATACATGCTTTCCATACATGCTATCAAATCGAAATAGTTCTTTCACTATTTAGAAAAAGACAGAGAAGATGGAAGTATTTGACTTTAGTAGTCAAACTGGTGATCAGGGCACCAGGCCAGGGGCATAAAATATATTGAGAAGGCTGAAAACCAACCATAAAATCTGAACTAAGAGACTGAGCTCCTCTCAGGAAGACAAAAAGATGCAAGGACATAGTAAAGTACTGTAAGATAGATAATGATAGTCACCTATCAGTCTTTGAACTCTCCAAAAAGAACACAGCTGTTGCTCTTCTTTGTGAGGAATCTTGATTTATTTACGTCCCTTTACCTTTACACCTGTATCTTTCAGGTTTTCCAGCCGTTCACGGTAGATTTATTAACTGCTCTGGAGCAAGGAGGTAGACTTCACAGGGAGGGGGAAATGGAGGAGGACTGAGAAGAAACAGAAGGAAGACAGAACAGTGGGAGGGAGAGGGAGGAAGAAGATAAGAGATAGATGAATGAAGACAAATGGAAGAGAAATGAGACAAGGAAGATGATGGGGGAGAAAAAGATTGGAATGGAGCTTTTGAAAGCGCATGTAAAATGGAGGTCTGGTGGAGGGTTTCCAGCGAAAGTGGTGTAAATCAATGATGAGTAAATTAATAGGGCGATTGTGCAAATGAGACTCAGTCATTTAAGCCAAGCGTAATACATCATGGATGAATTAGAGAGACTGTAACCCACAGGGCACACCTTTCAGTCTACTAAAGATCTAAAGCAGGATGCTGACACGTCAGAAAATGGAGCAGATGAACAAAATGGGGGACATATATTAAAAGGGAAGAAGTTGTAAGACAAACTCCTTAATGCCAGAGCCACATCTTAGACTGAAGGAAAAACTTCCTGGTCCTTCCCAGTCAGAGATTATTACCATAATTTGTGATACAGTCTCCTGGTATTACTTTGATTCCTGATGTGTTTCCTAACTTCGATTAGAGAACAAATTAAAAATGCATCCAGCATTTCTTTAAATCACAGAATCATAGAATAACCAGGTTGGAAGAGACCCACCGGATCATCGAGTCCAACCATTCCTATCGATCACTAACCCATGCCCCTTAGCACCTCATCCACCCGTGCCCTAAACCCCTCCAGGGAAGGTGAATCAACCCCCTCCCTGGGCAGCCTCTGCCAGTGCCCGATGACCCTTTCCATGAAAATTTTTTTCCTGATGTCCAGCCTAAATCTGCCCTGGCAGAGCCTGTGAACATTCCCTCTCGTCCTGTCCCCTGTCACTTGGGAGAAGAGCCCAGCTCCCTCCTCTCCACAACCTCCTTTCAGGTAGTTGGAGAGAGCAATGAGGTCTCCCCTCAGCCTCCTCTTCTCCAGGATAAACACCCCCAGCTTTCTCAGCTTCTCCTCTTGTTCTCCAGCCCCTTCACCAGCTTCGTTGCTCTTCTCTGGACTCGCTCCAGAGCCTCAACCTCCTTCTTGTGGTGAGGGGCCCAGAACTGAACACAGTGTGATTTTGCAGAAGAACTATTTTCCTATAGTTGTCTCTGCAAGTATTTCTGCCATCTAACATCACTAAACTATGAACGTAGCTGAAGAGGGAATGTTCTAAGGAGTTTAAAGTGTGCACTTGGCTTTGACCTTGCTGTGTGCCTCTTTATGCCTCTTCTCGAGTGCATATATGTATTTGTGCACCAGAGGGGACAGGAGATAATCCATATATGCTGTTGTCTCTCACTGGTATTACAGCTGTGCCCAGAGGTCCTGGGTTTTGATGGAATTCCGAGAGTTCTAGATTAACCCCATTTTTCTGGGATTTTTTTTAATGTGTCATTTAGTTTCCAGGTCAGTTCATGTGCTGTAACCCACCTTTTTGAGTCCACTTGCAAATCTTCTGCCACCCTGAAAATGGATTCCTCTGCTGTAGCTCTAAACTGGAGCAGACCCATTAAATCCTGTGCCCTTTAAATACACTGGTTATGAAGCTTTTGTAAAGGATCACAATTAACAGACCGTTTAAACGAAGTACTGAGTCATTCTGCCCTGTTGGTTTTTTAGCATTAGACAGAGTGCCAGGCGGCCCAGCTGATAAAATGTTTTCTTTCACTGTGGCTTGCGTAAGTTCAACTCTTTCCCCAAGGACTTAAGAAAAATAAGTGTTTTTCAAAGACTTTTTGTTTGTTTGACTTCAACATCTTCCCTCTCTGCTCCTTGAAATATTTGAATAGAGTGTGAACTTGATTTTCATTTTACTCAGTAGAAAGTTAAATGCAACCCAGACGTCGTGTTAAGGATAAATATTTTTCTAAAGGAAACAAAAGAAGTGATGAAGGATTAGGTAGAAAGGGAAACCTTGGCTGCCAATAGGGGACAGCTGGGTTTTGTCAGTGACGGTAGTTTCTTCCTCTTTTGCCTGCTCCTCTTTCTCTGAGAAAAAGCCATAATTTTTGTCTAAAACTCATGGTGATAAAATACCTCCTAACTTAACAGCATCGCTTTAACACCCTTAAAATGCCTTCCTGAAGTTTAGGTTTGCCTGAAATACACCTTGGAAGCCTCGGCATGCAAGTACAAGGTTGTCTTCTTCAGGAAAGTACTCAGCAACTTGCTAATTTTTGGATCAAATTAAAGTAAGCCTTGCATGAAAAAGACATGTAAGGCATGAAATCTTTAAGTGCAGCTTCCTGGATGTGACAACATGGAAATATTTCACGTTTCTGAGAGGATCCTTGCTCTGTCTTAATAAAATTGGGCTTATTCTGTGATTCTGTGAAAATGATTCCCAAAGCAGGTCAGTCATCTGCAGACAGGTAGGCGTCCCGATGCCTGTCACTGCTGGAAGTTGGGCTACTTTCTTAGTATGTTGCAAACCCTCTTTCACTAGGGAAAACACTGGTTTCACTGGTCCAACAGTTGGATGACAAAAAAAAGGTCTTGGAATTGTTTCTGTATTGGTCTAAAAAAGAGTTTCAAAGTTGGGGTGTTTCTCCAAGTCACATGATATAGATACAGATTGTCACTTACTGAAGCACTTCAAAAATCCCATTATTATTATAAAAAAGGTACTAAACTCCTGTTCTATTTGGGAAAACTATTCTTTATTAAATAAATACAGAATCTATATTCCTTTTTTTTTTTTCCAGAATCAGGCTTTCAAACTGGTATCAGTTGTAACAGTTGGATTAATTATAATAATCTTTTCGAACTCTTCTTAAATAACAACATAAAGGAAAGGAAAGCAAAAGGTATTAGACAGGCGGAATAACTCTTCCTGCAGTGAAAAAATGTTGCAAAGAATGGGTCCTTGGAGCAAAACTGGCTCGCAAAACCATTCAAATGCCTTTTATCAGTTTATGTTTTCACTGCTTCCTGCTCTCGCTGTCTCTTACTGCGTGCAGACCTCAAAGCTGGTGCAATAGTCTTTACTGAAAGGCTTGTAGTCAGAGGAGGTCACAGCCTGAGCTTTAAACAGCCACCCAGAATCACAAAGGCACTTTGGACACTTGGCACAAATATTTACTAACCGCAGTGCCTTCAGATTCATTACTGATTTAGCATTTAGTGTCTCTTTAACATACTGGAAGGCTGTACTCCGTGCTTACCAAGATTATGTCTGGCTAAGATCAATTGGCTAATTGCTTCTTTTCAGTAACTGATTATTCTAGTCTTCATGGAAACTCCATGTTAGTCTTTGAAATAACAATGATGAATGTCTCTTTTTGTTGAAAGAGAAATCGTCGGGTTATAATAATAGAAGAAAATCAGTAATTAAATCTTGTTGCTTCTATTTTGTTTCTTTTTGGTTGAAGAGTCCTCTTAGTATTCTTATATACTGTAATTTGTATAAGCAAGTCTAGTCATGAGGAGTCTGATTGTGCTCCCCTGGCCAGCGTTTGGCAGATTCTTGTTGGAGATTGGGACCCTCTGTCCCATACTCCTTTCATTTGCAAGGGCTGGGCTGGAAATAACTTTTGGCTCTAGGTCTAGAAGCATGTTCCATGTGTAGATCTGTGTTTTGGTTGAAGTTAGTGTTATTTCCCTAGCTTTACCTAATTCCTCTTGGATGTCTCCTAGAAGCCCCTCAAGGCTTGAGATCTTTTTGCTTTGTAATTTACCTTTTCTGGCACATAGAGCAAGCACAGGCACAGATGAGCTTTTTCCAAGATCCTGAGCCACCTTGCTACTTAGTGGAGGGAAAAATCACAAGTTTGCAGACTGAGCCAAGGCAACAAACCTGCATACATCTCTTTCCTGGCTCCCAGCACTCTAGAGCACTCTTCAGTCTTGCATGAAAAACCTTAAGTCTCCACATGCCCTCTGGGCCCACTGACTTTTTCCAGGTTTGTACAGCTTGTATCTCCTAGTGGGTGAATATGCTTTGATTTTTGGATGGCTCAACATCAAATCAAGTTCTTCTTGTCGCTAAAACATGCTCTTTTGCTACAAGTTTTGTTAAGCTTGGGTCTTTTCATGGTGACCTCCTGCTAGCATCATGGTCTTTTCTTGTGCTGTGGGTAATTTAACGCTACTTCATAGAATCACTAGGTTGGAAAAGACCCACCGGATCATCGAGTCCTAGGTCCTTCCTGGTCCTATTGATTTCCCAACCTTGGCACCCACTGTAGCGCCTCTGCTTAGGTGTTGAGAACGCGCACCTCGCTGTCATCTGACGAGTGCATGAGAGCAGCTTTGACAGCCCTTTGTGGCTGAGCCATTCATAACGGAACGCTTTCTAAAACTCGTAGCAAGTACAAGATTAACATTGCACACAACTAACCCGAGCTCGTGTTGAAATTCTGAACTGTCAGATCAGAAGACACTGGGAAAAAGAAATAAATGGCAGATCCTGGCACACAGAGTTTTACAGCAGAAACCACTGAACTTGGTTTCTAATGTCACAGAAATAAATGTGGAGGAAATCAGCAATATCCTTTGGAAGTTTAATAAAAGGTCTATAAAGTTTAACAAAGAGTTGCAGTCTTCATGGAGACAATTTTTGTGTTGTCTTGTAGAATTCCGCCCCTGAGTTACATCTCCCTGAAAAGTTTCAGGATGATTTATATCCACACGAAGTGTTAGATCCTGTACTAGTCAATCATGAGAATCTTGTTTTCAGTCAATTTCTAGTTATTTTCTCATTCTTTAGTGTTCAACAGTGGTCACACCCTGCTTAGTTAAAATGTCAGCTTAGAAACTAGTATAAAGAGACTCCTAATATGAAAGGTAAGAGTAAAATATAAGCTTCCAAAGATAATTAACTTCTTGGAGTTAGGCCCCTCTTTGTGCAGTAATAGTATAAGATGTATCTTATCAGTCTGCCAGGCTGCCTACCAGATACAGCCTTTTCATTTTTATAGATAGGATTTTAAAGTATTGTTCATTCTAGGTAAAATAAACAAGTGTTTTGTCAGTGCTCTAAGCTACCTGAAAATAGGATTTACAGTTCTATATAATTGCATTTTCTTTGTGTTTGCATAGAAGTCTTAACATAGCTGGAAGATGATGGCAATTATAATTTATTATGCTGTAATTGTTACCTAAATGTTTTTGAATAAGCAAAAATCACATCTGTTTAGGAATAAGTTGCACAGCAAGAGAATTCCCTTTGAAATGAGTGCTGTGTTCTCAAATTCTGTAACTGTACACATAAAACAACATATTTATTTCCCCACTGAGTCCATTACATTCCCAAGTCAAACTGCATCCTCTCTTCCCTTCCCATATTAAACCCTTTGATTTAATGGAGGTTTTAACTACTGGTTCTTTAGGGAATTTTCTGTAGGCTTTGCACAGATTAGGTTATTGGAAAGTATAGTTATTTGCTTGTAAAGTGGCAGTTCTGTGTCAAAATTGATTTTCTCTGGTGCTGCAGTAGTAAAACAGATAAGCTTCTGCTTTGCATCCAAAATACGCTGATATTCCTGCCATGATACTTTCCTTCTGCTCCCTACCCAAGCTCTGTAATAGGCTGGCTTTGACAGAAAAAGGACACAATGATATACTACACAAAATACCTTTGGATCAACCATTAACATATACACGAGTCTTCTTCCTTCTATTAATGTACATTTGCAGTGATAGCCAGTTGTTTAGAGGGGGGAAAAATAAAAAAAACAACTATGCTGGGTGTTGCTGAGCACTTCAGCTAAGAGATGGAGCACTTTGTCAGCCTCTTAAAGCAGCTGGAGTTGTGGATGTTCAGCATCCAGAAGGAAGTGAGTCCTATGTGCCGTTTCCCGTACTGTTTCATGAGGAAAGTGAAGTGTTGTAGAAAGTGTAGACAGACAAAATAGTGAATAATTAGGAATACATCAAGTATGTCCTCTGCCTGAGCGACATGAAGAGGTTTCCCACCTGCTTTTCTTGACCAGCGTTCATAGCTGGAATGGTTCTGTCTCTGTCTGTCACACATCCATTCCTTTGCAGGTGGGACTCCTGATCTAAAGAGAGTGGTTGTAAATTAAACTTTAATGAAATGTGTTAGCTCACATTAACTAATTCAGCCTGGTGCTTCTGAAACTTAAGTAGATCTGGTCCAGATTTAGTAGTATTCACCTATTCGGGGAATATCAGTAATACCCTGATTTCCAGAGGTTTTCAGACTGGGTTTAGTGAAGGTTTTCAGTTCTGTTCTTCATTTATTCAGTAATGGTTTGTCTATCTGTATTGCTCATGCTGTTAACGTAATTGTTGTCGCAAGCTCTCAAGAGATTAATGTATTTACTGACTTCTATGAGACATTGCACCAATCAATGTTAACAGTCTTTGACAGAGACATAAAGGATCTATTAAATTAGATCTGGGTTCCTATTAAATTACTACACGTAAAAAGCTAGACTCACCTTATCTGTAGCAGAAATGAATGCCTGCTATTAAAGCCTTTAAAGAAAGTTCTCAAGAAGAGACAGTCCAACAACGCAGTGGGATAATGAGAAGGAAAGAGTAATTTGTTGACATCCAGCACTGACTATGCTGAAGACGTGTATGGAATGGAAGGTTTTCGATATTGCACACATGAAGATATTCCCCTCCCCACCAATCAGCTCCCCCTACACACACTTCTCTTTACTAATTAGATTAGAGACAAATAAAATTAAACTATTAAGGCAATTAAGAAATTTGTAACATTTGATCAGTTAGTTGAATGCAAATCTGCCCTCCATCTTTCTGCTGAAGGCTTGATTGCATGGAGTGGTGTGTCCTGAAGTACATGTTGGCTCATTAAGAAAGATGGTAAAATCATAGAATGACAGAATGGTTTGGGTCAGAAGTGGCCCTTAAAGATCCCCAGTTCACCCCCCTGCAGCAAGCAGGGACTTCTGCAACCAGTTCAGGTTACTCACAGCCCCATCCAACCTGACCTTGAATGTTTCCAGGGGTAGACATCCACCACCTCTCTGGGCAACCTGTGCCAGTCTGTCATCACCTACATGGCGAATGAAAAATTTCTTCCTTAATATACCCCAAATGTTTTATTCAAATAAAATAGCAATGTTTGCTTTTCCACTCTAATGTTTCTCTCCCCCGTGCTATTCACATGTAACTGACACACTTCAGCCTGTGTTAACTGTGGTCTCTCATTTACTTACCCACAGTCTCAAATCCCTCTTACTTTCACAGTTAGCCAAGTTATGTTAACTTCATTTAAACACCATTATAAATTTATGATAAATCACACAAATGCCTGTTGACTTCCTAAGGAACTATCTCCAAATAGAATCATAGAATCATAGAAAAAACAGGTTGGAAGAGACCCACCGGATCATCGAATCCAACCATTCCTATCAAACGCTAAACCATACCCCTTAGCACCTCATCCATCCGTGAGTGAGAGGCTTGGGTCAATAAGGTTTCTCTCTCTCTCTTTTATCTCTTCAGGAAGAAAGAGAAGGACAGCAAGTGTCAGAGAGTAGCTTGATAGTTTGTGCACAGAATTTACAATCTCCTGTCAATAAAGCACGCATTGTGGTGCATCCTCATAATTGTTTTGGTCTTAGGGTTCGATAACAGAGTATATTGGAACACCCTGTGCTGTGTCATCCCAGATTAACTGGTGTCCAACCTGGAAGCAGTGTTGCTGTAGTGTCTCTGCTTAACCGGGGTGCAGTACTGCACTAGAGCAGTGCTCTTCCTTCTAGTGCTGAAGCCTGTTGCAGGAGGAGACGGTGCTGAAGCATCCCTGTGGTTCATCGTGCCCTGTGCTTTCTCTGGGGTCTTTCACTTGGAACACCATTGAATTGCTGGGCCTCGATTGTTCTGGTCAAAGTCAAGTTTAAAGCACCTCGTGTCTGTGCTCTGTCTACAAACCCCTGGTGCATCCTGGTTGAATTTTCTAGCTGTCACTGAGAAGTGCACAGGGCTAATGGGAGTCTCTGGCTCTCTGGTGGCACCTTCAGCTGCCTGGGAGAAAGTTATGTTTAGTTCAGTTGGTTATTCAGCAAACCAAACAGTTTGTCCTTAGGAAGACAAGCTCTCAGCACACTCGAGGTTATGTACCAGCACTGCAGTAACCTGTACTGTGACGCTAATCTTGATGCTACTTAATTGTATAGGTGCACCTTTTGCTGTCAGTGCAAAGTGGTGGATATTTATGCAAATCTCTTCCCTACTTATCATATCTGGCTTCAAGAGGCAACAATACTGTTAACGCTGTTAGTATTTACTTCATGTTCTAATAACACGCTGGTACTCGTGCTCGTAGAAAAAGATCAAGTGCCCTTAAAAAGTAGAAGATTCACTTGATAGCAAATAAAATCGAGCACTTGATATTAATGGTCTTCTAATTAAAGGCAGAACAAACTTGTCTCAGTATATTCATCTCAATATGTATCTTTGTGGACACTTAAACAAGTAGGTTGACTACTGAAGCTTTGAAGTGTCACTTCAAAGGTAGAGCGTGAGTTCCTCTCAGTGTTGGTACTTTGGGTGATCTTATCCTGTAGGATGTTTTTGACTATTTGCCAGAGTTTTGTTCTACCAGCTTTCCTAAATGTGGCAGTGTAGGGACTGACTGGAGGCCAGCACTGCTGCACTGAAGTCACTGTGGATCCTCCCACATGTTGTCATCAGGGCTCTCTAGATGGCGTGTGAACAGGGACACTTGTAGCCTGTTTCATCTTTTGGCCTGCTGACAGCCTGAACACAAACATCAGTGGAGATGGTTTGTATGCTGCCCAAGGGTGTCACACGAGTACTCTCTACACATCAAGAAGTTGTGGAATTTCATTAATTCATTTGTCAATACGAGCCATTAAAAGAAACTGTCTTGTTAAGTGGTATCTTGGATACTAATCGGCAGCTTCTATTAAACATCAACCTACTGATACTGTCAGTGTCACAAAGGGTAATGACCTGCGGTGCCGGATGGCATAAATGCAATCAGGTAGCCCTCAGGAATAAACTGTGAGCCCCTGTGTTGTAGTTAGAGGTGTCTTGGAAGGAGAAGTGTGAGAGAGAGGGAACAAGGCAGTTAGTGCTAGAACAAAAAGGTTTCTGTATTGTATTACATAAAGGAGATTCAGTTTACCCAAATCCACAGTGTAGTTTTACTGAACTCAATTACATGTGGGGAAAAGAAAGTTCAGGGATACACACACACACAGAGCACATCGAATCTTGAAGGCAGTGAACAAATTAAGTTTGAACCCAGAAAATAAGAGACAGAAGGAAGAGGTGGTTGCAGGGTAACAGAATTCTCTAGGGAAATGGGTAAGAAATAAGCTGTGAACTTCCTCTGATTCTGGAACTACAGACGACTTAAGTGAGTCTGGTTTGTTATACTGTGCTCAGGATGCAAGTGTTGAAATACATGTGGAAATTCTTGCCCTTGCCTCTGACAGCAGTAGCTGCGAGGCCTGGTAAAGCTACAGGTGGGACCAAACCCAACATTCAAATCCACGCTGAGTCATCTGCCAGGGTTTTCCAGTAATCAGGAACGGGTACTCTGCAAGATCAAACATTTTACACCACTATAAATACTCCAAACTTGTTATCTACATCTCTCTGCAGACAGAGAACGTGATCACCCACTTTTATTTTGTGTAAAAGTAGAAAATGGAAATTTTTCATCATGTAAGGTAACGTTGGAGATTTTGCAAACTGAGTCAAAGTCTACCAAGGTTTGTATCAGCAAGCAGTGGAATTCCTGTTGTTTACAGCCCCTGTGCCATCATGTGGAGATGGGACATATCAATAACTAGCTTGGGGATTATTTCTTTCTCATGTCCTGGTATTTTTAATGCAGTTTAGATTTTGTGCATTGAATAACATTTCAATTATAGCAATAATTCGGAATCATGTCCAAAAATATTGAGACAATTTCTTCACTAATTTAATTCTTGCAATTCACCTTCTAGGTTCTATTGTTGTTGAAGAGTTAACTTTTGTAATATTTAAGCTCATTCTATGGATTCCACATGTGCCGCTAGATCTCTGTGAAATGTTCTTATCACGGGAAAGATCAACAGTGATAACATTTCAGTTAAATGCTGTGGGTGAAAGTTAACCAGTGAACTGGGTGAAAGTTATTCCAGATTAACATCATGAACTAATTTAGCCTAACTAAGTCTGCAAATTAAGTCTTGTATAAATGCTGACTCTTCTTGTCCTCCCGTAACCACCTACCTGGCATTACTTGATTGCATTTCCATTGCAGAACTGCCAGGTTTGGTTGGTGGTGTACTTGGAGAGCTATGCGTTGGTATTTAACTGAGACCTCTAAAAACATATCAACCTGGTGGTCTTGTCCAGAAGTCTAAAATAGAAATACAGAGCAATCTGTAACATGGCTCCCAAGCCACCGTGTTTGTTCCTTTGCCACTACTGAACACCTCAGCAGCTTCTTTCCAAAGAATGCTGCTACTTATGAATTGCCCTCTCTGTGTTCTTCCTAGTCACTTCATTCCTTGTTGATTCTCCTCTAAACTGTTTGTCTCATAGTGGTGAACCTCAGCCACCTGGGACTCCTTACTGTGATTTTCCTCGAGGCTATCGGGTGCTATTAATCAGCCCATGCACTTTTTCATTTCCAGTTCCTTTGTAGAATTAGTTGAGTGGGATTTGATGACTCTTTATCCACTTCTAATACCGGATAAAATCTTTGTCCCAGGAAGAATATCTTGTAGCTTCTCTTTATGGTCTCACTACTGCCACGTACTCGCAATTGTGCACAAGGCTTGGACCCCCTTCAAGTCTCTTCCTCCCCCCCCCCCCTTTTTTTTTTTTGAATTACTAGCAGGTGACAAATAGCTACTGCTTTCCACTCCATTTCGCCAGGCACAGCTTCTTTCCTGTCCTCATGAGGTTTCTGACCTTTCAGTCGATGCCTTTTGCAGCCCCCCAGGGGCCTCCAGGGAGCTGTAATGGACTCACGTTAATTGCCTGTTGAAGGACAGAAGCAGTTCCTAGCAGGATGATTGGTGATCCCCCTGTGAGTACAGCTGTCCTGGTCAGTGAAAAGATTGATCTGACACACACAAACATTTCGGCTCACTGCTCAATGTGTCTCTCAGAGCATGCACATAATCACTGCTCTGGCTTTAGTGGTTTCCTTTCTGCCCACACTGCTCTGTGGGTCTATTTGCTGTAACTCAGAGGAGCGAGCGAGAGACTATCCCTTCTAATCCCCTTGTGGGTTACGGTAGTTTAGATAGAAGATACCCCACAGACTGCAGGATAATCCAAAGATTTATAAAGTCAGTCTTATGGGTTGGTTTTCTTCCCTTTTTTTTTTTTATTTTTTTTATTTTTCATTGCTCTCAGTGGGAGCAAACCTTTCATTCTGACTTAAACCTGTTTTTATGTGGTTTAAAATGCAAATGATGCACTTTTTAAAGTATACGTGCATGCGCTGAGGAAAAAAAAAAGAATCTCCCATGTGTGCTAAAGTCCAAACACATTTTTAAAATTAAGAACGTGGAGGCATTTCTCTTACCCATCTTGCTTCTGTTGTTTTGCAGCTGGGTAAACCATTATGTTCTCATTAGAGCTGAGCATGGGTCAGTTTGCAGAGCTCTGTACAAATATTATTTTTTCCTACTTTTGCTTTGTATACATTCAACCTGTGTTGGGCTTCAAGCTCCAAATCTAAAAGGGAAACTAGGCCAAAGTCAGCAAACCTGCTTTGATAGCTGAGGTCGAAACTTAGAAATATTGCCAGCCTCTGTGTGTTGGCTCTCTGAAAATATTCATCAGGTCAAATCTACATATTCAACAAGAGATGTTTTCAACCTGTGCTATGTTTTATCATTTGTAACAACGCTTTTGTGCAGATCAGGTCACCATACAAATAAGCTTCTCCTGAAGTAAATCCCCAGGAAAGTTTAAAAGGCTTAACTGCTGCTTAAAAAGCTTCTTTTCTTAGTTGCTTCGTCCTCTCAGCTCCATGTTTCACATTAACCTGGAATGAGATGGTCCTGAATTAACTCCCTGGATCCAACCACCTGTAAACTTTGAGGTGTATAGAGTCTGGTACAACATCTCTGGTTTTCAGATAGCACTTGTGTTCGTTAAGGCTTGGACTGAAACCTTATGTATAAACGTTTCACGTCATTGAAAGTCATGGTGCCCAAATATAAGGGTCCTACCGGGTGCTAGGTGGTTTTTTTTGTCCAGAGGTATTAAAAATCTTACACAGAAATAAACTGTTTCTCCCAAAAAGGCTAAAATATATTTGTGACAAAATTTAGCTGCTGTATACCTCTTAGTAAATATTCTGCTTTTCTGAAGTATATACTGGGGGGTGAAGTTAGAAAGCAGCAGCGAAAAGAGAATTCCAGAGGTGATGAAGAACTGTCATGCTGAGGCAGTTTGCCATACTTTGGGATCCACGAAACATCCGTCCACAGATCAAAGAAACATTATTTCTCTGAGAAGTTGCTGTATTTCAAGTGTCAATCAAAATTGTGTATTTCTGTTCGGAATGTTCTGCTCCAGGAATACATTATTTACAAGCGAAGGGGACTTAGAGCACACCTACCCCTGGCAATTGCTGGGTGCTTGTAAGTGTACTCCAGGTAAGCCTTGCTGTGAGTTTTCTGGCCAAATTTTTTAGCTGTTATTTTAGTGCTGCATTTCATACTTAATATAGGAATGCGTGTGATCTCAGTCTAGGTTCAGATTTTAATAGCTGAAAATGTTAGGGCTTTTTAAGCTAGCCTACCAGCCAATTAAATATTTTTAGACTGAGAAAGAATTTATCTTTTTCTAATGCAGCCCCAAGCCCTTCCCACAAGACTAAGTAAAATGAGTGCTTGAAACAGCAGAGGAAATAAGATGGGAAGAAGTATTTCTGTTTGCAGACTGTGTAGCAATGTCCAGTAATTGAAGATGGAATGGCTGGAAACCAGTCAAGAATCCCAACAAAAGCATCCGAAGAGCTCTAAAACAGCTCCAGTGTAACCAAATTTTAGACAGATTCCAATATAGGAGTGAAGCCTCGTTGTCTCCCATGTTTGTCCTTGTGGGTAGTTTTAAAAAAAAGGATTAAACCTAAATGTAAACCTTGCTACCATTTTTACTAGTGGATTGAGGTGAGGAAGTGGTGTGGCAGTAAGACCTTGTCATCAAAGAAGTCTTAAGTGTAGAAACCTCATAGACATACGGTGTACTAAAACAGGTAAATAATACCCAAATATAACATCAAAGAAGTGACTAGATAAACTAAATATCTCAGATCTTAAAAAAGAAATAGTATTATTTTTATAGCTTTTATGAGAACTTGAAAATTCTACTTAAAAAAATAATATTGTAAGTAAAATGAAAATTTCTATCTGTGCTCTGACTGCAGTTGGAAGAACAGCATTTCAACCACAGAGTGTTATACAACAATGATCAAAAATGCTGTAACGCCTTTGACATGCAGAAAACACATGTGAAGAAGTAACTCTTATCTGGTAGGGCAAGGTGTATAGGAGATGTAAGATGGAATCTGGATTTGAGGATAAGAGTAAGCTGAAGACCAGGCAGGAATGTCTTCAGCCTTTGGATGACACCATTCACCTAGACTGCTTACTTAGTGAAGCAAGTAGAGATTTAGAAGCTGCTTTTTTGAGGATAAGATCCTCGTGCTACTGATTTATTTGGACCTTCCATTGCTGCCAGCAGTATGGGGGCATTGCTTTAGGAAAAGCGTTTTCCAAAAAAGTACATTTTATTGATCTAAAAATCCCTCTGGTGACCCAGGGCCTTGCAGTAGATGCAGAGGGTAAGTCCAGCCCCTCCAAGGTCCGGATTTATGAGCTACCTACTCACTTCAGCCTCAGGTTTTGCTACGACCTCTTGTTTTCCCTCATTCTCTTTTTTCCTGTCTACAGTATTTTTCTTTCTAGAAGATTTTCTCCCTTGAGCACATTGTTTGAGTAACTAGCCAGCAATGTAAAATTCATTAAGAAAATTCCAAAGGCTTGTACACCTTGGTAATTTGGCTTTTAAAAATATTTTATATGTCTACACACAGTAGAGTTCCGATACTGTAGAATATTGTAGCCTGTTTTCTTTTGGAAGAATACTTGCTTTCTGGGATAGAGATGATCTGTGCTTTTAGTTTTGTCAGTAACTATATGCCTGAAGTATAAATATAGAAATCAAACATGGCAGGCATAATAACATTTAGGGGGTCATTTTTAGCTTGGTGTAGGAGAATTAATTTGACTTCAAGCCCCGTGGTTCTCGTAAAGTTTAATGGGAATTGCAAAAGTGATCCTTCTGTTCACCGTGATGAAAATGTACCCCTTTAACTGCCTCATTTATACTTAATAAACAAGTGATTGTACGTTAATACTAAATGACTCTTGGAGTATAGGAAATATGCAAGGCATATGTACCAAACTGAAAAATCTCTCATGAGAAATGCTACCTGGCAGCTGTGATAAAGCAAAGATTAATTTCATTTGATTAGGCTAATGTATGAGGAATTGAATTCACGATGATTTGAACCAAGGTTTGTTCAGCCCTCTGGAAAGACTCACAAAGGCTCTGGTGGGCTCTGGATCGGATTCCAAAGAGTCTGAGATTACAGGGCAACCTCAGAGAGCGATAACAATTAGGAGAGTGTTTGTTAGTCATTGGCTGTCTGCTGGTAGTTAGTTGTGTTGAACACTGCTGAACAGTTCAGTAAGAAGAGTTCAGTGGTGAAACTGCAATGTTCACAATGAGCTTGGACTGCGTTACTCCAGCCGCGTCTCATTCAGCGACTGGCAAGATGACAAATTCCTGTGCCTATTTCAGTTCTTATGATCGGGGTTTGGCCCAGCAGGCTTGGAAATAGGTGGGTAATTAATATTGCCAGGGAATTTGGAGGGGGTGGACATGGCAGGCCAGTAGCCATGGAAAGAAAATGTCTCTCATCATTCACAGACCCTCTACTTAACTGCGTTGAACGACACCAGGTATTTCTTCATTCCTGAAATTACTGCCCTGAAAGCACAATTCTGCAGATGGTGCACCATCAGAGATAATTGGCTGGCATTGCTAAGCCAAATCAAAATAACTATCGAGAGAGGTGTGTAGTGTGCTGGTGTTTTTCAGTGGAAAGCAAATACGTTTAATATTTCATCTAAAGTATTATCTATATTGAAAGAAGGAAATGACAAGAAAACCTGCTTTTATGATTATGAAAACTAGAGTAATGTTTTGCTTGTTTAGTGGAGAAAGCCCTAAAGTCCTGACCCAGCCATTCTCTGGAGGTTGGATGTAGATCAGTATCAAAATTTAGCAACTTGCATCCATTTCCAGGTCTTTTTTTAACACATGAATATGATTTTGCTCCTTGGCCAGCTGCAGCTCCAAGCACTCAAATCAAACTTAACATTTTTTACAAAACGAATGGAAGGCCAGACAAGAGAATCTTGTTTCCAAGGATCACATAGCCCCTTCCCGGGATTACAGAAACTCTCATTCTATTAGAATTTGGCAACAGTGCTTGATCTGCACAAACATGATGTCTCATTTGTTTGCCAACTGGTGGAAGACATTCAGGGCTGGTTTCTCCATTTACAGCCTCCTCAGGAGCCTGTTGGAGTCAACCCCTAGATTTTCACTGACTTCTTCAAAGTGACGCTACCATGCAGGGTTGTGCTGTCCTGCAGTTGCTGTAAGATCAGCCCAGTTCCGAGAATCAAAAAACATCCAGTCTTGGTCAAGAGAGACGGGTAATTAAAAACACTTGAGTCAAAGCTGAAGCACATTTTTCTTGTCTGGTAACAAACTCTTTGTTGGATATAATTTAGCTACCCATATGTCCTATCATCTTTGCAGATGACACGCTAACAAATGCGTTAACTTATTACTTTGTCACTTTAAGTTATTGTGTGAAGAGCTTATAAAAACATATTTCAGCCTTTGTGTTGTTCACAAGCTATTCAGAATATGCACTGTTCTGAATATTTCTTATTCATGACCTGTCACATAATATCCTTTCTAATATCTAAGCTGCTGACTCCTAGCTACACTTCACAGATGTTGACCACCATCTTCAAAGATATTGCTGAATACATAAAAGAATGCTTTTCTGTAGCCGCCGTGGGAGTTTCATTCTGTTAACATTGCTGTGAAAAACTTTTTTAGGAACATCATTGATGCAAGTGTATTTTCATATCATCAAATAGCTTCATTTGCAGTGTTTGTCTGGAACTGAGAGTCAACTATATCGTTCTTTCCCAGTAATAACATTTAGATGATGATGGTGACTAGATAATTGTCCAGAAATGCAGGATAACTTATACCTTGCCCCAAAAAGATATCATCTTCGGTCATGCACCATCTGCAAGTGTGCAATACTGGCTTTTTTGTAAATGCCTTCCAAGTACTTGTTAATTTTCTAATGAAACTTGTCTAATGGTTGATTAGCAAGTGTTCGAAAATAGCAAGTTCAAAGGTTGATAACAAATGTTTGATGAGAAATGTCTCACTTTCTATTAGAGAGTGGCTGTTAGTTGATCTTGTTATATTTCACTTGTTATTTGATCTCCTTACTTTGTGTGCAAGAGGCTGTATAAACTGTTAAAAATGTAAGGATATCTGCTTGGTTTTCACTCCATAATCTAATGGAAGCATGGAAAAGGCAATGTGTATGTATAATTTCTGGCATTGGTTTGAAATTATGGAGTTCTTCATCTATCTTGAACTGAAGAAAACTGCCAGGGACACAACAGTGCTGCCTGTCCCTATTTCAAACCAGAATTGCCAAGCTTATGCACTAAATACTTCAGATGTTTTCATAATAGGTATCTCTAGACTCCTTGAATACTTCTAACTTTTAGGATAGTAGAAATGGACTGGACAAAAATAGGCACAGTTATGGTGTGGCTGATAATTATTGCAACCCTCATTGCAAAATTGATTATCATGTGTTACTTAGAAGTATATTCAGTTAGATATTAACTGTAATGAGCAGTATCTTTCTCTCCTTTCCTAACCGCTTCTTGCCCTTCTGTGCTTCCCCAAAGATACTGATCTTTGACTGCTGAGCTGTCTTCTCAGGCTGTCAGGCTGAAGGACACACTCTGAATAACATCAGTTGTTTCTGGTGTGTAATAACGTATGATAAGAGCTGGATATAGTAGTGGAGGCACAACTGCTTTTTCCTATTTGACGTTCCAAACACCAACACCTCATCTTGGTTGCACACTGCAAAGTGCTCAGAAGCCAAAGGGTGAGCTTGAAAGAAGATGGTTTCCCTCAGTTTGCAAAGTACCCAGGGCAGCCGTCGATTCCTTCCAGTAAACCCCAGCTCTCATCATCTAGATCCTGCTAGAACTACATTTTAATAGCAGATGGTAACCCAATTACCATTCTGTTTGCATCCTTTTTCTGGTCTACTTTGTGATGTTGCCCTTTTGTGGACAATAGGGTCACAGCTTGTCAGTGCGCTTGGTTTGCAGGATTGCTGTTGGTCTGGGGTTTTTTTTTGTTTTGTTTTGTTTTCCTTATCATGCAAGAAGGCCATGATATTTCTGTATCTGGCAGCGTGTCTGTGTGAGACAAGGCAGCGTGAACGCGGCTTGATGTGTGAATGACAGATCCCTGGGTGATGCTGCTGGGAAGCTCTTGATCTGCCTGGTTTGAAGTTGAAAGCTCACTAGGTCACACTGAAAATGGTTGCCACTGGGCATTTCTTTCATCCTTGTTTGTTTATTTTTTCCTTCCCTTTCCTGAAGGTTTTACTCTGAGAAAGGGTGTTTGTTGTTCTTCTTCATGTTCCTTGTTTATGGTGGGCTGGATTAGAACCTTTTACTACGCTTAATTGCTGTTGTGTCTTCTCATACTCTTTGTTGTCGCACTTGGATGGGTGGAAGAAGGAAAGGGGAGCCTTGCGCCTTTGGGCTTGGCACCTGTGCCAGGGACTAAGCAGATACAAAATGCCCATTTGAAGTAAGCGCCAGGTGGTTTTAAAGACACGATCTGTTTATTATTTAGGAACCTGCTGTTCAAAGGTTCTGGCATTTGCCAGCCAGATCAAAACAGAGGAGCCAGGTGGCGATTCTGTGACATTTTTCTCTCCGTACCTGCAGCGTGTCCTTAACTAAAAAGGCATAAAGAACAAGGCATAAATTAACCCAAAATGACAAAGTGGCATTAGAAGAACCTCGGATCTTCTTGTAAGAGCCCTATTGGCAAAGCTAAAATAGCAACTTTGACAAGAGCCAGGAGAGGATTTTCCTCCCCTGTGAACACTGCCAAGAATTTGTCACCTAGCATGGAGGTTGTCGTGGTGGTGGCACGCAGAGAGTCACAGGCCAGTGCCCTGCGTCGTGCACCCTGGGAAAGGGTCGGAAAGTCACCTGGCACAGAGGGGGTTCAGGGAGCCAAAACGAGTGCAGCGTGCTCTCGAATCGGATAATAAAAACCCAGGCACAGGCAGTATATTCAGGGGCTCACAGCAATTTAGGAAGGTTATTAATGATGTGTTGCAGGTAGACGTATTGCGAGGTCCATCTGCCTCCATATGGCCCTGGGTACCCAGCACACTTGTCACTGCCCATTAATTAGGACTGCCGTAATATCACTTCATTTTTGCTGGGGTTCCTAAGCTTTATCCGACGACTTCTTTCCAGGGATTAAAAGGGCCCAAATTCCACTTTAGGTCACCTGACCTGATGAGTCACTAACTACAGCAAATTTCTCTCTCTTACACTGGAGCACTTGAGAGCTGAATAGGAACAAATGACCTCAAACTAGTACGGCAGGGCCTCTGGCATTTAGAAGGAAAAGCTGTACAGTGGACTTCATTAAATCAGTGATCTCTCAGGTTACTCAAGACAGAGAAAGTAGGCGTCACTTTAAGCTCATATATTGTACCTTGCAATAATTAGTCGTGCACGTGACTGAAGTGAAGTACAAATGTAAGACCTTTGCTCGCTCCAGAAGAAAATGCTGACCCTGCAGGTTTGCGTGCTGCATACCACAGTGAAATGAGGAATCGTGACAGCTGATATTTTTCCTACTTGATGCATATCATCATTGTCCAAGCCTGGACTGTAAGAGCACTTTTCTGCTGCATTTCTGCTTCTCAAAATAACCTTGAAAACTCAAGGTTTTGGAAACAATGACTGATGTGGCCAGCAGGTTGAGGGAGATGATTCTACCCCTCTATTTCCTCTCTTGTGAGTCCTCATCTGGAGTGTTGTGTCCGGTTCTGGAATCCTCAACATAAAAAGGAGATGGAGCTGTTGGAATGGGTCCAGAGGAGGCTACAAAGATGATCAGAGGGCTGGAGCACCTCCCATATGAAGACAGGCTGAGAGAGTTGGGTTTTTTTCAGCCTGGAGAAGAGAAGGCTCCAAGGAAACCTCATAGCGACTTTCCAGTACCTGAAGGGGCTACAAGAAAGCTGGAGAGGGACTGTTCACAAAGACTTGTGATGATAGGACAAGTGGCAATGGGGATAAACCGGAGATGGGCAGGTTTAGACTAGACATAAGGAAGAATTTCTTCACCATGAGAGTGGGGAGGCCCTGGAACAGGTTGCCCAGGGAGGTTGTGGCTGCCCCATCCCTGGACGTGTCCAAGGCCAGGTTGGATGGGACCCTGGGCAGCCTGATCCAGTGGGAGGTGTCCCTGCCCATGGCAGAGGCGTGGAATTGGATGATCTTTAATTATCCTTCCAACCAAAACTCTTCTATGATTCTACGTGCCATCTCAGCTGAAGGATAGTCATAAAAGACAACAGACACCAGAGCTGATGTCACCAGCATAATATGTGGGGGAAGCAGAACTTGGGGAGGAGACACTTCAAAATGCAGATGGAGCAGGTTAACACTGCCATTGTCTTTCGCTTTGCTGTGAAAACCTTTTAAATCTAGCAACAAATTTCCTTGGTGCGTACATACATCAGAAATGCAGACTGATCAGTGATCAGCTTTGAAACAGAGGGGGTTTCTTCACAGGACAATGGCATATAGAGGTTGCTAATTTAGGAAAGTGTTTGAGCCTGCCTTTTCAAGTTTTAAGTATCTAAGTAAGCAGTTAGCATGTCTTTCTGAGCTGAAAAATTGGAATAAAATCACAGTGCAGATAAATCAGGGACGTTTCTTGGAGGTGAAGACCCACTGGTCTTGAGCATGGGTGGCTTATTTAACTCTAGGGGTGCTTTCAGCGTTTCTGGAGTAAATCGCTTCCTAAGCAGACTGTAACACACTAATGAGAGGGGAAAGGAGCAAAAAGAATCCGTTGTAAAGAATTTGTATTTCATGCAACCGGGGCACTATGATGATTTGCTGGAGTTAATGAAAAAAACAGACCTGTTTACATTTCTGCTTAGTATATCCACCTGTTCTCCTTTGTTAAAAAAAATAAAGAGCCAATCCAAAAGAGGTTCATTATCTTTAGTGGATGCACTTCACATCACTGAAAACAATTTCAGCTTAGTTAAATAACATGCAGCCTCAAAATTAAAGCTGTCTCCTTTTCAGCTGGATAGGCAAACATAGCCGTTGGTACGGTGATCACTTAGAGCTCAATATTCCTTTCAGTAGTAACTTGATGTATCATATTTTTTTCCTGCCTGTTATTACATTCTACTGGGTTTTATTTATTTAAATCTCAGCCTCCCTTTGCTGACATAGCAAGGCATAACCAGAGATATTTAGTAAAACTTAGATGAGCCCCTAAGTGGGCCACTTGTTCTATAAATCTTTAAATATTTTATGCTACTCCTTCAAAAATTGCTTTTGCCAGACTAACCCAATCTGCTTTGAAATGACTGGGGCGTAAAATAACAGCTCTTCTAAAACTCTCCAGCGATATAGTTATTTGGTATATTTTTAGGGAAGACCAGACCTTGCGGCCTCAAATGAAAGATCAGCTTTAAACTTGGAGAAGTTTTGCTCCAAATGAAGCTGTACTTTTCAGCCCCCTGGACGCCACTAAGATCATGTTGCTCTCCCAGGACATGGCCAGGGGTAGCCTTCTGGCCTTTTGAAGCCAGTGGCAAAACTCCTATTGAATTATAATGGAAGTGAGATTTAACCTGAAGAAATCGCCTTTGTTGTCTTTTATCACCAAATACAGATATTTCCCCTCAATTGTGGCCTAGATTGGCCAGTCAGGGAAGAGATTGATGACTGTGCCAAGCAGCATGATCCCTGGAAGTAGAAAAAGGGAGTTATGTCTTATGAGAGATGAGAATTTTAGTAAGACAAATTGGATTAGGCTATTACCACAAAAACTCCAGAGAGCATAATGTGTGGCCTGATAATGGAAATGCTGCCTGCCTGTACACATCTTTCGATAATGATAAATGTGACTCTGCCTTTTGGCAAATACAAGTGTTATTACATTAATACGAACTGTTCCACCACAATTAAAACCATATTCATTAAGGAAACAAAGCGAGTATGGCGCTGGCCAAGTGCAGAATTACTGGGAAGATGGAGGATGCTTAATCCCTCTCGTCTTCACTGTTAGCTGGTGTGTTATGCAGTCATGCATCCACAGAGTAGGGTTGTGGCTAGGTGTCTACTCAACTACCTCATTTTCAGATGTAAACACCAGTGATATGAGACTCGACCTGAAGAACGAAGGAAAGTACCTTATATTTGGTAATGGAGACAAAGGCGAAACAGTCGTGCTCTCTGGCTGTGTTCTCTTTTCCTCAATAGCTTTGAAGAGTATTGACATAATTCAGCCAGTTTTGATGGAAAATAAAATCTCATTGAATATTGTAACTATCATGAAAAGAAGACTCTCTGTAAAGAATCTTACTGAGGCCATAGCTTAGGGGGAGACTCAACATACATTGACATCTTTTTTAGAAATGACAAACTTAAGGAATATAACAGGAGAGAGGGACTGCACTCTGGTAACTTCTTTGAGTTCCATTTGGATCTCACAACTCCATCAGCTTCTCCACACAAACCCATAACACCAAGTTTTCATTAATTCCAGCACTCAGAGATGAATTCTGAGAAATGCTTCTGAATAAGACTGAACATGAGTACAGCCAGCTGAGCCATCTCCACAAGCAGAATGAGCAGAGAGTAAAGATGAATGAATGAACCACTAGATCAAGCTGGTTTTTGGCATTGCAAGGTGTTTAGTAGCAGTTGGATTCAAAGGTATTCCTATTCCTGCCCTTCCTGGCACAGTCGTGCATCACAAGACCTTCTTGATCACAGCATACAAACGTTTTTATGGGGCTGCACTGGAAACCACTTCATAGTATTTTTGTTTTTCAAAAACTGCAGTTTTATCAGCTTTTCTTCTTGTGGTTTAGTATTTGTTTTCTTTTAAGCTGCATTGCTATCCCATCAATTTCGATACGGTTGACTGAGTGTCACGCTTCTTGCCCTAGAGATGGGCCTGTCAAGCCACAGCCTTAAGGAGGCTGGAAGAACCACAAAACAAAGAAAGGGCACTAAACCAGTTTTCATCAATTTACTGCCAATTTGTTTATGTTGATTTTTACAGTGGAGTGTGAGTGAACACAAAGAGCTAAAAAGTTCAGCAGCTGGGGTAGTCAGCAGCAATGTGCTAATCGGCACCATATGACCACACCTTGCTTATGCCCTAGAGTTTTTTAGTTTTCTGTAAAACATTTTCGTCTTTTCTCCCCTACTCTGAAAGCCAAATCTACCTCAATTCATCTGCTGCTTTCTGTTACTCACAGATCTTGTTTTCTGTCTAGAAAATACTTAAAATACTTATGCCACATGTAATTCCACTAGCTTTTACATCAGGAAGCTGTGGTTACCGCTCGGGTAGAACAGTAATTCCTTCTGAAGAAAAATAGTTCCTTGTGTAATTGAACATGTCCTGTTTACAGAGTTGCAGCAGTACATTTTAGTTATTAAATCTGAGCGATTTGATGAATTACCTTGTGCGATGCTGGTACTGATGACAAGCTTAAAAGGGCATGTTGATGCCTGGTTTTGAATGAGGGGAATGGTGTTTGCTGCTCTCTGAAGGCAGCGTTCGGGCTGGTTGGGCACTGTAACCAGTTCTTTCTTTAGACCATATTCACCTCAGACGTCTGCAGTTTGGGCAGCGGGTGGTGTCGTATGTGGATCTAACTATGGGACGGGTTGACAACACAGAATGGCGAAGGTTGAACAATAAATCTATTTTCAGTTGCACTTAAAAAATTGTGAAGGCCAACTATGTCTGCTCCTTGAGTATTTATTAGGCCTTTTCCTCTGAAATTGCCTTGAAAGCAGGAAGAAATGTGCCACAAGTCCTAGTAAAGATGTATGTTCGCAAGTGCAAAACCAGAAGGCAACTCGCCTTACTCTGTAGTGACAGCTACATCTGAATACACAGCTGAGCTTATGTAATAAGCAGGAAAAGAGAAACTATTTGAGAAGCTATGGACTGCAGTTCAGTTTCTTCCATTTTATGTACCCCATATGCTGTTTTGAACTGTGAAACTAAGATGAACACAACCTCTCTATAGAAAGCAAAAAAGTCCTAGTACCTTTTCACTCGTTCATCACCACAGGAGCCCTCGTTTTCTTGCATGCACTCCAATCCCCGTTAATGCTCCCTCGGTATCAGTTTATTTTGTACTGAGTGGTACAGCGTGATCCATTCTGGAAGCAGTTCTTGCAGAGAGTAAAATACATTTTCCCTGATGCCAACATTTGCACAGTAAAACACCAAGCAGGGCAAAGGAAAATTTCATACAAACCAATTGGCCATCACCACTCTTTGTTTCATCCTTTATTTTTGTTTGGCTGATTCTGTTAAAAACTTAAAGTGCTACAGAAGAGTCCAAAGCTCAAATGACTGATGACTTTGTTTGATCATATCTCTAATTTACTTTAACATGGGATTCCGGCATGCGTTTCTATAAGAGTCTGAATCAATTTTATGCTAAGTGATTTCTTTGAGACGAGGTTTGTGTTGGGTTTTTTTGGGGGGGGTTGGGTTTTTTTGCCTTTTTTTTTTTATTGTCCCCTTTGCCTAAAGTAAATTAGTGTGATGGCTGGAGCGACCAGGGAATGAAAAGGAGTCAAGTCCTCGAGTCACATTAGCACGCTTGTTGAGGCCTTTAAACAATCATCACCATCAAAGTATTCCATAATAACTGTAAAAAAGCTAATCACAGGTGGCAGTGGGCGTGAAATGCGTGGCTCTGTGCTCAATCCTTAGGATAATGGGGGTATTCATGGGATTTCTAGAAGGACTCCTTTGTGCGGCTAGTCATGTGCCTGCTGAGCTGAAAGGACTATTTTGCTCAATTTGTCTAAAAGCTGCTGGCTTATATGATAGCTGCAGGGGTTTAGCGACTCAGGTTGTTTTAACCCTTCCCACACAGACAGATTTTGGTACAATTCCAAGAACTCGTCTCTATGGGAAATTTCTCCTGCTGAAGGAAGTGGAGGGCGTTCCTGGTCAAGAATCCAGAGTATGCAAAGACCACCAGCCTTGTCGAAAAGGATCAGTGGCTTTGGCTGTCCCTCTTTATGGATGCTCAGCTTGTGTTTCGCTACTTGGCAGCAGTGGGAAATCAGAACTTTGTTAAGAACCCCAGGCACTAAAGCTGAAGCTCTCACCCACTAGTGAGATATAATTCCTGAAGCTAGGAGTAAAGCCTGTTCAGGATTTCAGTTTAGAGGCAGAGTCCCAAGGTATGCCAAGCTTTTCTTACAGTCTTTGTCACTGCAAAAAAAAAAAATCTCAAATATTTCTAAAGAACTATCCCAAAACATGGAAACATTATTTGTTGCTTGAAACCTGCAGTCTAGAAGTACTTTCCTCCCTTACTAGACATAGTTAAAAGTATGCCTAAAAAAATAAGAAAATCTGTTACTTAAGAGACTCTGAAAAGAGGGAAATGTATTTTGACATTAGAAAACTTTTACTTTGAAGTGGAAATAAATATTAATTATCTAAATGCAGAAAAAATATGACTATCAAAATGTGTTTCTTTCTATTTCTGTCAGTGTCTAGAAGTGAAGCCAAGAGCAGTACTGTTTTCTACCAACAAACATAGTGCTAATGGCTAGTTATTAATTAATATTGTTATTAAGAGACATGTAAAGGTTTTATACTGACAGTTCATGTCCCTCCAGTTTCAGAACTCGGGTTACAAAGAGAAATTGGAAGTTTGATCTGGCACGTTTCCTTATATGTGGCACTGTTTAAGAGATGTAAAGTCTGTCTCCCCAGCCACTAGTCACAAGCTTTCCAGTTCCAGGTATGGCTACACTAAGCCAAAACTCGTAAAGAGACTATACCCAAGTTGTTCCAACATAGAGATCCTACTGACTAAACCTTAGAATCATTTTGCTGTCCTCTTTTGAATGATAATGGATTGCTTCAGCAGATAAAGAAGCTGCTGTTTCAGGTGGTAGTGATGGTACTGGCTTAACCACTGCAAGCATAGCAGGGCTCTGAAGTTCTCATCTAATGCAAGAAATATGCTTGAGATTAGGAAGAAATTCTTCACAGAGAGGGTGGTTAGCATTGGAATGGTCTGCCCAGGGAAGTGGTTGAGTCACCATCCCTGGAGGTGTTTAAGGTTAGGGTGGATGAGGTGCTTAGGAGCATGATTTAGGGATTGGTGGGAATGATTGGACTCGATGATCCAGTGGGTCTCTTCCAACCTGGTCATTCTGTGATTCTGTGATTCTGTGAAATACTTTTTGAGGTTGTATATCTGGATTTACATGCAGGTATTCTTGTTTCCCTTCTTTCTTGGCCGTTGCTATTGACAGACTTCCATTGGAAATACTTTCCCTTCCTTTTCCCTTTCTTTTCCCCTTCTTTTCCCTTTCTTTTCCCTTTCTTTTCCTCCTTTGTCTGCCCTGTGCTGTTAGCAGCAGGGAGTGGCTCTTGCTGGGCATTTTTGGTAGTCCCTAACACAACAAAGCCTCAGTCACAGTCTGCAAAGATACATTAAAACTAAACTACGCTAATAAATAAAATACCTAATGTTAGCATGCAACAGCAGTGTAATCTACAGAAAACAGAGTATAAATATCTCTGCAGTTTCCTTGATTCTGGTCGTCTTCTAATTCCTAAGTCGAGGGACTAAAGTGAAAGGTACTAAAGCTTGTCAAGAAGAAGTCTGCAACATGGATGAGTGAAAGGCTATGGATGTGGTCTTCTTGGACTTCACTGAAGCCTTTGACACAGTTTCTCACAGCATTCTGCTGCAGAAACTGTCGGCCTCTGGCCTGGCCAGGAATGGATGGAAAACTGATTGGATGACCGGGCCCAGAGAGTGGTGGGAAATGGAGTTAAATCCAGCTGGAGGCCAGTGACAAGTGGTGTCCCCAGGGCTCAGTGCTGGGTCCAGCCCTGTTCAACGTCTTTATCAATGGCCTGTTATTCTGTGAACATTGATATCAAGTTTTGCTGAAGCTGGTTGTGGCTGGGAGGAAGTAAAAAGCTAAAAACAGTGGAAATCAGCCACTTCTGTCTGTCTGTGTTTCTCTCATACACATGCAAATCATTTCAATATGTGCTGACACCCCGAGTCAGCTGCAGCTGTGGGGGGTTCTTTTGTTCTCATTTGTGTCTTTCTCTCTCTCTCCTCTTGTCTCAATGACTATTAAGGTAGCAGTCTTGGAAACTGAGATCCAAATCCTTAATTTCCAGGTCAGATATCAAGAGAATTTTCTATCCACCTCACATCACCTGACCCCAAGTAATCGCAGTGTCTGCAATGGAAAAATTCAAACTGCGATCTTGAACCTATGTCACCTGCAGAGCACCGCAGTCATTTTACTGCTCTTGCATTACAAGGGATAAATCGCGGAGTATTTCCGTGTGTATAACCTAAGATTTTTCACAATTGCCTGGGGAAAAAACTAGTTCTAGCTAACGTTAAGCTGAGCCATTCCTTGGCAGTGCTCCTTGGTTCAGTTTTAAGATTTTGTTCTTCCCTGCACTGGTTTGCAGTGAAAACACTGGTTCAAAATACTTGGCATTGCTGTGTGCTGTTTACATGGTGTTGGAGGCAAAGATCATTGGTGAAATCTTCCCTTTGCTGATGAAATGTCAAAGTTTTCATTGCTTTCTGCAAAGCCAAGAGTTGGCTACCAGGGAACTCCCTAGCTGTGAAGTGATCTTAAGGTCAGGAATATTTAAAAACAAATTCTCACCGCGTTTGCTTCCCTGGAGGATGGTATCAGTGTCCATCTATTCTGAACACCCACAAAGCTACTTTGTAGGTAAAATCCCTTTCCTTTCTGCTGTTGCTTGTGCGATTTGATCTTGCACCTTACAGACGTTACCTATTGAAGGTGACGCATGCTGCTCCATTCACCGATGCAGCCTTTGAAGAGTTAAGCTCTGCAGTCACTCAGAAGGTGGACTTCTGCTTTTCCTCAAGTCTCTATTCATCTCCAGGAACTGAATTTTTCATGCAGTAATTAAAATTTGTAGGTCAAACCTCCCATGGCACCGTTTTCTGCTAATATGGGAGAGCAACGGTTGGATTCGCTTACGCTGCTCTTCGCTGCACTGAGATTTAAAGGATGAAGGGTGACATTTTCCCCCATTTTGTAAATTAATGCCATTGATCTGCCTAACAAGAACAAAGTTAGGCTTCAAAATACCAAATGATAAAGAGATTAAGACTTTAAATGGCTTTCCAAAGGCAACCTCTATTGTAAGATTCCAAGCAGAGTATTGAACTTTCAATTAGAATTTCTAATGGGCTATTGACTTAAATGGATAAAATGTTGCAAGTGATAGCTTTCAAGATGACAAAAATTGCTTAGTACATTCTGGAATATTACTTTATGAAACAAATACTGTTCTGGAGGCTGAGTAGTAATAACCCAGGCCCTGGGCAATATTGTTCCGTGTCTCTGTGCAGCAGTTTTTCAAAATTGAACTAATGCATTTTGAAACATTTTCTCTTTTCATGTTTTGTAAATCTTTGGGAGTGAGGTGCTTTAACTTTCATGAAAGAATCTTAAATCTCTAGTGATGTAGCTATGATTGCACTCTTTATGAAATACAATCCATCTACTCAAATGCTCTATTTTCATACGTTCTTTCATCTCGGGCACAAACAATGTGCCCACCTCGTGTGGTTTTTTTCCTGACTGCACTCGAGAATGTGTCTCTTCTGCAGCACATGTACTACAAATAACATCTGAAACTCTCTCAAATCATCCCGGCGCTTTACAGTGAATTGACTTGAAGTCCTGTTATGAAACACTAGCCCTGGTACATTTTCCAAAGAGTATTTTTTCAGAGACTAGCCAGCCCTTTCTAGGATAAAGGGTTAATATTATGCTTATGTTACAGTGCATTAAAAACTCTAATTAAAACAGCATTACATTCCCATCTGCCAATCTCCAGTAATCTTCTTTAATTGCAGTAATTAAACTATATTTACATGTTCAGAATACTTGTAATTTAGCAAATTGCACTCTCTGCTCTACATTTAATCAAACAACCAGTTCCAGTATATTTAGTGTGGAAAGAAGTAATTTCAATGTTTTGATTACTATAGCAGATTTGACAGAGTAAGTGCCCCTCTAGTAGAGGCTTTGAAAGGGAAGGCAAACATGAAATATAGTCCTGTTCTGATTGTCATGTGAATGCCTAATTACATGTTAGAGGATTAACTATTAAAGGGTACACACTCTTTCGCTTGATTTTATTTTTTTTTTTTTAGGCACAGCTGACATAACAGATAATAAAGGTTGCCTGTTTGGGGCTGTTTGGTGGAATATATAAGCTTTTTACTGTTATTATTATTATTGTAAATCTTAAAACCAAGTATTAAGTCCTATGATGAGGCAAGGTCTTAATGCCCCACATCTTTACTTTAAAGACACAGGTAAATTTTTCTGAAGACTGTGTTCACCGTGCCCTGTTGACAGCTGTTTTCACAGATTCTCCCCTTCTTCTGACCTTTATTGTCCCCTCTTTTTGGGGGAAGGACAGGTGTTATTCTTAGAATGGCAATTTCTAGGTAGATCTGTCATGCTTATTTATATTTTGTATATGAAGCGTCCTCAGATAGGTAACTCCTCCATGCAATAGGCATGTTGCAAGTTGCACCAAGAGACCTCTTCCTCATCCAAGGCTGTGCACACGTGACAGTGGCATGCAGGTGGGTGGGTGCTGGGTTGAAGGCTTCCTCACAAAAAGAAGCTTCGCTTTTACTGTACGTTTCTTCCTATATAGCAAACTTTAAAAGGCGTCTTCCGCAGATAAACTGGGCAAAGCAGAAAACACACCGGATTGAGGACCAAACCATGCCAGCGTGGAAGGCTCGTAGCACTGCATCTGCAGTAAGATGGTCCATCCACGTCGGACCCCCCCATCCACATTCAGGCTCATGCACATGGAGTTGAATCCCAAGATACCTTTCATTGCAAGTTCTGGTGATGAGTGCAGTCATTTACAAATGTGACATGTCCTAACATCAACATAGAATCATAGAATCATAGAATCATAGAATAACCAGGTTAGAAGTGACCCACTGGATCATCAAGTCCAACCATTCCTTTCAAACACTAAACCATGTGCCTCAGCACTTCGTCCACCCATCCCTTAAAGCCCTCCAGGGAAGGTGACTCAACCACCTCCCTGGGCAGCCTCTGCCAGTGCCCAATGACCCTTTCTGTGACTTTTTTTTTCCTAATATTCAGCCTAAACCTCCCCTGGTGGAGCTTGAGGCCATTCCCTCTTGTCCTGTCCCCTGTCACTTGGGAGAAGAGGTTTATTCATACATAAACCATGAATAAACTTGATCTCTCAAGATTTGGACTTAGTTTGTTAAGGACAGCAGTCTTTGCAGGTTGGGCAGATGTAGGCATTTGTAACTCTTGATTTCCATGCTGATGGAGAAAGATTGTAGTGGGTATTGGCAGAGGTAGCAGAAATACTAAAAGTGAGCAATATACGCTCCTAAATAGGTGCTCTTGGCATATACAGCATGTCAAGTAAATTGGTTACGTATACAGAGATGCAATCAGAGTGGATCTCTCAGTGGTCACCTACAAATCTATCAATTTTTGTTACGAAGACAGTCAGAAAAGTCATTAAAAATCCCTAGCTCTAACTAATTTTCCTTATTAAATTACCCTTCTACCAATGTTCTTCCCTGTGACCCGAACTCAGGCACACTTAACTGTAAGTGATACTGAGATTTCTTACATCATTCTGGCTTCATTCCTTTAAAAAAAAAAAAAAAAAAAGTCCTGCGTTTCACTCCTGTAGGGGAAAATCAGATCATTTCCAGGCATTTCCACCGGGTCTAGGTCATTGTGGTTACTCCTCTGTGTATTTCAGGTTGCCTGCAAAAAAGCTCTGAATTGAACCCTATCATTTGGATTTGTCCCTCGGTGTAATACCACTGTATTGCTTTGCTCTCGGTTTCGATCCAAATCCCCTATTTACTGCTTTAGAATTAGAAATGTGTATGTTTCAATGAAGCCACTTAGTGAAGAGGAACATTTGCTGTATTTTGCTGTGCATTTACAAATCATAATATTTAATTTTTTTTAGTAGGAGGTGATAAAAAAAAAGTCATTTTGCCTTTTGAGCTGTATTTTTTAAAAAAATCAAGATCATAAAACCTGAAGTTTTTTTAAGAAGCTGTGCTACAGGAGATGTAGCCTATTTTTACTCATTTCCAATTTATTTATTCCTGATTGACATGAGTGTGGCTGATTAAGAATGAGAACAATGATTTTCAGTTCCTATGTAGCCTCTGTCATAAAGTTCAAATATATCAGAGACCTGTGATGTTTTGGATTTCTCATTACACTCTGTGGTGTTTCACAGTTAGGATTTCAAGATGGGTCTTCTTAAGCCTATTAAAAATCAGAATCATGCTGGTCATACGTTTAAATAGATTTAGTTTAGTGGCTTCAGGGGAAAAATGGGAATGGGAGATGAATAAAATAAAAATCTGATATGGAAATACATCAGATTTTTCAAAGGTTTTTGCAAAAAAAAGTAAGTTCTGGCATTCCCATTTGCACTAATTTCACACATCATCTTAGAGCATACAAGGTTTGGTCTCCTGCCAGGCTGTCTGCAAACTCTCTTCAGAAAAGCATGGTTTATGTGCTGAATGGATGCTTCACCACATAGATATTTCCTAATATCTTTCATTAAATTTCCAAATGGACACTAAGTATGTAAATACAGCAAAACTCAAAGGCTGGCTTTGAATTTACATTTTCTAGGAAAGCTTTTAGCATTACTAGTCTAACAATATTGTGCTATGTCTGGCTTGCCATTTTCAAGGAGCAACTTAATGAGTTTATTGTATAATGAAGGACTCTGATTTATTAGCTTTTCATTATGCTCATTCCATCAGCTTCCTGCTAAATACTCTAACCCTTGACAGCGATGTTAGTCTTTATCAGGTGGTATCATTGCTTTTTAATAAACTCTCCTCCCACATTGATAACACTACGTGTCCAATGCCTTATCCCGCACCATGCCATGAAATACTGTGTGGAATTCCTTAGCAGTTTTGTATTCCTTGTTTCCCATATTACCAGCTCAGATCCAGTGGGCATAATTGGAGGCTGCAGGGAGGTCCTTTAGCTCGCTCCCCTCAACAGGCAGAGAATTTAGCCCATCCTATCGATACTTAAATTACATAGAGAAGCCGTTGGTGCGCAGCTGTTTTAAAAATGTGGCACTTGTAGGTATTAACAAATATTTCTTTAGTAGATATTTAATGATCAACTCTATTACAAGAATTAACGTGGTGATGGCAGGCAGAGAGGGGGTGAACGAGGGTAAAGTAATATTTTACAACCTGAAAAATTAAGCACTGAGATAGTTAAGGCCCAGCCCTCATTAGCTGAATGGTAGATTTTTCTAATTAGTTCTTTCTAGTGTAATTAGCATGGATGAGTCTAATCATCTCATGTGAAACCAAATCTAATGCTTGGGAAGGAATGTCCTTGGCCTCTCTTTCAGGCTGATTCCAAGGTTTTTATGTATTTCTGCTGCAATATTCCTTAAAGAAACAGCGACCAGCCTGCCTTCCTGGGGAAGGTGGGCTGGCAGAAGTGAGAAGACTTGGACCCCATCTTGCATTTCCTTGTAAGCACAGAGGAAACACTCGCATGAACACGTGCGGTCCTCATGGTGCAAGTGACTCGGGTGTGGGTAGTAGCTGTAGCGAAAATCATCAGCTGAATTTTGGACCCAAGTGGGAAATGAGTGTTTGAACATTAAACTTGAAATTCCAGTGTTTCAAAGTTCTGTGTTTCCCTGTAGCGATATCATTTTAGAAATGAATGGAGAAAAGGAGACAGAAAATAGATCGTCATTTGCTTCTTGTGTTGCTCATTTTGCCGTGAAACCCTAACAATCAGAATCACAATTGTTTTGTCATAAGAAGTTTTAAGCAAGGTAAAACAATATTGAGTCTTGTTGGAAATAATTTTGATTATAGATCACTATCAACCTTCACAGCAGAATTAAACTCATTAAAAAATTGTTGCTTGCTTTGTTTTTATCTATTTTTTTTTTAGGGGGATGGATGTGGCAGATGGGCAGGAATCTTGGTTGGCCTCATTTTGGCCTCATGTATTTGTACTTATTGGACTTCAATAGTAATAATAATTTCACTTTACAATTTGAAAATGTTTGGAAGGATAGGGTAGTACAAGAATCCGCTTCTTGGCATAGTAGAGGACATCTTTCTCTTCCTGAAGCTGGAGTGACACAGAGCACGATGGCAGTTCCATGCTCAGGGGGACAAGGGAAAATGTGAAAGGCAGGACAAGGAGTGCCGAGGAATCCGTTGGGTTTTAACTGGGAGCTGCTGCTTAGCTCTCAGGTCACTTCTTGGCGTGCAGGGGTGTATTTAGCGAAGGCACTCATTGCAGTAATTATGATTAAGTCTCAGCCAATGTCATATTAGACCCATCTCTTCCCTGTCTGTGATGAAGCTGTTGTTTTTGCAGTGAAGGAGACATTTTGGTGACTCCGTTACTCTAGGTTCCTTTATGTCATTTCTGTGTCGTCTGTTCTTCTCCTGACAAGACTTTGCAATTTAACAGCCAGTATTTCTTAAGTACTTGAAAGTCGCTATCTGGAAAACCAAAAGGTAAATACAGTGATTAAAATATATCTCTTTTAAAAAAAAACCCCTTATTCCAACCCTGTCTGTGGAGGTTTGGTTTTGCCACTGGCTTTACTGAAAATATTGTAGCCTGCTATTGCATTGAGCTGCTAATGAGCTCAAGTGGCTTGTTTTGGAGTGAGAGGCAGAGCAGTATTCCTGGTGTAGCAGTGACAGGGCTGTCTTTCCTGAGCCCTGGGAGGAGGGATACTGCCCTGAGCCTTTTTTCTCCAACAGCAGTTGAATGCAGGTAAGCAGATAGGGAGAAGAGATGCAGGTGAATGCCTCTCACTCATTTTATGGCCTGAGGGCGTATCTGTGTTGATGTTCTTGTCAGCTGAGAAGAGAAAGTTACATACACAGTGTACAGCAGTTCCTAAGCAGTTTCAGGAAAATGAAAATATTGCGTTGTTTCTCAGTTGAGTCCTCAGTGAACTCCTCACTGGATAGCCCTCGTATCAGGGGAACTGGGTACTGCTTTTCTCGAAGCCATCTGGCTTCACAGATCTTTTGCGGTTCCAGAACAGGGGATTTAGGGCCATTTGGAAATGGTTGGACTCGATGATCCAGTGGGTCCTTTCCAACCTAGTGATTCTATGATCCTTACTGAAGCAGACATACCGCTCCACAAAATTCATTGAAATTGCACTTAAAAACAACAAAAGAAAGCTTAAGGGCTGTCCTGTCATTCTGGAGCCAGGCAAGAAGACAGGCAGGCTTAAGACTTTATGAAAATTGCTGGATTTTACAGGTTTTAGAATGAAGAGTTTGGGTTTCGTTCGTTCCTGTTAAAGCCGAGGAGTGGTGTAAAATTGCTTCACTCATAACCTGGTGTAGGACTGGACTTCACCGAACACCCCGCTGGCTGGCTTGTAAGTGGTGGGACTTGGCTTGGAGAGGAAATCACAGTCCAGGCTCTTCTAGCCGAGGAGCTGGTGGCGGTTTTGAAAGCGGCAAATAGCGCAGAGATTCAGCCATGAGAGACCCATGGGATTTACAGCATGGCACAAGAGCAGTGGGAGAGAATTGAAATGTAGTTAGTGATATTTTTACGTGGAAAAGAGGAAATGAGATGTAAACAGTATTAGTGTAATACAATTTTCATGTGAGATTAAAAGGAAAGCCAGGATTTGAGAGATTTGGAAATTGCGGTTACAGGATAAGTGATATTTGAAAGGATCCTACTTGATTTGATTAAACTTCAGTTCCAATGTCATTACAGAGATGCATTATTTACAAGTTTTTCAGTGCTTCTGTTTATGCTATCCCAAGCTGTGTTATCAAAGCTGTGTGACAAAGCTGTGTGGATGCGGATTGCTATTTGAAAAGGAAGTTCCCAAGAAAAGCTGGAGTGCTTCACAACAGCCTGTGTCCAGCCTCTTCCCCGCGGGCTGACGTGCAGTCAGTGCTGCTGCACGGTGCTAAGTGGGGCTGCCTTGGGTTTGGATGAGGTGTTAGGAGCCCTCACTTCTTTTAGTTCCACAAAGAAATTTGATGATCTCGCTGAAAGTTAATTTGGATGAAGCTACTTCTTGACCTTTCAATTGCACTAAGGTTTAGAAATTGCTTCTTTCTGTTCAGGTCCTTTTGGTTTCCACTTTTGATATTTTACGCTCATGATGGTGAAAGCCCCGTGATGGGAAACATTTGATACACAATAATGTGGTCAAATCCTATATCCCGCCTTTGTTCACGTCGTCCTGACTTCACTGACCTAACCAGTGTTATGATAATTTCTGCGACACAACGAGCTTTTTTGGCCATATTTTTTTGCAACTTAGGCAGTGGATTGAGTTACGTTTTTAAAGCAATTTGAGTGGAAGTTGCTTGATAACTTTATAAGCCTCTAGTGGTTTATATGTGAGTCTCTGCTCTTGTCTCTGGTTCACAGGTTATGCCAGTTCACTGTTTTCAATTTGCTTCTTTGTGCGACACATGAATCATCACTAATAACAGAGAGGCTTGTTCGGTAAATCCCTTTTGAGGAAGTTTACTCCTCTTATGACATCATGCCAGATCTCCCCTGTCAGTGCTGGCATTTTCTCCAAATGCACAAGTCTATTCCCATGTCTCAGCCCCAGTCATGGGAGATGTTACACCAGCATCTGGCACTAATATCTGTTGTTGACATTTTGGGAATGAGAACAAGAGCTATTAGCAAAGATGTTTGCTTGTACCTAATTAATGTTCAATTCTATACCCCCTCCTTTATCAGCACTGCAGCAGCAAACCAGACTTGGCATTATCTTTCACCAGCTAGCTTTAAAACTTAATTATTTCCCGACTCAGTGTTAAAGGCCATGCAGTAAGACTTGCTACCTTAATATAGATTTAATCAAGTTACCAAGCATCAGAGTGACTAGATGGCTCTTTAGCTGAAGTGACTGTATTTATATATCAATAGAGCAAAATTTGGAGTGCACTTTTTTTGTGATGCTTTGGCAGGGCACCATGGAAATAAATGGATGGGTGAATGCCTCTTTCAAGAACAGGCTTGAAGAAACACAGGCAATTTTGATTCATTCAGTCAAATTGCGGCATCGTGCAAAAGCACTCAAAGGTTTTTTCCAGTATTGCAAGAAACCATCATAGCGATGCCGATCAGGTAATTCAGTGAATGGTTTCAGCTGAATAAGATACAGATACCGGATCATGGACATATCACTAGTGAGAGCGTTTTAGCCCTCGGCTTTACCTGAGGCAAGCTGTTCCTTGGTGTGTGGGAATGGGGCAGGGAGAAGATATACAGAATCAAAAATCATTGTTCATAAGATTACTAAATGACAATATCTTAGGTCTTTGGCTACAGTCTGTCAGTGGGCTGGCTCTAGAGGAGTCAGGGAATTATAGCATACTGGGAATTATACTTCAGTCTTGAGAGAACACTGAAGCAGGTACCTGATGCATTCCAGTATTCTTATAAAAACTTATTTTCTGTGTGTGAGCTTTTCATCCATGTTTTAAAATCTAAGATGAATTCGTAAGATTTCAGTGCACAGCGAGTTACCCTGAGGAGAAATGGCTATGCGGGGTTTCTTCTTTGGTTTGCATTTAGATGGTGTGTTAGCCTTCTCCTCTTCGCCATTCAGTGCAAAGTTCAGCCTGTAACTAAGATGCACTTAAATAATTCACGGAGTAAAGGTGTGTTGCTGACCTCATTACTAAAGATGATGTCCTGGTGTATTGTTTTTTTGGCTTACTGTTTTGAAATAATCTTTGTCTGTTCAAGTTTTTTAGCACCATAAAAATTGGAGACCGGTTGAAAGAGGTGGCAATTTGAGGATACTGTTACAGCACTGACTTTTAAACCCAGGCAGCCACAGCTCTGCTGACAATTAGTTTTTGCCAACAACAAAAACTCCTCAACATGTGGCTGTAATATGATGTTCATGGCAGACATCCAAGTTTATTTTACTTAAACCCCAAACATCATTAAACCTGAATTTCAAGTGTGAAGGACCAGCAAGCTACATCACTGTACTTTTTTTTTTTTTTTATCTACCACATTTTTAGGAGAAGCCAGATTTTTAGATGATCTCAGGTCCATCCAGGCACCTTAACAAGGACTAGATTATCAAGAGAATTTTAGCAGATTGGTGGCTGAGATTGTTTCACAACTCAGCCCCTGGTAGCACAGCAGGGACTGCTGAGTGTTTACTCCTTTGGAAAAACATTTCTTAATTAAAGGAATGTTGAATCTTTTATTAGAATTTATACTTTTTTTTAAAGAAGCCATATTTAATTCATCAAATTCTGGACACAGGAAAAAAAGCTTAAACACTCGGCATTATGTGATTTATCTTTGATGAAACAACTGCAGGAAATCTTGTCTTACTAGTAGCTTCCTCAAAAGGTTCATTCATCATCAGATTCTGTAAACTGGACAGTAAGCAGCTTAGCAGCAACTTATGTGCCCTCTTTCTTTAAAACTTATCTGTGTCCTTTCTGTATCCACCCGAAGAAGTGTTGAAAAAGCAAAACCCTGGGGAGGCAGTAATATAATCATAACAAATTCTACATAGACCAGTAACCTCAAATTTCTGTTTCATGTGGGTCAATTACCTTAAAGCCTAATTCTGTGCAGAAAGCATAGCAGCTGACCTAGAAGGGCTTTATTCGTGAGCCTCTCTTTTTCCTTCTGTTGAGTAGAGGTGACTTTGCTCACTTAGCTCCCTTGGCTCTGTTGCCCTATGGAAATACTAAGTGTTGCTGCTATGTCAGCCTGAATGTAAGACGAGTTTTTTTTACCCGGCAGAAATCAGCGTATGGAAAAAAATACACTTGGCTGCAAGTACATGGACTGCATTAAGTCCTACTGACGCCAAAGGTTAAAGCCACCTGGGGGGGGGTACAGTCGCATCAGTGCTTGCCAAGTGTTTAAGGCCTTTATATTGATACTTTCTTGGTCTTGGTGCATCACCAAAGCGTCCAGGACATCTTAGCTATGCACTCATCCCCATCCAAGTGCAAGGGCAGTTTTTGGTAGGTGTGGCCAGCATCGCGCCAAGGCAATGTTACAGTTGGGATCAAGCAGATGGATCACACATCAGCTAGGAAGGGGGGTTAGGACAAAGTCACCTATGGCGGGGTTATGCTTGGTTTTGGGGAGATGGGCTTGTGAAATCACATATAGAACTGAGGAGGAGGCAAGTAGGCTGAGGGAGGTCTATATGTGTTGGAGTGGGGGTATCTGGGGGTGCACATAGCATTAGAGCTACTCAGGTATCGCTTCATTGGTCAGCTTTCATTTCTGAGAACTACAGTTTTGGCTTTTCTTTTTGTTCTTTAAAAAGCAAGAGTGACTGAGAAGCTGTCTTAAAATGAGTCACTGCAAAATTTATTTTTATTATTAAAAATGCAGTACAAACATTTTCCCTTCTTACACATTCTGTGCCAAATTATGCAGCACAGTGCAGTGAATTTGAGACGTTCTAGGGATTAGCATTAGGCAAATAAAAGAAGCTTGAAAGAGCTGGTTCTGTTTTTTATCATGGTTTAACATCAGGGGTATCTTCTTTCCTCCTAAGTTAGAGCTGGCTGTGTAACAGCATTGTCATCCACAAGGGATCCTGGGACCAGCATTACAGATTTAACATGCTCAGGGAAACCAATACCAAGCTATCAACCGATACCTGACACTAATACAGGATTCACTTTTACACTCAACCGAAAAGAGAGAGATTGTTCCAAGTTTAGACAAGCTGTAAAATCCTTTACTAGTAGGTACTGCCTGGCCAGCCCTTGAGACTGTTCTAATTGCTTTACATCTGTACTAAGGTTCCTTGTAATCGGGCTTTCTGCCTCCATTTGTCTTCTTTTCAGCCTCTTAGTAAAGGCCTTAATTGGTCTTAGTGGGGCTTTTTTCAGTTAGTGCAACCATACCTTAAAGGCTGAACAAGTACCAGACATCACCTGGGGGGGAATGGAGGGAGCAGAGGAAAGACATCAATACTGCTTTACCTTTAACACTGTGATTAATGGGCTCAGAGCAAGGAACAGATCTGGAGAAATTTTAGCTCTTTGGGGGATTTAGAGACAGATCAGACACAACAGAGCAGGGTGGAATTCTCTAGAATTTCTTCCCGCTTCATTTCTTTGCGAACAATCATTAGCCTTGTAATTGTCTCCTGGTAAACTGCTGTATCAGGTTCCATTTTGTCCTCTTTAGAGGATCGAGTTGCCTTTAAATCAATAGTTTGAAGTACTGGGGGATGGATGTGAAAGGAAGTGCCCTCTAATTTCTGCGTCTTAGCTACTAATTATTTAATAATACATTTTATTGCCTATTAAAATGTGGCATAACTTGCTTGTCAGCAAAACTGGATGGAACATAATCATTTGAGGAGAAGGATAATTGGCACTTATGCAGATGGCTTTTATTGCGAGCCTGGTTTGTTGTTACAGAAGGAGTTTCTTGCCAGGTTTCCTTGCAGGCTTTTCAGACTGGTCAGTGTCACAACTGAGTTCCTGCCACACAGCTCAGCCTTGCAAATGTGGCATATTGAGAATTTGGGGTGAACTTGGTTTTCTGATGTAAAAGCTGCTGTGGTGCGTGGGGAGTTTCTTCCCTCTGCCCTTGTCTTTTTATGAACCCTTGTGGGTTTTAATACTGCGCTGCGATTTACTCTGGTCTCTAGATATAGCAAAATAGGAGAATTTGTTTGCCTGATAAATGGAGGTAGGTGAAATAGGGGTGGGGGGGGGGCTGGCTTGTAATTATTTTTTTTTTGTGTGTGCAATTAGAAATGCATGCCTGCTTCTGGCTGAACCCTACAGAGCTTATACAGTGAGTATATATACAATGACACGCTTGGTGGGATTTGCCCTACAATTTAATAGCTGTAGACGAATAATTGGAAGATTGACTCACTGCCCTCCCATTTGCTTGGAGATCCTTGTCATCGTTAGAATAAGGGGCTAGAACATTTTAAGGAGCTGCCTCGGCCCAAGGACAAATCCAAGTGTTGTGCTGCAGGGACCCATTCTGGTGGTCACTTGGGATAATGTTCTTGCAAGACGCTGTGCTGTCTGGGCTGTTACTGGTGGGGATTGAAGAGTTGTTGGTGGTGCAAGGTGCTGGGTAAATTCTATACTCAGGCTTCTCTAATTAGTGTGTGTGTGGGGGGGCAGACCAGATGCTCCTCAAGGATCACTGATGGACAAAAGTCTCTTAATTTTCCAGCAACCAAACTTTACAGGGTGACCTTTGAATTCTTTTCCATTTCTTCTGACAGAAAGATCCTGTTGTACAGGAGAGATCTGGTTTATGTTTATTTTAAATTAAATGAAGAAGAGACTGGAACAGGCTGTTTCTTATTAAACCCTCCTGCAGTTAAATTCTGATTTTTTTTCTTCCTGGGGAATGCTTTTGTTTATAAAGAAGTGTTCCCTTTTCTGTCACTGTTTGTGTTTTATGTACAATGAACTGGGCTTGTTTGTGGAAAGGTTTTTTAGCCTTGTTCTCATGGCAGATCCAGCTTCGGGGCTGCACTAGCATCACAGTCAATCCCCTGCTCACTCAGGTTCTTCCTCTTTCTGATGGCTTCATTGCAAGTTAGAACAGTGTTTCTGTTTTCTGAAAAGGAGCTTTAAATCAAGCATTAGCCTTATTCTTTGGAGAAATGTTAGAAATTCTGTGATGGCATCGTGCCTTTCATAAGAGTATCAGAAGTTTGTAGTATGTGTGAACTCTGTAACCCACATTACATGGTCAAAAGTAGTTGAAAGTAAATAGCGCATGTGAGATTTAGTGTCTTCTTGGTAAATGTTTTTCATAATCTCTCCAAATTTTCTCTTTTCGTCATGGCAGTCAAAGAATAAAATCAGAGATGCCGATATTCTTGCCCACGGCGATTACTTGTGAAGTGAGTGCTGTGCAATCAGCCTCTTATGGAACAAAGTGCCACTCACTGCTAATGCAGGTACCAGAAACTGGTCCTTAAAGGAGGTAACTAATTTACCTGCAAGCCATTTGTGTTTCATTTGTGAAGATATTCCTGGAGTTTCCTGTTTCAGAAAGCAGTTGATCTGGTAGGCAGCCGGCTATCAACACTGGTTCAGAGGCACCTGCAAAGGGCTCCTTGCATCTTGAGAAGGTAGCTGTGGTACAGATAAGAGGATGGTGGATGGGAAGGAAACATAGTTTTCACGAGCATTAGTGCCTCTTGATGATTGAAATCTGAACGAGTACATCCAAGAAACACCATCTTTGCTGGGTTTTAGCTGCATGTGCTAATGAGACAAATGACATCTCTTGAGATCACCAGAAATCTCTTGTTGTGATTGTAATAGACTGATTCTGCATGTAGACAAGATGGAAAATTGATCCAGCAAAAGCTAAATGAACAGAGCGTTGTTAACAGCATTTTGAAGAATGCACACATAAAGGGGTTGCTTTAATGTTATCTATTGAAAATTTTCTGTTAGATCTGGCTCAAACTTTCTCTGCAGTATAAGCAAATTTTATTTTTATTGCCTTTAAGATGAAGAGCACGTGTTTGAATTTGTCCTTCATCTTTAGCGATTGTTGTTTCTTAGGCGTGCCTGTCGAGTCTTCAGAATAGGTGGCAGGTAGTGAAGTTTCTCATGTGGTGAGTAAGGGAGCAGGAGAACGCAAGGTCCCAGGACAGTGATGGGTCAGATACTGGGATTTCAGAGGACTTCTTTTGACTATGTCTTATTTCCCTTGTTTTTCTACTACTCCCTGTTCCTAATGTTTTGGTCTTGCTGGACCTCTCTACCAGGGGACTCACTCTGCAGTGAGGATGCAGTGGGCACTGGCCCAATCCCATTAAACTGGAATTGAGGGGCAGAGCAGCTTTCTTCTGCCACGGAGATAAAAGATGTTCTTACCTGCTTCCAGCCCATTCCATCTGTGAGACTGTGATGGCATTTATCCTCCACCATTAAGATAAGTACCTCATTTTCAATGGTGATTCACTCCACCTTTCTCTTTCCATTGATTACAGAAAGAACCTCAAAATTATCTGCACTAAAAACTGTTAGATGGCTAAAGTTAGAAGGGAAAATCTGCTTCCTGGCAATTAGAAATGGGTTTATTGCTCCTGGAACAGCAGCAGCCCAAAGAATTCCCTGAACGGAACAGAACAGTGGTATATGTGTTTCATGGGAGAGGCATGGACAGTAAACCAGTGCATTACTGGAAACTCACTTGGCTGGATATACTGGGTGCAGAGTGTCTGTGAGGTGAGATGCCAGAATCCTAACATGCTTTGGATTCCTGAAAGTATGTGCTTTTAAATTTCACTGGCATATAGTGTTAAAAAAAAAAGGTGATTAAAAAAAGCCATGAATTAACTTGGTGTTGTCATTAAAATCCTTGCTGTAGACAACCCTTTTAGCAAAAAAGTATTTCTGTTGGCTTCAATTGCATTGCTGAGGAGGGTTATTGAGCTTTGTGTTCATATCCTCTGCATCTTTGGTTAGGTAGAGGTATGCAAACAAAACCTGGGAGCAAACGTGCCTTCCAGTTGGGTCTCTAGGAGATTCTAGAACTACGAAACCTTAGGGCCGAATCTACCAGCACATATCAAGTGCCATTTGTTTTAACAAGTGGTCCCAATTTAAAGGAGCAAGGATGCTTTTCTGAGCCTTTTGGGACAGCGTGAAAGGTGGGTGCCTCCCCCGTCACAGAGTGTGTAGTAAAAGAGGGAAGGGAAGCTCGTTGGTCATTTGGTTGCCCACCTCTTCTGGGTGGGTTACTCTTGCAGCTGTACTCATAGAGTCACAGAATCTTTAAGGCTGGAAAAGACTTCCAAGATCATCAAGTCCGACTGTCAGCCCAACACTACCATGCCTACTAAACTCTGTCCCAAAGTGCCACATCTACGTGTTTTTTTAACCCCTCCAGAGATGCAGACTCCACCAGTTCCCTGGGCAGCCAGTGCTGATGTTTCACCACTCTTTAAAGTAAAGAAATTTTTTCTGATATACAATCTAAACCTCTCCTGGTGCAACTTGAGGTCATTACTCATTGTATCATACAACTATAGTATGGTATATAGATATATATCAGACTTCATATATTGTTAGATAGATAGGTAGATAGATAGGTAGGTAGGTAGATAGGTAGGTAGGTAGGTAGGTAGGTAGGTAGGTAGGTAGGTAGATAGATAGATAGATAGATAGATAGATAGATAGATAGATAGATAGATAGATAGATAGATAGATAGATAGATAGATAGATAGTTTGTGTATATATATATTCATCATCTTATTTGAGGCACCTACATTTTCACTGCAGTGTCTCTGCATCCTGACCACTTAAAAAATTCAGGTTAGGAAAGTTTTAAGGTTTGAAGTTGTTCTTTTTACCAGGAGATAAAGATGTTTCTTAAACTAGTCTTATTAGAATAGTATTTGAGGAAAAAAAAATATAAATTTACTTAGCTATCAGAAAAAAAAAAAAAAAAACCCAAACCAAAAGGTGCTTAATTGAATCAAGATACAATGACAAGTGGCTGAGGTTTAGGACGTGTGCTGTCTGCTAGTTATGCTGGGTGACAGACAATGGGAAACAGCGCTCAAGTGCCCCAGTGACAATTGTATACAATGGAAGAGAAGCACTTGGCAGCATCTTCACTTCACCCTGGCTCTGTACAGGCTGATACTTAAGCAAACAGTTCAATTAACCGCGGTTTGTGTTCTTTCCTGTTTAGTTAATCTCAAAATTTTATTCCAAAATCCCAGACTAATTAGGCAGACTATCAAAACACTTGGCTTTAAAGTAAATCAAAGAATGCAAAGTGGCTTTTTGTGCTAATTTTTGTTTTGAGGTGAGGCAGGTTTTTGCCAGGTTTTATGAGTTTTGTAGATGTGTTTGAAATCACCAGCTGAGACCATAGGCTTCCACAGCACCTATCAGAAACTGATGTCTCCCTTTAGGTGCATGTTGGAAACAGCAACCACATTCTTAACCAAACTTATATTAAATCAAGCCAGAGGAAGCAACGCATGTTTTGCATTTAGAAGATTTGGATTTGCAGTAAACTTGGGGATGTATTCAGATTCGCAGGGCAATGGGCAGAGGTTGTAATTCCCCAATAGCGCCTCAAAGAGTCAATCCATGGAACCAAGTGGAGGCCAGATGTCAACGCAGGCAGCTGCAGAGAGACAAAGAAGAGAAATAATAGGAGGGAAGGGGAAAAAAAAAACCTACCATCAAAGCGGAGTGATTCACCAAATGAAGTTAAGTGAACTAGTTACAACAGACCCAGTGTCTGAAGGAGCTAATTGCTCATATGGTTAGGAGCCCCAGGTCTACCTGAGACCTTCTTAACTGGAATCTGTTAAATAGAACAGAACTTGCTAAAACCAGATAACTTTGAAAAACAAGAGCTTTACTTTGAGGATACTTTGTTTTCTCCCTCCTTTCTCTCCACTTTTCCTTTGTGGGACATGTCCCTGCCCATGGCAGGGGGAACTAGATGATCTTTAAGGTCTCTTCCAACCCAAACTATTTGGTGATTCTATGGTTCTAAGTAGACATTACTGATTTAAAGCACATTTCAACAGCTTCTTGGCCATGCAGAAGACTACTTTGTAGGCCCAAGTGATTAGTGTGGAAGCCCTGCTGATCTTTTTGTGAAAGTCCAGAAGGACACAGATGTCTTAGCATATTAACAAAAAAGATGATCTGTGTGTTCTTCATGCTTTGGATCCCTTCCATAAACCATTTACATGGTTATTGACAGAGATGTGAGTCATTTCTTATAAGTACAACATTTGACTTTTATGTTGGTGGCAATTAAAAATGGGTGAAGCAATTCTGGCAAAAACAACCAGTGTGAAAGTGTGTAGTGAGCAGAGTAAACTTCTCTTTTAGTTTTCACAAAAAAAAAAGCTTTGAAAGGAGTGGAGAATGGGACAAAGTAGTTCATCCGTATGTGTACTTGGACTCAGACTGGAAATGGATGTTGTACTCACACCCATAGAATCTCTCCTTCGTAAACAAGCTCCTGCAATCATATGGGATTTGTGAAATCTTAGCACTTGTGACCATGCCATTTAAACTCGCCTGACTGATGCATATCTAGGCACCAAACTCTCAGCATTGATGTCTGACTGGAATTATTATTATATAGCAACCATTATTATTCTTAGGACATTTCTAGTTATTCCATGACACAGTAATGTAAGGGCTCTTGTGAATGACTATTTGTTGTAATTTTCTGATCCAAAGATAAGCTGGTAAGAATTAGCAGAATGAGAAAAAAATAAGAGTAATGCAGGAAAATGGAGAACATCAAAGGCTTAAGGAAATAATTTTACATTAGACAACTGGTATGGACTAAATTTCATTTCTTGCAAGACTTTTATATATAGCCTGAGTATGAAAATTCCAGTAAACCTTCCCATACTTATTTTAACTCTTTGACATGAGGAAAGGATCTTGTTTCATTGAGGTCGATGAGTGTATCACAATTCTGTGCCACTCCTTTGAAAAGGGAGAAAACACTAAGTGGTTTTTTGCTATGGTTTTGAGGGGAAAATAGGATAACTGGCATGAGGATGTTGGAGGTAATTCCCATCCCTTACATTAATTCATACATGAGGTTGCTCTCAAATAATGTTTTCCAGGAAGTGGCAGGTTCTTAATTTTAAAAAAGCTACATTAACTATTGTAATGGATATTTTCTGTGATTACTCAGAAGTCAAGCAGCCTGACCTAGTGAGATGTCCCATGGCAGAGGGGTTGGGAACTAGATGATCTTTAAGGTCCCTTCCAACCAATCATATTCTATGATTCTAAGTTTAGAAAGCAGAGTCTTAAAGTAATTGAAAAGAGTGAAAACCTTTTCTATTCTATATCTCTGACTTAGGTATCATAGGAATGTAAGAGCACATAGATGTTGTTTCCCTTTATGCACAGAGGAGTATTTTCCCTCCTGTGCAGACTGAACAGCAAAATGGACGTTACGAGGCAAAAACAATAAATGCATTTAAAATTTTTCTTGTTTCCTGTTCGTGTAGCCTATGGAGATTATGGCAACTTTGTGGTAAGGTTGTACACTGGACTGAATCAAATAGTTGGTCATCAGTACAGGAAGGAACAAAATAAACTAGTTTCACCCTGCCAAATCCATAACTGAGTAAGGAAGATAGAGAGCGGTTTTCTAGGTTTTTCCTAGAAAACACTGTGTGATTTCCTTTTGGCATTGAACATCTCTAGACACAGGTTGAGTGGATGATTTGCTAGTTGTTCACTCTGTAAATAGACCTTTTATTGAAGTGATCAAGTTCTCTTGACATGAAATTGAGAGACAAAACGAATACGATGAGATGGTTTTTTTGTAATGCAAGCAAATATATTTTATGTGTGAATTTTTATCTCTTCTACCTAACCTTGAAAGCACATTAAAATTATGTTAAAATGAGTTTATACTGAAGCACATCACTTGTCTCAAAGAAGGACTAACATCCTGAATTTTATGTCTATTTTTATTATTATAGTAAGGTAGTGAATTGATACCCAGTTTAGAGATCCAATCAATGTTATAAGTCAGACATTAAAGCTAATGTATTTTTATGTCATATGTTGTGACCCAGTCTTAAGGGCTAAGAGGAAATATGATAGTTAATTCAGACAGAATAAAAGAGTAAAAGCTGGAATCCTGAGACTTGTATGTAATAAGTATGAACCATGGTCCACCAAGATGGGAAGAAAACGGAGCAAGAGAAAAGGGAGCTAATAGATGATATCCAGTCATCAAAAAAACAAGCAAAGGAACTTGTAGCCGATCGTGGGATCATTTCCATTCAGACAGAGCAGGCAGAACTTTGTTTCTTTTTTATAATGAGATAAAATATTCACAAGAAATAGAGATTTATATTTTATCTTTTCTATTCATCAAGAGATTCTGGTGAAGGTAGATCAGGGGATGAGAAGCATTTCTGAAGCACCAGGGAATGTAGGTGTTTCTACGTCTGGTATCCTCAGAATCTGCGAAAGACATAGGTGGGGTAATTACCTTTATCCATTCCATGCATCAGCAGACTTTAATCAGCAGGTGCTTAATGGTGCTATGTACTCTTAATTATTGATCTCACCATTTAAGTAATAAGACATGTGGAAGTGGGCACTATTATCTAGTAATTGACCATATTGGAGGGTTGACAAGATGCTAAGAGTGTTTAACATACAGGTAAGATCAATTATAAGATAATGCTTTCTACTGTAATGAACTGACATAAGTAGGAAACTTGCTCTTAAGGTATTTATCAGGGAAGGATCCTTGGACGGAACCATGACAGTTGTTCTCTGCATAGAGTTAGGATAAATGTCAGCTATGGGGGACTGGATATCTGAATAAGGTGAAAAGTTGGGACTTACACAGTTCCCACATGTGACATAAAACTGACTTAAAAGCGAGGGCATGAAGAACATACAAGCTTCTGCTTTTGAGATCTGTAGCCTTCGTGATCAAGTTGCTTTCTAGAATCATAGAATCATCAAATGGTTTGGGTTGGAAGAGACCTTAAAAGCCCATCCAGTCCCACCCCCTGCCATGTACAGGGACACTTCCCACTGTATCAGGGGCTCCAAGCCCCATACAACCTGAACTTGAACACCTCCAGGGATGGGGCAGCCACAACTTCTCTGGGCAACTCGGACCAGTGCCTCCTCACCCTCAAACAAAAACACTTCTTCCTAAAATCTCATCTCAGCTTCAAACCACTCCCCCTCATGGGGGGAATCCTATCCCTACCCTCCATGATCAAGAGCCCCTTCCCAGCTTTCCTGGAGCCCCTTTCAGTACTGGAAGCTGCTCTGAGGTCTTCCTGGAGCCTTCTCTTCTCCAGGCTGAACAACCCCAACTCTCTTAGCCTGGCCTCATATGGGAGGTGCTCCAGCCGTGGATCATCTCCGTGGCCTCCTCTGGACTCACTCCAACAGATCCATGTCCTTCCTGTGCTGAATAAGCAAATAAGTTTTCTGTAGAGGAAAGTGAAAATGAGCATCTCTTTCTCGGAAGACTGATAAGAAGGGTGCTGAGCTCTTAAAAGGGGGAAGGAAAAGCTCTCATAGAAATAAACAATTGTGAAAATAAAGTGTAGCTTCAGCTGAGAGTATTTCTGAGTGCTGGAACCCCTTGTCAGAGCATTGCCAATTTCCTAAGAGCATTTCAGGTGTGTAGGTATTAGTGCATTGAGAACTTTCATTGTTTGGATTTAGGGTCTTGGATTTCAGATTCTTTCATATAGGATCGAGAAGAACTGGAGATGACAGATATGATCAGTGCTGTCACCCACGAGAATGGAGGTGAGTTAGGGAAAGCAAGGGAGATCAATAAAAAACTCAGATTCACGTATACAGAAAATAGTGTTTTCGGGGAGCTGTCATTTTGGATGCCACGTCCTAATTCCCTTCATTTTCTCAATACCTTTCAGAAGGAAAAAATAGTATGTGGATGCTGATAGAAATAAAGCCCTGTTTCCCAAGCCTGAAATGAAAATACCACCAGCTGTCTGGCCAGCAAAGAATTCACGATTGTGGCATGACTTGAATCAGTAAAAATGAATCCTGTTAGGCAGCTGTATTTCTGCCTCACATATACATTCTACAAATGAGGATTTGGGAGCATTTAGGGGTTGATTCCCTATGTTCCTTTGAAAAATAGTTTCACTCTGTCTCCAAAGTGATTTAATTATAGAAAGTTATCTTACACAACTTTTAAGATGTGAGAATAGGGGGATAAAAAACATATTAAGGCAATGTATTTTCATGAGTTTCTATATAAAAGTTACAGTGTTTTGCTTATATTGATTTTCTTCTTGTAATATATGAACCAAAAATGCTCTTGCTTTGGTTCTTATGTCCACCATTTTACACAGAACATTTGGAACAAAACTACTCTACCATCTTTGTTTTACACTCAGAGACCAAAGATAGCTTCTGAAGAGAGCGAGCTATTTTTCTTGACACTCTTCTGTTTCTTTGCTTCAAGTCCTGAGTAGAGATACACATGTGCTGTGAACTCCAAACTCTGATTCTCACGGCTCGTCCTCCCGAGCTGGACATCGCTATTTGTCCTCTCCCTGTTACTGTGGATACAACTGTTTGGGGAGTCTGAGTTGTTTCATATTGCAGGAAATACATGGTTTAAAACTCTATTTCATGTAAAGAATGGGCTATAAAAATGTAAGATTTTTTATTTTTTGTTTCCCCACAAATGGAAAATTTCAAATGCTGAAACTAGAAATCTCCAAACAGGAAACTGCAGTATCTTTGGTTGCAACAAAACATTGTCTTTTCTAAACAATTGCCTTTTTCTCCTTTTTCATCACTCTGTTAGGAAGTAGGACAGTATTTCTCCAGTGTCTATTTTCCTGTGGCCAGCTGTCTTTGGAGTAGAAGCCTTTTGTTGGTGTTGCTCTTGGATCGCTGTTGTGAGGGAAGGGAACATGGATTGGCCTCCACCCTGCTGTTTCCTATATTGTAACCCTGCACATGTGGTTGGGGAGCATCCTAAGTCGATGCTATTGTCTCCGCTATGTCCAAACTCTTTTAGACTGCAGGAAGTGTGTCCTTTGTCTCTTCCACAGGAATCTAATTGTAATTTAGCTGTAATTTAGGATGACTCGAGAATGCCAGATCAAATCGATGTGGTGGGGTGCGTGTTGTCAATGCGCTGACTGCCTAGATTAGTTGAGTCTCTGGTGGTCACAGAAGAAGAACCTTTCACAGGTTTCACCTTTCTTAAAGAGGGGAGAGAGAGAAAAGGCAGGTAACAGTAATGATTACTTCTCTCTTACTGCATTCAGCCTATTTTTAGAGATAAGTCGTGCCACCATTATCCCCCTTATACAGATAAGGGAAATGACTTGCTTATGATGGTCCATTGACCAAGTAAGAATGATATCAAGTTGTTTCTGTTTGCATGTTTAGGATTTTAGCTAAGTAGACCTTAATCTTCCCTGGTTAAATAATAATTTTATGTCTAAAATACTTAAAGTTTTTGAGGTTTTCCCCAATGTTTCTGACTGCGAGTTCACAATCTGACTTCACAGTGCTCTTGTAATTAACCCATTAAGATTAAAATTAGTGTCATTATCTCTGTGAAAGCTAGTTGGTGCCTGGCTTCTTCAGTAGTCCAGCAGTAAGCAATTTAGGCAGATGTCCGGTCTTCCTACACAGACACACGCACTGAGTAATCCCAAATGTCTTTATTGGAAGGTTTTTATTTTTCTTTAGCAATGGAATATATGGTATACTTATTTTTCTGTTAAATTAGTGGCTTCATTTAAGAAATGTCACTTGAATTGCTGTCATTTAGTTGTCAAATTACAATAACTGGTGGCTCCAGAAGGGGAAGGTCCCCTTTGCCTGCTTTCCACTGTGCAAACCTCATCTGAACCTGGTAGTAACTAACACACTGAGTGCCTCTACGGCACTGTGAGAGCCGGGGGATTAATCTGCTGGATATAGACTGGTTTGTCCTCTGAGAAACACTGCATTTCAAAAAAAAAAAAAAGAACAAGAAGGAAAGAAAAAGCATCTGCTGATGAAAGTAGCTGTCAAATTAGCAGGTCTAGAAGTTGTGTGTATTGTTATGAGCTGCTCAAGTTCACACCAGAGCAACCCAACCCCATCCGTCTTTCTCAGTTTACATTTTAATTGGCTTGTAGTTAAGTTTTTTAAACACTGTGAGACTGCTGACATACACTGTAATATCATGTGAATAATTTATAGGAGCTGTTCGAGAGGAGCTTTTTTTTTTTTTTTTGCCTTTTTTTTTTTTTTTGAGAATTGGATAAAAGAAAAGAGAGAATTGAAGGAGGAAGAGCAGAGTAGAGGAGCAGCAACAAACCAGCAGAGTGTTGCTTGCTGGGTGTTAAACATTTTTGCTGGTGCATTTGGGATTTCATGGAGGTTTGTACAATGCAATTTTATTAATAACTGTTGTGTCAGGAGAGCACCCAATTAAATTGAATTGGGTTTATGGTTCCCTTTGCATTTCTTAAAATGTGTGGATATAAAGCTTCTCCAGAGTGAGGACTGGCTAACAAGGATCGTGGGGGTTGGGGTTCAGTTTGGTTTACTCCTTTTTCTCTCTCTTGTTTAGGACTTGCCTGTCTGCAATTTCCGAACCTGGCACTCCAGCCCCTCCAGGAGGGATTTACCTTCCCCTTCCAGAGGCTGCAAGGGGTGGGCAGGCTCCCAAAAAGAGCTTGCAGCCTGTTTGGAGACTGACCACTAGAAACAGGGAGTGCTGGTCATGTAATTAACACTTAAGGGAGCCTCCTATTGCTTCCTTAGGGAGCTCAAAGTCTACTGGAGCATCTTGAATGCAACAGGAATACACTCTGGTGAGGTTTTGTAAACTGCCAAGAGCTGCTATTTAGAGAAAATTGAACTGTTCTGTTAGATAGCTTCTGCTGCGGTGACTGACCTTGTAGAGAGCATGGTCAGTTGTTGATGTCCTGGGAGCTTATGAGAAAGAAACAAAAGTTCAGCCCCTGTTCCCTCCCTGCTCCTCCTCCCTGATCGCAGGGCAGGACTTATTGCTGGGGGCTTCAGAAGGCGGTTATCTCACCGTCCCCTGTCTCCCACCTCTCGCGCACAGGGGTTGCAGTGCTCGCTCTGGCTGCTGAAGGTGGAATTTAGATTCTGACTTTCTCCTGCTGCAGGTTGGTTGCAAGAAATACACAGTTTAGTTTCCACGTGAGCAGATGTGGTGAACAGACCGTGGTGCAGGGTTATGTTTACTGACTTAGATGGAAACTCAGTGTCAGGATTTACCCCTTGATGTTTGATTTCATTCTACTTTGAATTAATCTCAGAGGATCTTTTGAGCTGTTCAAATGGCTTCTCTGCACGATTTTGAACACACCTTGTGATTTGGAGAGTTATTGTGTATACATTCCAGTTATTGATATTGTAGTTATAACAGATTTAAACTGTTGAGATACTCTTGAAATGGATTTTGACCCAGAGGTGAAAGAAGTACTTGTCGTTTTAAATGTGCAGTCATTGTCCTTATGTGAAAGGTATGAAGATTTCCACTTTGGTGGTTCTCGGCTTCTGTGTACTGCTAAAAATCTTGGAGAATAAAGCTAGTACATGGAATTGTGATCGTTTTCACACTGAACTTTCATTCCTGCCACAGTAGTTTGCTCTAGTGTTTGCACATCACATTGCTGTCTTACACTCTGCTTGTTGAAAAAGTCTTTTGCTACTCTGCAAGATAAAAAAATTAGCTCACGCAAGCCCTTTGTGTTGTATTGAGCACCTGACTGTGGACATCAGAGGAGTGAGGGATCTCAGAGTGTTAATGATACCTGGAATGCATGTATTGTTTTAAAAATAAAAGCGATCGTGCTCAGAAAAGCCAGATGCACAAGTTCAATGACCACAACACTCCTGCCTGCAAATCTGAGGGAAGAGATCCAAGTAACTAAAACCTAAATCCATCAAGATGTACCATTTCAGGCCTGTGCGCTTTACCTTGATAAGAATGCCCAAAGTCTTAACCCTCCATTCTAAACACACATCCTGCGGTGTCTCGATTTTACAGCATATGCTGTGTGACATCCACATTAATCTGAGCACCCCGCAGTACCAAAGCACAGCAGGACGAGTTAAGGACAGGCTGTTTGCCTTAACTTTCATTTTTCTGCTTTTGTTGCTGTGTGTCATGGATAAAGGTGACCTGCGAGGAGGAGGGGTGGAATGTAGTGGTCTGCTTGTGTCCCATTTGCTTCTTTAGGTTGTTCAAAACTATTTGAAAGGTGGTTTGTTTCATTCTCAGCTGCTTTTTTCCCCCCAGAAATATCAGATTCAGACTTCTCTGGTTTTCCTAGGAGACGTAGTAGAAAGCTGGAGAGCGCTTGAGATTAGAAGTCTAAAGCTCATGCATTCAAAAGAGGAAGAGAATTTTAGTTTTAATATTTTTAACCTTTCTCTTCTTTGTTCCTGTTTGTTGGTACCAGCTCAGTACCACTCTTGCTTAATGTCTTTGACATTCTGGTGCTTTGGTGAAGATGTGAAGATCTCTCAGTCCCACCTTCTGATCTTCCAGAGGACTCAACAAATACAGATTTTAAACAAACACCCTCCTCAGCCACCACATAGATACAAATTCTCCATCTTTTTTCAGATACACACACACACACACACACACACGACATCTCTTTTTACTGTTTATTGCCTATATTTTGTGTCTACCTCTAAATTTCTTCACCCATTAAACTCCAGTTGTCTTATTTTTCCTAAAAGAAAAACCAGCAAATATCATCTACTTACTTCAAAGAGGAAGTGCGATTATATTCTTTTCATATATATTGAATACAACAGGATGGCCTGATGAAGAAATTTTAAAGCATGCAAAAATTATTTCTTCTAATTAGTTTTTAACTGAAGAGCTACTTTTTTACAATTTATTTTTGTTATAGTTATTGTTCCGTTAGTAGAAAATAACAAAATAATATGTGTATTAAAGACTGAACTTTAATACACATAAAAGAATGGGAAGATGAATTAATCATTGATCTTAATAATCTCTTTGGAGCAGCTGAACCCTCCTCCAATTAATTTGAGGCATTACAGCAACTCTTGTAGAATGAAGGGGGCAAGCCTATGCAATAATAATCTGTAAAGCTTTGGCATATATGACAGTTCCATGGGGACACTCACATAGTATCCCTGCACATGAGCCTTTTACAAGTAGGGACTTCAAGTAACCTGGTTAAATCAGTTGAGAGGCCTTTTAGTGTCTGTTGGTGTTTGGAGAGTCACAGCAGATACTCTTCCATCACTGGAAATAGAAAAGCTTTGCCGTTTTTCTTAGCTATAGCTAGATTGTGATTGTAAATAAGCAGATCCTCTAATTTATTAAGGTTATCTAAACGTACAAACTTTGAGGGAGCTGTAAAAGCAGATGAAGAGTTGAACAGTTCAATGTGTTCTGCATTGAAGAGACTTGGAACTTGAAATTTGTAAAGCTTGACTACATCTTCAGCCATGCCTAGTATGATGACACTATCAGGGATTTCTGTTCTGAAATACAAAGGTGAATCTGAGTGTTTAACAAAAAAACAATCTAATAGCTGATCTGGCTCCTTTTGTTTCCAGATGTCTTGCTTGATATCAGGGAACGCAAGTATTTGTGGCACAAATTCATGATTTCATGGTTCACAGTGTGGCTGGAGGCTGGCAGTTGGGCTCCTGGACACTTCACAAAGCTTCAAAAGTTGTGTCTGTTCCTCTTTATAGTGTTCCTCTAGGCCAATCTATGTGAAAATGAAATTGCATCAAAATACCTGGTTTTAGACTAGCTGTATACATGTATGTATGGTTTTGCGTACTGGAGAGTGTCTTGCATGTGAGAAGCATCGATGGTCTGTTGTGGTGGGGTGCAGACACCGGTCCTTGCTATGCCTGGTCAGAGCAGAGCAGCCAGAAACTGTCTCCAATGACAAAGGGGTTTGAATCAAATCAGATCAGTACTTAGAATCAAATTTGAGCGGGTTAAAAAATGACTGCTTCCTGAGGCAATGTGGAGCTCATCCCTTCCGGAACTGAAATAGGGTTGCTGCCTGTAAGATAGTCCCATGTCCATCCCAGGGAAAAAAGGCAGGGTGAGCCGTCTGTTGCTACTGACCGTCTTCCAGACCAGTAAAAACATTCAGGTAAAAACAAAACTTATTTTGATATCCAGAGCATCACGACATTTTTCTTGAGATGGTTGAGTCACCTTCCCTGCAGGTGTTTAAGGCACAGGTGGACGAGGCGCTGAGGGGCATGGTTTGGTGTTTGATAGGAATGGTTGGACTCGGTGATCCGGTGGGTCTCTTTCAATCTGGTCGCTCTATGATTCTATGATTCTTCAGTGAAAAATGTTTACTTTGAAATAACAGCAAATTTCGGCAAATGGAACCAAAATCATTGTAACCACATTAATGGACAGTTTCTACAATAAATGCAGTTTAACTGTTGGCTTTAGCCCTTGGGCACGTGCTAACCACATGAATTAACAAATCTCTGTGGTAAGGACATACTTTACTGGCCGCACAAAGTCCTTTGTCAGTCAGAAGCGCTGCTGCGTAACCTGGCTTGTGCTTTCTGAGTTGTCGAGACTTGACTGAGTTTGAACCATCCTTACGTTATTCATTACATTATGGTTAATATATAAGCACCAGATTGCTGTGCTTTGTCTTATGGCAGTGTAGGCTACAGAAACATTCTCAAGCTAACATTTTTCCCTCTCCCTTTTCTGTTCACGGTTCTACTGTGAAATGCATCAAAAATGTTTTCTTGGAGGCAAGGATGGTAAGGGAACCACTCGAGCTATTCTGGCAGAGCAGACCAGCCACTATCAAGACGCTGTGAACACCAGTCGTGCTAATTCATTTGGGGAGAAGCATGTGTTAAAGCCTCTCGAGGCTGGGCCTTTCCTTGGAGACAGACACCTTCCCACTCGATTCCATCTTTGTCTTTCTGTCTCCCCCAAGAACGCCTCTTTGAGAGCTGCTGTTAATGTGTGTTATCAGAAGGCGGTTTAAGGGTAAATGAAAACACATACAGATTTTACAGCCTGGCTCCTGCTTACGGTGCTCGTACAGCATTTCTGTGCCACTTGTGACTTCTGCGAGGGATTGTGTGTCTTTGCCCTAGGAGTGTCAGGACAGTTTTAATTAGTCAGTTACGTTCAGTTCTGGGCTGATCGTTTATAACAGGATTTTAAAGTGAGTAATTCTAGGTGCCTTGCTTTATTAGCAGCATTTTCTTTCTCCAGCCTTTTCAACAGAGATGTCAAATCCTGTTTTACCCAGCTGTTGGCCAAGTTTGGATGGTGTGGGACTTAGGACGGGCACATACATGTTTCGATGCTTTTCCCAAATACCATCCACGTCTCCCAGGCCTGACAGATGGTTTGGCAGGACTAATTACACTTCTTGATTTTGTCACAGATTAGCAGTGTCCAGAAGTCTTCAACACATGAGGGCTGCTCAGGAACCGATGGGGAGTAAGCTCATTTCATTTTATACAGCATCCTAAGCAAAGGACTCCAAAGGAAAGACTATCAGAGGGGGGTTTGTTCATATGATTTAAAAAGCTGAAACCTTACAAGCAGAGGATTGTCCATATCCAGCTCAGAAAGAAGCCGTGTCACTCAACAAGAGCTTTTACTTGCATTATCCATGAGGTCTCACCTCTCTAGGTCAGTAAGGGGGTTCTGGTTCTCTATCGTGGTCACTCATGTAGTTTGCCATTGTTATGGCTGATGTTTTAAGACATCTCTATTTGTTTCAGTGTGTCAGGGGATGTCAGCTATTAACGAGCTGTCTTTGGAAATCTCAGCTTACAAGAACAATGAGAATATCCACACTTGTATGAAGCAGGACATACTTAGGGGTGTATTTCTCAGCTGTAGAGTGCTGGGGACAAAAAACCCACCCAGGCCATGTAACACTTCTTTGCTGCTAAGGTCATAAAATGCCATCTTTATCGATGGTCATAAGAAACTGGACTAAGCAGGCTGTTTCCATCTATGTCTCACGTGGTTCCCTACACATGTGGTCATTGCTCTGCTGCTGTCACAAATATTTTTAGACATTCTATATAGACACGTAATCAAATGAATAAAAAATGGAAACAGAACTTTTAAATGTTTGAACATCAAAACCCAGAAACATTTAAAACCTCTTGATAGTATTGCCTTCTTGATTATGTAGTGTCCCACTACATAAATTGTATCTGGAAGAATAGCTGTTGGAGTGAAAGGAATCTATTGTCTATATTTCCTGGCCATCCTTTCATGAAACTTGCTCCCTTTTTTCACATCAGGAAGTACCCATAACTGTTATTTAGTTTGGTTTAATTTTATAATACAACTTAATGTTATAGCCAGCAATTAGTGAAAGTTCAGAAGAATCTATTTAATAGGGAATTTGGCACAACAAAAGCCTGCTGCTGTGCGGGTGAAGCTCAGTAATTGTTTTGTTGTATTATGATGCACAAAGTGCCGTTCTGAAGCAGTGGAGCTTTTGCTCCAAGTGAAATTAGTGTGAGAGGAAAAAGTAATTTAACACCGAGACTATTTCTTTATAGCAGCACAGGATTAGAAAAAGCCCCAAATTCTACTGGTCTTTGAAAGTGTTATTTTGAGTGGAACAGGAGGGTTGCATGCATTTAGTCTAAAACTATTAATTATGCTGCTTAATGTGACCTGCCGAGAGCTTGCTCACCAGATGGGATGGAGTTCATCCTTTTCCATTTGTCATGTGTGTTGAGAGTTGGGAACTACTTTGCTTCTCTGAGGTAACACTGCACAGGTCGGAGGTGCCGGCAGCAATAATGGATGAATGAGCAAGAAACTCATCTGCGTTCAGCCTGCCACTATTTCCAGAGGCACCGTTGAAAGTGCAACACCTCGCCGTCTCAAAAAGGGTTGTGTCCTGGTTCCTTGCCCTGCTAATTCTGGTCTGTGATGAGAAAACTACAGGTGGTGCAGAGTGATCGTGTCGATCAATTGAGGAAGAAACCGGTGTCACTGTGTGAGCTCTTGTGGCAGGCAGAGAGCAACCACCCGTGGATTAGCCTGGTCTCCACCAATGTTCAGGAGAGCCTCCTGCTGCACTTACAGATAAATAAATAGGGATATTTCCATCTTCTCTCTTGTCTTGGCATGCAACAAGAGCTCATGAATCAATCATCAACCAGCCAACTTCTCAGCCAATTTTGGTAATGATGTATGAGATGAAAAGGCTGTGATTCTTTCTATTCTTTTTTTCTCTTTTTTTTTTTTCATTTTCTTTTTTCTTTTTTTTTTTTCTTAATACATAAGAGGGAGTTAGTTTCTTGTCACAGCAAGTGAAAGAGAGGTCTGTTCAGTGGCACATCCCACCCACCAGACCGAGCACGTGAGTGTGTGTCTCACTGCCCTGCCATGTGCTGGGTGGGAGGAAGTTTTTCCTAGCCGAGCGGCACACAGCTCTGCCTGAGGGATTGAGAACATATTGCTCGGCAGGTGGGGCCCCCTCAGACGCATTTACTGTTATTTCAGCATTGACAGCAAACATATATCACACGGGCCCGTAATGCCAGTGCGCTCCAGAGTAACCTGATCAAAAGGACTGCCACCAAGAAGCAGAACACTCAGCCTTAATATAATATTTTGACCTAATAACTAGTCCATGGGAAATCAGGGCAATGTCTTGCTGTGTAGAGACAACAGGATTTCTCTGGGTGGGTCTCCCTGAAAACTGCTTTATGTGTGAGCCCTTATGATGCTTTCCCTTCCAACCCTTCACAAGGCATGGCAAATCAGACCTAGCCAGGAAAACCCCAGATTTTTAAGAGTCCACTGCAAATGCAAGCTTGTGGATTTTCAGTTATTTTGTCTGTTTGTTCATTAAAAGTTAATATGCCCACTCTAGGTAATGTTGTGGTCATTATGTCCTGTAGTATCAAAATGGAGAGTTCCATAATCACTTGTTTGTTAAGTTTTCTTTGGTCAATAATGTGCTTATGGTGCTGTCTACTTCGCTTCAGCTGAATCATAGGTAAATCTTTCCCCCCTGCTAATTACAGTAATTGCAGGTTTGTCTTGTTTTGTTTCCTCTTAAACCCTCAGCTAAGTAGCAGGTTTAGTGCGAGTCTGATCACAGTCCACAGTGTGGCTTGTACTTTATTATCCAACTCCTTACACAAGTCAACAAGTGGAAGTGGAGTCAGGAGGAAGGCTATGGAGAAGTAATAGATGCTGTGTTTTGCAAAGCATCCTTAGGCAAAAGACTTCTTAAATATGGGAAAGGTTACAAAGGTAAAGAACCTGCCCAGGTTCTGGTAGCTCTGCGCCCTCCATCCTGACTATATTTAATCAGGTGCATAAGTAAGAACTAATATCCTACTTTAACAAGAAGAGAAGCTGGGGAAAAATAAAAATGAAGCAGTTGGAGGCTCGCTGGGATGTAGAAGCACCTGGGCTTTTCCAGGGAGCACAGCTGCACATGTGATTTTAGTCTGGGCAGAGCAACAAGAGGCAGTGTAGGGCTGGAGAAATCCAGACGTGGAAAGATCCTTCAAAAAAGGTAGGAACAAGGAACGGTGGATTTTCTATCCAAAGGTCAGATTCCATTTCTTCATTACAGAGATTAAAATCTGACCTCTGTGTGTTTGGGTTTTTTATTTTTCTTCTGAGACCTACAGTAACCGATGTAAAAGAACTGCATAGATTAATTCCCAGCAGAGACTTTCTAAAACTTATTCAGTTCCTCAGGACATTGATTTCTTTATCTGCAAATCTATTCTAGGTAGCAGCTAGCAGTAGAAGTCAGTTTGGGCAATGCTTTTATGTACAACACAATGCAAACCAACAGTGACTGTCTGATAGTTCATTTTGTACTGCTGCAGGTACTGTCGGACTGGCAGCAAGATGGAGCACCTGAGAAAATCCAAGTGCTTAACAAGAAGGGAAATTTTTATCTTTAAATTTGTCCAGAGGCGTTATTCTATGATGGGATTTAGCTGTGTAAATCCTTCATGAGGAAAAGATTGAGAAATGTCTCTGCTTTCTGTTTTGGTGTTTTCAATTGGCAACCAAGCAAGAATTAAATAACGGGAAAAGCTCCAGATGCCTCAGCTAACATGTGGAGAACTTCCTGTGGTCGTTTCAAGAGTCTGTTTGATTTCATTGACGTAAGTAAGCAGAGTAGATGAAGCCCTGGGTAAAGCACGTCAGGACACAGGCAGACAGACTTTTTTGTCATCCTCAAGCCTAATTTTAAGCTTGTGGTTACCTCAGGAGACTGATATTTCCTGAAGTCTGCACCACAGTTCATTTGTGTATATGAGCGTTTGTGTTGCAGAAGCAATTGATTTAGTGAGCAATTGCCTTCTGGAGCCAAGAGACACAATAAACCAGGGTCAGAGCTGGCTCGGTTCTGTCCCTGCCTGAGCACAGCTTTTACGGACGCCTTCATTTGTTCTCCACTTATTATGTTTTTCTGATGTTCACCCCTAAAAAGAACCACAGTAAGTTCTACCCTGTCCCATCTGACTTTGGGTGAAGTTGTTGTAGGAACCAGTCGTGTGCTTTGCTGGGGTTTCTCCCTCCAGGAGCTGGAAGGGCTCAGCAGCACGCTTGAATAAGCTGCCCTATAAATCCAGCTGATTTCTGTTGACTCTGTCCCGTTGGCAGCGCCAACGAGATGTTATGGGTGCACCTGGTACGTTCAGCAGGGCCGCAGGTGTCTCCTGCGATACCACCCAGCCCGTTTGGCAGCAGGTGGTGGCCAGTAGTTTATTAGCTCACTTTTCACCTGTAAAAACTCCTAGAAAAGCACCAACCTGGCAGTTTAGTGCCTCTCCAGCATCAAGCTTTCTAGTTTGAGGGCTTTGAAAGGCTTGTCAGAGCTGCCGGCAGCCGCACCTGTAAACTGCTGGTTTGTTTGTTGTTTTGTTTCTGCAGACTCACAGGCTCGGTAAGAAGCTGTCATTTTGCTTGCAGAATGATACTAATTTAAAAATAGGAAGTCTGCTAAAGTATTAATGATACCAGATGTGGCTGTTAGGTTTTTTTTTTCTTTACCTGTCATGTACAATTGCGATGAATATTATTTTTCCAACTGCTGTGCCGAGACAGGAAGAAAACTATGAAAGAATCGAGATTTCTTCTTTTGCAGCGTTGTCATAAATTGGATTTCTCGGTGAATTTTCTTGTTTTGCAAGGGCATTGTTTAATCAGTCCTGTACAACCATATTGTACCTCATTTCCCTCATGTTGCTAAAACAAGCTGTGCTACAAGCATGGAGAATAATGAACTGCCTTCGATTTGTATTCTGTGTCATATAACTGTTTTCCCTCTGTCCACGCACATATAACATACTTCTTGCTCTGTGGTGTATTCCTTCTCTGGCCACGCAGATGACGTATCCTATGTTTGAGTATTTGCTGGCTGGTCAGTTGTCTCTTAAAAAAGCTGAGCTACACCTGTCTTTCCCGTACTCAAGTCGCTGATTTGCATAAAGCTTCTCATAATTTGGTTATTTTAGATCTCAAATTTAATTGAAAGGGCACAAGGGGATTGAATATTATTAGGGCTGGGTGAGCTGACAGCCTGTTCGTGTAAACCATGTTTTCTTAGAAAGCCAAGCAAAAAATGAAATAAAATTATGTCTTTCAATGTGGTAAGTTATGCCATGCAGATATAAGATAACAAAGGCACCAGCTTTCATTTTATCCCTGAAAGATGGTTGAAAAAAATTACTATTTAAGGTTAACAGCATTTCACAGATACTTTGTAAGCTACCTAAGTAACCATACAAGGCACAGGGATCCAGATAAACAAACTTCTTGTCCTCTTACGCTCCTGCGTGGCACCTAACACTTGTCAGTGCTGTATAATATTACTCATACAAAAAAACAAGATAAAGTAATTGCTCATACTGCACATTGGGGCAATTTATAGCTCCACGGCACACATCAGGAATGAACTTTGAGCCCTTGTTCCTTAAGAGCAGAGGCTGGGTGAGATAGCAGAGGTTTTCACAGATGGACTCCCTTAAGCTTTTATCAATGGCATTAGGGACCCCAATAGAGTAAAACAAACCATGTCCCATTTTACAGACCCTCGTATGAGGAGAGGGTGAATCCCTGGGGTTCAGAAACCATGGATTGAAAAGCACTGAGCTAAAGCAAACACTCTGTTAGCATCGTAGGAAATCAGAGTTAAAGTTCAGCAGGTCTAATCCTGTCCACTGGCAGGGAGCACTTTCACGTATGTGCACATATGCATTATTGCATTATTTGGGGGGCTGGGGCTAATGTAAATATATTGTTTCTTAAGATTAATTGAGATTTCTTTGAGGCCTGCTTTGGCACATATAAAGGATCATTTTCAGGACATCATCATTTACAGTGTTTATCTAGTAAGTTATGAAAATAACCAGATAATAAGACTAATGACTCAACACAGCATTTTCCAAATTGTGAAGTAATCTTTGTATTTTGCAAGATTATTATTATATTAGTTGCACTTTTGAGTCTGTCAGAAAAGAAATAAATAAAAAGCCTGTATTTTCCCATTAACATTCGGAGAACATCTGTTGCGTATTGTAAATAACATACTTATAAAGCAAACTGATAATAACTACTCAGACTCTTTTTCTGTTCTGGCTATAGTGTTCAGCACCATACAATATGTTAGATACTGCACACTTTAATTGGCCCAGAATAAAATAGAATTCTTCTAATAGCACAAATCATATTTGTGTAAAATAATCCAAATATTTTTTGCAGAAACTCCAAATCTAGAAGCATATACTTTAGATTGTGTTAATGAAGAATAATAATGGTAGACTAGAGACAGATTTATAAATTGTGACAGCTTTGTATGCAACTCAGATGATGTGGTTGAAGGGGTTAAAACAGGGAGGGATGAGAGAGTTTTTAAAACTGCTGTACCTCTGGATCTCTCTCAAAATGCGTTCCAACCTTTTTTTTCGGCTTCCTGGGAAGCTGCAGGCAACAATTAACTTTCAAGTCCTTTGATGCTGAACTTTTGTTAACATTACCTTGTTTAACTGCTAAAATAAACATGGCCTTATTGCAGTAATACAAGTAGCATGACAAATAGAGAGCAACTTCACAATTCCACAATTATGTCAATCTAAAATTGTCGTAATTATGGCAAGAAGACGGCCCATGCTGTAGGAAGTTTCCAGCGAGGCGGAGTGTGCACTTGATGTACATTGAAACAAACTATTTCCTAGAAGCTGAGAATCAGTAGCTCTTCGACTGAGCAGTAGTTGTGTGCTCTGAGTAGAAACCTGCTCTCGTAATAGACTCCTCCCTGCTGAAGTGAGCTAAGACAGACAGAATTGTTTCTAGCAATACATGTGAGTACAGCCAATCTCTCCTTCTCAATGGAGAGAAGAAAGAATAGTTTCAAAAGCATAATTTTGTCATTAATAATTGTATTAAAAAGTCCTGTGAGTTTCTGGGAGTGTCCCTTCTCTTTTGCATGTTTAGATCCCTTTTCTTCTGCATCATCCTTTCAGCAATGAATTACTTCTCTTTTCCCCTCTCTGCCACTTGGCATCGCAAATGCCCCAGTGATGCTTGCTGGTACGTAAAGGCCTCAACCCATACTTCATTTCACCTTGACATATCCTTAGTGAAGAAAAGCAGAAGGGAGAAGAGTGGCAGTTGGCTAGAAAAGCTTTGTCTTCTAAAGCAGCAGCATTGCGAATGCCATCTGTTATCATTATCCATATTATTATCTGAATCAGAAGCAAAGTAGTTGAAGGGCCTTAATGCACTTATATCTCATTGTTGCTAGGACTTGATTAAATGTGTGGATGAAATACTTGTATTTCTAGAAGTCAGATGACAACATTTCTAATAAGATATTAAATGTTTTCCTAGAAGTCTTACTCTTTCTAGCCTCAGTAGCTCCAGATTTGGAGAACCTTTAGTTGGTTCAATCTTCCCTTTGGCTTAATGGGCCACAGCTGATTTCCCAACTAATCTGAGTTTTCATGCCATAGTCCATGTCACCAACACTTACCTTGGCATGACAAAATAAAAAAGAAACAAGTTAGTGTGAGTATTTTAATTTCTCCTTTTTTCATGCACAGTGATTTCAGGGGAAGTAACAGACACGAGATCAGACTCTGAAAATGTCTGTTTCTCTGAGTAGTTCCACCGTCTTCCTCAAACTAAAACTGAGAAGAGCCCTAGCTCTGTGTACACAGATAAATCAGTCCTCTAAATCCATATCTACACACTGCTTGCTGCGGGCTTATATTGCAAGATCATTTGTTAAGTAATTTAGATTTGATGTCCGCCTCCTATAAGTGTGAACAGTCCCTGCCATCGTTTCGTTTTGTATTTAGTCTTGTCACAGTCAAGGAAATTACAGGACATCAATAACAGTGGGCTTGTCCCCTTGCCTTTTCATCAGGAAGAGTTTGTATGACCATGTGAATGCTAAGGAGTCAGGGGTTTAGTATGTTTACAAGCTCTGCAGAGGTTTTCAAGGTTCTTGAATTGTGCAGCCCTGAATATTTTCTTGCCAAGGTATGGAGTTACTTAGTAAAGGTAAAGCTCTCCACTAGTAGTTTGCTATCCTTCGTTATGATGTAGAGGATGTTTCTGGGTTTTCAGGATCCAGTGAATCACAGACTGAAAACTGCTGCGTATGTGATGAAAGAAGGAACAATGATGTTCCTTAGATGGATGAATGCAAGCTCATACTTGCTGGCGTACTTCACTAGAATTAACTGCTCCAGAGTCTGAACTGTTGTCTGAGAGTAAGCATTTGTGTACTATTTAAATGAGTTTCTGAAAACTGTAGTTGGGGGTGTGTTGCTGAGTAATTCAGTGGGGTTAATAGACGCATGTTTGTCAGAAGAGCAAATATGAAAATATAATGTGGTTGCTTAATGAGATTTCAATTTGATATTATGAGATACTATTTAATAGACCATGAAGTCAATGGATCTGTTTCCTCTATTTGCTGTCCTTGGAAGATGGGGTCAACTTTATAATGGCACTATAAGAAGCTATGGTACTTTTGTGCTGATCTGCTGACAGAGAAAAATCTGTGTCTCTTAAGCCTCAAGGTCCTTGACTTTTGCCCACTGACCTAAAACCGTAGAGATGAGTGTGTAGGGTTAATGCCAAGTTTTTAAATAATACGTATTTTTTTTCCAGCAACAGGAAATTACAAACCTGTTCAGCCAACATGAATACATTTTACTTTAAAAAAATGTTGAAAGGGGCATTGTGTGCCATAAAAATATACATCATGTGCCAAGACAAGCAATTGATGCTCTCCTATAAAATACAGTAAACACCTCCTCCCTGCCCTGCCTTTGGCTGTCAATCAGATTTCAGAATCATGAAATTTTACAGTGTTACTGGTTAGAAGGGCTCCCCACTGGGAGCAGATGCCATCTCTGTCTTCATAGACTCAGGGAAAGTCCTGACATGTTTCATGGCGTTCATACGTGGAAGTCTGTGAAATGGAAAGGAAAACAGCTTTTTCTGTCAACCTGTCACTGATATAAGCTCTTACATTTCATCAGAATGACTAAACTTTAAAGCTGTTTCTTCAGTGCTGAGTATATTTGAGAACTCCCAAGTGTTATCAGATTTATAGAGTCCCGGCATATGATAGAAGACCAAAGCATTTTGTGGCATGATATTAAAAATTCATTCAGATACTCGATAAAGCGTGGATGACAAAAGTGTGAAATGGAATAAGGTAGAGTGAATTTCTCCATGCTTTATTGACCTTGATTCCTCTACACAAAATAAATAGACAGAATGGACTAAAATCTCTTCTTTATGAAGGCGAAATCCTGGCAGTCAGAGCCTGGCTCATAAAAATGCTCTCTATGGCACATACCTTGGCAATGCTAGAAGTTGGAGGCAATGGGAATTTATTGCTGGTGCCACGATGTGTGTGTCTGTATTTCAGCGCAGGAAAAAGCAAGGGCTGCTTTTATGAGGCTACTGATGTTGTTCTGTGGAGAACAGAGAACGAAAACACACTTACTGTCGTCATTTTGCGTTCTTTCCCTGAAGGTGTAATAAGGTAAAGCAATTCCCTTTGCATACCTATTTTTTATTTGTTTGCAAAAGAAAGAGAAAAAAGCAAGTTGTTCAGAATGAGGAGGTTGACATCTTTCCCTGCTGGAAAAGGCGGGGGCTCCATACTGCTCAGAGAGGTTCTCCTGCCTTGCTGCAGTCGGAGAGCAGAATGCCTCATTGGTTTCAGATATTAAACTTCTGTGCCGAAAGCCCAGTTGGAGCTGGTGTGACAAATGGATTTTACCTGCTGCCGAAAACCACAACCCCCACCTCTCTACGCCTCCCATCCTGCCTAACCTGGCCCCCAAGAGCACTGAAACAGAAAGCTGCCCTTAGGCACCATCTGTTTCTGCCAGCTCCTACCCTGGGCTCTGCCTTTACATCTGTTAAGGAGAGGCAGCTTACTTGATGAGTTGTTTTGAAGAAATATCTGCTCTCCCCCCCACGTTCATTAACTACTGTAGATCTGTTAAAGGGAGGCTCTGTGATGCAATTTAGCTGTAGTTAACTAAATTCATTGAAGTCGCTGTCATAGATTATTTTTGCATCCCGCAGGGACGGAGAACGGTACTGTTTTAGCAACACTGTTTTCTCTTCCCTTTGAAAATAAAATCCTTTCCTGTTTGCTGTGCAAAAAGCAGCTATGAACTCTAAAGGGGATTTAAAGTGACTGGTCGGTGGCTGGTAATTTGTTAGTTCTTCTTGTAAAACACAATGGTGTAAGCCAAGCTGCATGTGTAGCGCATACTGAAGTAAATATATTAATCACAAATCGCTTTCAGTAAAGGAAAGCAAGTATTTTATTCCTCACACCTCCTTAAGTTCCACAAAGCTATTGACTTGTTAAGCTGGCATTCTTCTCATGGACGAACCCAGCTTTCTGGAGCCACTGGTATTTTTTCATGGCCAGTGATCAAGAACTAAAAGAAACATAACAAAAATCCACTTAAAATACTTCAGAAAAATGGTTTCGGTATGTTTGTGTTTGGGTTTGTTCGAGGTAGACAAGAGAGTTTAATAGGCATTCAGAGGAGAGCAGGCGTCATACAGTTTCTATGGAAGTCAATGTAGCACAAACAGAAAGGAAAGTGGAGGGGAAGGAAGGAACAGAGTCTTGTTCTGAGTGTTGAGGATACAGACACCGAAAGAGAGGGAAGGGGGCTTTCACCTGAAGTTGCTAAAGGAGAGGGTGTGGCAGTCAGGAATTAAACCTCTGGTTTTAATAATCTTATGACCTTAAGCCATAATCATGGGACCATTATTTCTGTGCTGACTGGACAGATAGTTTACCATGTTCTTCACGTGTACGGAGTCACTTTGGAAACAAATCCTGTCATAACACAAATGGAAGTTACTTTTATTGTATATGTTACATTTTCATCTAAAATGATGCCCCGAAGCTATAATTATGCATTATCATCTACATTATACAGAGACGTCCCTGTTGTCTTTAAGGCTGAGGATAATTTATATATTAAGTTAAAAGCTGGCACCTCTGAATCCGAGTCTTATGTAGTAGAATAAATATGAGTTGTTCCCTGAGCTTATCAAACTTATCAAAGCCTGATTTCCCATAGAGAGTTAATTGAAAACTATGATTGATGTTTTTTAACTTGGAGTTCTTTTAACGTTTCTCTTCTCTGCGTGTTTTCTGGTAAGAAGCGCGAGGTGTGATCACATGCTGCAGCCTTTCTTTCAGACTTATCAGGTCTCCATACCAACTGGCCACCTCTTGCGGAAAACTCACAGGAGCATAATTATCTTTGAAATCTCTTGTCAAATGCAGGTGAAATCGGCCAGTGACTTCAAAAATTTGGGGCAGGTTGAACAGAGGGGAGAACTTGATGGACTGTTCACCCAAGCTTTGTTTATCAAGGAAAGCGCCCTGCGAGGAAGTCTTTGAGAGGGGGGTTGTATATATAATTAATGTCAGCAGACAGAGATTAGATATGGTGAAACTCAACCTGACATGTTGACTCAGAAGATGACACTTACACTGTTTATTCAAATTGCCTAACCAGAGCAAATAAAAAGCTTGGTTCTGCTTCCTTTACTCGCACAAGTAGCTACATTGCGTTGGCAATTTGCTCTTTATCATTTGTCTCTTCTTTGATACAGATAGACATATAGTGAGAAAAGTTAACAAGTATTGTCTGAGTTAAGATGATTCGTAATAAATACATACTGAGATGTGTAAAAGGACACTGTCCTACACCGCTGTGGCTTTCTAGGCATAGAGCTCTGGTGACATCGGGAATATTCTGCAATTTTCTTGTCTAAACGTGCCACTTGCAAAACACATGACATGCATAAGAATTAGCAATTCGCACAATCTGAAGAGAATTATCTGTTTGTCTCTAGGCAATTCACAAAAATATGCCCATAGCAATTTGAGGCATTATAAATCCATCCAGGTTGGTTCTGACCATGTTGCAGAAGTAATTTCGACTGGCACATCAGATGAAAGAACAGATTTGAAAACAGTAGCGTGCATGGCCCTGAAGGTTTTATCTTGGCTAATATTCCAGGCACCTTATGGCACTACTTTGGGTTTCTGTGAAGACTCCAAATAAAGTGTCTGTAGCCTGATGAAAGATTTAACACATTTTTTTTTTCCTGAACAAGCTTTATAAATGTTACGCTAAAGATAAAGAATGTACTTGCTGATGGGAAGCAGCTTATTTTTCAGTGTACTCTTCACTAAAGGCACACTTTATACATAGTGCTTCTGTATTTCCAGTGTGATTTTCATGAGGCAGTGAAGGTTCTGGAGGGGGCAAAGTTGGGATTTAATTTCCACTTTTCAGTGGAAATTCCTTGATTTACCTTTAGCAAGATGTCTTTGTTGTTCCAAATAGAAACAGTCAGAACAGACATGTCCACTGACAGGACTGCATGAAAGGTCAATAATAGAAATAAGGAGATTATGTTTAGCAGCACAAGTAGTATTATGTGTGACTTAAATGATGAGACAGAGACCAAAGGCTATCGCATGAATTAGCTTTAGATGTCCTCCGAGGAAGGAGGGTTTGCTTTCCATGTGGAAAAAAACAGACGCTTTCTCAATGTTTTCCTTATTTGTATTTTGTCTCATTTTCTATTTTCTTCTACTAAATAACAAGGAAGTATTTAGGTTTCTCCTCCTCAAGGCACTCAAACTATGTGCACATTCAAGACTACCTTTTATCTGTGGACAGCAGGCTCCTTGGGCTCTCTACAGTCAAGGGACGGAGATCATCTCCTCTGGGTGGTGATGTGGAAAGCTTAAGGGATGCTGTATGCCTAAGTGTAGATGGTGACTCCCTTCTTGGTCCCCAAATATTTTAGAAATGCTTTCTTCTTCCATGGCAACACTGTAGGGCAGGATAGGGGAGATGGACAAATACCTGGGGGCAAAGATGAGCTCTTTGCTTCTTCTGCTTTGGAGCTGGTAAATGTTTCCTTTATTATCTCCTCCTGGTCGTGCGCTTGGCTGACCTTTTTTTTTCTCAACAGATCTGCTAGCTTCTGTGGCCTTTCAGAGCTCATGTGCCTCAGGAGGCTGCCTAATTTTCCAGCTGAATAGGGTCCTAAATGCTATAGGGCACTCACTCACATTTCTTCGCCATTTATTTCTGAGGGTTAGAAATCATAATGAAGGGCCACGTGTGTTCTGCCTGAGTAGGCACTGAACAAATACAGAGCAAGCGGTTCAGAATAAGGCCAGTACATTTTGCTGGGAGTTCTGCTTCAGTTGGAATATTGCAGTCCTTATCAAGGGTTACAAGTATAATTTGTTCCTTTATTTAGATATTTCCATTGGAAAAAGCTTACGAAAGGAACATAGATATTAACTTCACTTAGAAAACGGAGAAATGAATCTTGGCAAGGTTATGTTTCTGGTTCTGAAAATGCCTAATCTTGTACACCCTGTCTCATCCCTAACACGTTGTAGAGCAGTGGCCATGCACAATTACTGTTGTTCTCCTTGCTAAACACCAAATACTCAGCAACGAAGGGAGTTGTGTTTTCCTTAATGGGGAAGAAGGATCTTAAATATAATCAAAATATTCCTTAAATTTTATGACTGGAAGTAAAGTACAGATGTTTCGTATTCTGGTAATTTTAATCAGATGTTCTGACATTGCCTAGAGTACACGCCTCCACCCGTGGTCTTCGTATTATAAATAATGAAGACCAGTGCCAGTATCAGAGAGAGGCCTAAGCCTTGTTTGAAATACCATAAAGATCTGTCGGGGAAAGCCAGGATTGTCCTATGGCTTTTTCTGTGTTTTCATGGCAGCTGGCTGCTACCCGCATCTGGAAAAAAGGCTGTTTTTTAATTGCTTTTTCTGGTGTTGCAGTGAGTCTGAAGTTGGAGTTGGTGCTGTTGCTCGTGTTTGCCGTTGGTCTATGTTGACCTACAGAGCACTTAAGTGAGAAGAGGCGTCATGCCGTGCACACGTGTGTTTTGTCTAATAAAGACTGTCCTGTATTTTACAGGAATACCTGAGTTATCTGGCTTATTTCCAGTGGCTAAGGGCTCTCAGTCAGCACCACATATCCCAGGGTTGCATTGTGACCCACTGGCATCAAACTCTGTCTCTTTGTTGATGGTTTTTGGAGGGGAAAGCTTGTTTGGTCTTACGAACAAAAAAGGAAGCTAGTATTTCTAAATAACATACCTAACGAAGAGTGCAAAATAGTCTATAAGCAGTACTAACTAATCCTCAACATGCACAAAACCTTAGTCACGACCCATTGACACAGTCCCAGTAGGAACGCAGGCTAACATGCTTCTTGGAGGAAGAACTTAGTTGAAAGCTGCAGTCACTGGTGGCTGGGACCACTGGAGCCATCACACAAATACAAATGCACTTATCCCTTATGTAACAGGCAAAAATAAAATTAAATGTGCTGAATGAAAACTATGTCTCGTTTGGGTGCAATAATCATATGTTTGGATAATGTTCATATTAAAAATGCCAAAATGGATTAGATCATTTAAATTTGAAGCGTTCAAGTTAAACAAGAAAAAAA